>OZ010604.1:11677033-11737033 GCA_963932145.1 Acanthosepion lycidas | reverse complement strand
CTAAAAATCAAAATGGATTGTTAATTCTCCAGCGAGAATTTCCTTCCCCAACATAGAAAATTCGCTTAGTATCTTCTTTGAACCAGAAGCTCAGGTAACTTAAACTAGAAAAGACAGGAATTTATTTTTTTTAGATATTGTCCCTTTACATTAAAACATAAATCTTTAAATGCTCTAAATTATTATTAAAAAAAAAGTGTCGCGGGCTGCGGTGTTGTACAAAATTACCCAAGTACAGTTCATTCTATCTCCTATGCTAAATTTGTTAGTATAACTGATTCATACTTCATATTTGAAGTGTTTGGTATTTACTAATTCCACATCCTTGAATAGTCATGATGGATGTGCCATCACTACTTTCATTCCAATTTTTTTTGGAAATATTTATATGGAGTCATATTTCACTATTTACATTATTCGGGCTATTGTCCTCATCTTTGTTGCCATATTTATCTCAACGTTTCGGCCATTGTACGCTCCGGCCTTCTTCAGGTGGTTGGAATGTTGAACTGAACCTTGAATTACGCTCGCTGGGGTAGACTGTTCTAGTTCCACGTGCTATGTCTAATGAATATTAGTTATCAGTTATCTCCTGTTAATTCACCTCTCCAAGTTCTCCACTGCCTTAACCAAGTATTGAACTCACAACGGTCACTGGATCTAACCAACGCCTTTATCCACTGTGCCATATGTCCTTAAGGACATCTGTGTATGAATTTCTGGGACTTATAAACTTAATGTCTTTAGCAACCATTTTTACCAGTGCTCATATTGCAATTTTTGCTGTTAACATTTGTGTGTTTTATTTTCGTTGTTATTATTGCTTTTCTCTGGCACTCCTTATTACTGGTTCCCATATTGTATTCATTTCTATGCTTGGTCAGCTCAGGAGATTTTTGTGGCCTAGCATATGTGCTGATTCCTTCAGTTTACAAATTTTCCAATGATGTTCTTTGTCTATGATTTCGACCTGATCCCACAAAGGGCGGTGATTTCCCTTTTCTCTCCATATGTGGTCAGCCACGCCTGATTTTTCCACTTCTCATGTTACAGCTTTTTGGTGTTCTTGAACCCTTACCTTAAGGTGCAGCCTGTCTCCCCTTTATATTTCTTTCCGCAGTTGCACGAGATAGCATACACACAGTCTTTAGTCATGTTCTCCTCTATGGGGGGGATCTTAATCGGGAGCGGTATCTGTAAAGGCTGGAGCGTAGAACGGCCAAAATGTTGTGATAAATATGACAACAAAGATGAGTACAATAGTCCGAATAATGTAAATAATGTACATAATACCTCATCTCAGAAATACAGACAGATACTGAAGGGCCGAAACGTTGTAATAAATATGGCGACAAAGATGAGGACAATAGTCCGAATAATGTAAATAATGTACATAATACCTCATCTCAGAAATATAGACAGATACGGGTGTCATATTTCTTAGAACAATTAGTTTTGGGCTGAAAAGAAACTCAGCAAAGGAGTAGTTTTGTTTACCATAAATTGGTACATTGAGTGAGATTTGTTTATTAATTCCAAGAGGTAAACATGGT
Source organism: Acanthosepion lycidas (assembly GCA_963932145.1). Lineage (NCBI taxonomy): Eukaryota > Metazoa > Mollusca > Cephalopoda > Sepiida > Sepiidae > Acanthosepion > Acanthosepion lycidas. The sequence goes on along the minus strand of OZ010604.1, from coordinate 11,735,480 downwards.
CCTTTTTTCAGTCATTTGTGAAAAAATTCCAATCCCCAAAGTGTAGAATTGGTGACTGTCAGTTTCGGGATCTTCCTTTGCAGGATGTTAAATGCTCAACTTATCTTGTGTATGCATAACCTGAAAACGCAGGCTTTTAAACCATTTAAAAAACAAAAAAAAAACATCCATCTTATAGATAGGAAATAGAAAAATATGATATCCAATGTATTTCCTAAAACAGACAATAATTATGACTAAAGATCTTAGCCGCCATTTTTTGTTTTCTCGACTCTAGGAATGAATAGGCAATTTTAAAAACCTTTGACGCCTTATTTAAACAATTATTTTTTATTTTTTCTTACACTTTTTCTTGTTTTGCTAGAAAGAAAGAAAAATTTTGTCTAAATAATAATTATAAATTAAAAATTGGTTTATTTTAAAGTTGATATTTAAACGTTATATATTGCATCATATTTGATAACAGGTAATTTTCTTTACTTTTTAAGTAATTAAATGTCTTCCAAAAATAAAGAATTCCTCAGATAAAGATGATATGAGGACAAATAATTTAAAGATTACTCAACTGAAGTGTGCAGCCGCTGCCACCATCACACTTGACTCAAATGCGTTATGAGATTAAAACATTAGCTACAAATATTAAATGTTTTATTACTTATTTTAACGTATTTAAATAAATCCGAGAAATACTTACTTTCTGATCGCACAGCAGGCAGTGTCATGTACAGATGTTCATTTCGTGATTGCAATGTGGCTTGAGAGCCAAGAGAATTTGGACTGGCCGCTAATGAATGAAGAGAAAAGGTGTTAAAAATTAATTCGATTTCAACAGATTTGTTCCGAAAATAAATCATATTTGATGGCGGATAACATCTCTCCCTGCCCCCATCTTTCATTTCAGCAAAGTCATATTAAAAAATATTGCAAGGCACTGTTATATAGGCATAAACCTTCTTTTTCAAGATTTTATTCAGCGGTTATTCTTTGCTATAATCGGAACTGTCACTCCAAAAGGAATGAATTTCGTTCCCAAGCCATATATATATATATATTTTTGGAAGTGCTATCTGATGATCCGGCGTCCTTTAAAAGGGCTCTGGTGAAATAAATTATTATAATGGTACCTTAAAGTGGTCTGTTTTTCTTTTAAATATTAGCTCTGGATTTACATTGAGCTCTCAGGATTTCATCCTCCTTGGGATTACCCATACGGATTACCAAGTTCATCATAACTTATATCTATATTACACTCACAAGATTGGTGTATATGGAATAAATTCCAATAACCAAAAATATTTTTCTTAAAAGAGTGCTCAATACAGAGTAAAGCAAATATAATTTATTCAAAAATTATAACATAAATATGTTATAAAATCACTACAAAAATAGCCATTTTGTTTCAACACTGGTGTTTTATCAAATAATGTTGTTAATAGTTTTTTAAACCCTTTATTCTACATTCAAAACCATCATTTGATATATATATATATTAGAAAAGGCTCAAACACTAATATGCATGGTTATAATTTATTACATTGGATTGTGATTACGATTCCAATGTAATAAATTATAACCATGAAATATTAGTCTTTGAGCCATATATATATATATATATATATATATATATATATACATACACGCACAACGTTCTCCCCTATGCAACGAAACTGTACAGAAGTGACTTAGAGTGAAGGTAATACAAAATAAAGGAAATGATGTATAAATCTGTTCCAATGTATAGAAAATCCAAAAGTAATAGTTCTACCATTAAGTCATTAGGTTCATATCAGTAGTAAGTAATGCAAAAGTAGCATTAACAATAATGGTACAATGTCATGTCCATATTGTAGAGGTTCCTGCATCTGATTTAGTGGGATGTTGAACGGATTCTATTATTATTATTATAACATCAAAGAGTGGAACTTCCTCTACATCCTTCAATCCTGGAGTTTGGTTAGAGTCGAAAATGTTAAGCTGTGCGGATGATAAAGTCAGTTCAGAAAGGGTTGAACAAATTGTCATACAAGAAAAATGTTGAAAATTGCACTCTTGTAGATAATAAAACAAATTAATAAACAAAGGGATTAGTTATTTCCCTTGGGCCTCGGACTTTCGTTTTTCAAATTGTAGAGGGCGCATGGACCTTTTTTTTTTTTTTTGTTAATCTTCCCCGACTTTTTTTCTTCAGTTTTTATAAGAGAGCCATGCTAAATAAATAGATTAATTACCGAATTGTAAAATCATAACATTGTCTCATTTGTTATTGCTTCTTGTATGAATGTTGTTTGTTCTGTCACCAGCAAAAGTTAACGTAGGACATTTTTCATTCATTCATTCATTCTATTATAATGTGGTTTTCACACTATTTTTTTCAACAAAAAAACAAAACAAAAATCAACCCCCCCAATCTTTCTTTTTCAAGCTTAGTGACACTTCCTACCAGCTTATATGTAAAATATCATCTTGTATTTGAGAACAGTTTTGTAGAGGGCCGGGTGGGTTTGAGTGTTGTTAAATTAGAAACACGTGCTGTTTATTCCTGCTAGAAGGTCCAATTACAAGAACATGCCGGACTCTAGTTAAGTCCAACCAAAGATGTAAAGAAAACAAAAAAAACCTATATATATATATATATATATATATATATATAGATATATATGTGTGTCAACAAATATATGTATTGAACAACAAACTTACAAGTGACAAAGGCATTAACATTTGTGTTTGTGCGTGAACGTAAAGAGTTTGTATATTGGTGAATGTTCGTACGTACGTGTATGTGTGTTTCATGGCGTTTTCCCATAAGTGGTCAAAACGCTGATTTCTACGAGAGATCACATTTTTAAATGTGTCTGCTGAAATGTGGAGTCAAGAGAGAACGAGGCAAGAAGTCGCCCAGTATTTATAGTGTAGGGAGAGCGACCCCTAGTGAACAATTAGGAAATGAAGGAGGAGCTAACTCCGACAGTTTTAAGGACGTCCTATTAATATTTCTTGTTTGTTTGATTCTCTTAATATAAAAAGAAACTAAGCCTTTTTGAAAGAGAATACTGAAGAGGATATGAAAATGACGAAACTTTTGAAAACAACAAAACAAATTTACAAACAAAAATTGAAAAAAATCACAAGCGACAAATTCAAATCAGAAGAACTGGCCAGCTCTTTCTATGTGTAAGATTGGTATAAATACAATCTTTCTATTCCACTACCAACATACTTGTAAAATACTTACCTGGCACCTATAAAAGGGTATCCCCCAGACGAGTTTACAGAATTAACTGTGACATTAGAGTAGCGCCCCCCATCAAAAAAAAAAAAAAAAAAAGCTCAGTTTTTCAAATCACAAAAGATAAGTTCACTTAAACAATTTGCCTCTGTTTGATGGTTGAGAGTTTTCTACGAACGTCTGGTCCAATAAAAGAAACTAAGATTTTGAATGTTGGTTATCAATCTAGACAGGTCCACCTTGACTCAGAAAGATTGACGCTATGCAATCTTATTAACTTTATTTTCCCCCCTCTATCTTCCGGTCATGTGACAAACTAAGCGGAATAAATATTTATTTTGCAAAAAGAATATTTAAAATAATGAGAGACTCTTACTTGGCATTGGTCTGTTTTCAGTTGGAGCATAATTCAAGCCATAAGTTGAGACAGCATCAAAGAGAGGAGAACGATTCATAGCGTAATCTGGATTGCGGATAAAATCAATAAAAAGTGAAAATTAAATTGAATAAGAAAAAAAGAAAAAGAAAAGAGAATTGTGCTGGAACGATGAAAATTCTCACCCTAACCTAGCTTCTTCGTGCCATATCCCATCACGATGTGGGTGATTATAAATCTCTACAACTTCCTAAGCATTAGCTCTGAGCAATGTTAAACATTTTTATTATCCCATGCATTCCCACTTATGCCTTCTAGCGTCCTGGGTATGACGATAAACTACGTCCAACAACAAGGCTTCAGATAATGTTTTCGGAAAAATAATGTTGCCAGCTATACGTTTGAGAGTACTGTATATTTAATATGTGTATAGGTATATATATATATATATATATATATTATATATTATATATGTGTGTGTGTGTACCTTGATTTGACATTAAATGACCCACAGTGGTTGATATGCCATAAAAACCAACCAACCAACCTTATGCCTTCTATTTACACAAGCTCGGTGGGTGGGTTACTGTCTCTCCCTGTGCCGCTTGTTTTCAGTAGGTCTTATGAATGTCAAATTCTCCGAGGCTACTTTTCTCATTATGTTTCACTGAAATTTCAACCGTCTTTTTAATTAAATTCTTTTTTCCTGTTGAATATTTTTGTTATATATGTGTGTGTGTGTGTGTGTGTTTTATCATGTTTATCTTTATATATTTTTATATTTGTACACAATTACTTAGGATACCCTGTACAAGGGTGTGCTGAAAAGATCTTGATCCAGGTCACTTCTCAAGGTATGACCAAATATAAGAAGTCGAGATGATAATTTTCCAGCACTCCCTCATGCGCGTATATATATATATATATATATATATATATATATATAAAAGAGAGATGTTCCGAAAACAAAGGTCTTAATAAAAATTTTGTCAGTAAAAGTAGGGCTAAAACATTTAAACATTTATCATCCAATCACACTAACAAATTCAAATCCAATTTTAAGCTTTTTGGCGCCTCCACTAAACTGCGCTCAAATAATCTAAAGTCACACGGATGTAGATGTCTCATATGACAAAAGCTTATAATCTTTTTACCAATCAGAACACATTCAATTTTTCGAGCCTTGCTGAGTCCATCAGATGACATAAAAGAAAATTATTATCAATAGAGAAAAATTCTCTCAGAGCGGGCACATCACAGGGAGATAAAGCTATCGCTCCTACTGTTCGGCCAAAACGTTCCTTTTAACTCCGACAACTTTAAGTGTCAAATTGGCATTATTACTCTCGGCAGATGACTGTTCTATTAATTACCTACTTTTTTTTACTACGACAACTTTGCACAAATAAAGTCTTCAGTCATAAAAAAGGACTTTTATTTGGACGGAAGTTAAACCTCACAGAACATTAATTCGTGCCTGTTCATAACAAAAATATTTTTATTTTAGAAATGTACTGAAACTGTGCATTTTTGTGTTATATAGTTTTCTTATCTATGACATTAGTGTTATTTATTTCCTGAAAGTATTTTTCTCTTTACTTAACGAAGAACATGCAGAATAATTATTAGGTTGGTGCAAAAATAATGACGTAATAATGTCGTTTTTTGACGTAACGTCAAAAAACGACATTATTACGTGATTATTTTTGCACCAACCTAATATCTTGATCAATGTACAAATATGCAACTGGATTTAAAACAACAAAAATCTTATTTTAGATGTTAAAAAAAAAAAAAAAAAAAAAAAAAAATAACCCCAGGATGCTTACTGTTGTTTAGATGCAAAGATGCGGGCAATGCATAAATACACGATTGGTTTGGGTTTGACATGCAAAGATACGGATTCTCTGCCTGTAAAAGTGGTTGCGTTTGACGCTGAGCTTGACAAACGGGCGGGTCAAAGACTTCATTTTGCATGTTGGGGAGTGGAAGAGCTGTAAAGATTAAAAGAAATAGAACAAACGTTAACGGGGAAAAAAAAAGACTTCTTCCGGCTTCTTTAACCCTTCCATCTTATTTACAACAGCAGGAAGTCAATCATATTGCATAATTATTCAAGCAGGAGAACACGTGAGCCTATATTGATTCTATTCAGGTACTTCAACTTTTTCACTAAAAAACACCATGATGAAAAAAGGATTAATAAAAAAAGTTTTATCGTCAAAATGTTTGTTATTATTAAGAGGAAAGACCAAAGTATTTTTTAATTATTAAAAAAAAAAAAAATCCTTTCTAGCACATTCGAAATTTTGGTTAAAAATCTTTTTATACGTCAACGGTGTAACAGAACTGACTGAAAATTTTAGCATCTTTTTTTTTTGCCCGTAAAATAATATTGATTTCGAAATTCTTGCAAAAATCAAATAATTGTCAGATTTTAATGAAATTTTCAGGACTTATTCATAAATGAATTAATTTATTTTTTAAATTATTATTTTTTAGAAAACCTTGTTATTTTACATCTATTACATTCCACTTAATTTCATGAAACTTCTAGAAATTAAATTCCGAACTCAAACTTTGTTTTATTAGTTAAACGCAGGACTACTTGGGGAATGTAAATAATCTTTTTTTTTTTTCAAACAAAGTTATTGTTTTCCCGAAAATCTGCTCTGAATAGTACAATAAAAAACTGCAATAAAACCATTTAATTATTTAATTAGATAAGTTTTCAATTGCTTTTATAAATAATATATATATTAAGGGCATAGTCTTAAGAAAAAAAAATCGTTGAATAATGAATTTTTACAAGAATTGTTTTTATTTTTTTTAAATTATAATAATTTATAAAATTTTTAAAATCTTAAAAATTCTTCAAAACTTTGACCTCGTTAGTTATTAAGTGAAGACTATATTTACTAAGCGAAAATTGAAAAGCTTAATACAAATCATTACACATTAAGATTTAAAAAATAATTTTAATTTTTTGTTATGCGAAAGTATGGGTGACCATACACATTATCAGAAAATAAGACCAATGACTATAGTAAATTTAAAGTCAACATTCCTAAAATTAGATTACAAAGAATATTTCCAACATTTTTAAGATTACTTAAAGATTATATATAAAAAAATCGTTTAATGCCATTTTCTTATATGTTAACAGATAAAATCTCCGTAGAACAACAATAAAACTGTCAACACCTTAAGTAGCATTTGTTAGATGATTTACGAGCGATGACAAGCATGAAATCACCGCTACTGTTATAAAATCCATTTCTGTTATTCTCAACAGAAATTAAATAATATTTGTTTCAAATCAGATTAATTATGCTTAATAATAATAATAATAATAATAATAATTCTCAAATAAAGTTTCGGGAAAGTATATTTTATTTTTGGAAGACTTTTTAATAAAGAGAATTACACTATTTACATTATTCAGACTATTGTCCTCATCTTTGTTACCATATTTATCACAGCACATCACACAGTGGTGTTGGTTAGATCCAGTGACAGGACCCAAAGAATTGTGAGTTCGATACCTGGTTAAGGCAGTGGAGAACTTGGGGAGGTGAATTAACAGGAGATAACTGATAACTGACATCCATTAGACATGGCACGTGGAACTAGAACAGTCTAACCCAGCGAGCGAAATAAAGGGTTCAGTTCGATATTTCAACCACAGGTAAGAAAGCCGGAGCGCACAAAGGCCGAAACGTTGTAATAAATATGGCGTCAAAGATGAGGACAATAGTCCGAATAATGTAAATAGTGTACATAATACCTTATCTCAGAAATATAGACAGATACTGAAGAGAATTACATTCTGATATCTAGTGGCGAAAATGGTGCTAAATTAAAAAAATTATAAGCAATTTCAAAATGAAAACTTCTTAGTCTTGAGATATAACAAAGTATTTTGCTTACTGGAAACATTAAATTTAATCTATTAGCTTTAAATTAAAACTAAAGTAAAAGCTTCAAGAAAGATATTTCATTTTTAAAAATTAATTTTAAACCTTTGGTATCGCGAATCTTTGAAGGTATTTAATAAAGGACATTTTTGGCAGGGCACACAAACTGTAAACCAAACACAAAGACATTATTTTAAAATGGACAAAAAATTAAAATTTGATCATCTTGATGCTAGGAAAGCGATGGGGGTCCAAATTAGTTTTAAGTGAAAATAGAAACGATTACCTGGTCGGTTTGGAATTGGAACATCCGGAGAAGATTTCCCTGAAAGAAAAGAGTTAAACGTTTATATTTTCATGAATCTATGTCTTTTTTTTTTATATTGTTTACATATCATGGTTGGCATCTGGGGGCAAGATATAACGTTCCAAAAAATCTATGATACAATTTAATTTCAAAAGGCTCGAATCCTTTTACCTTTGTTCCCAAATCAACTAATTATATATATATTTTTAATTTACCACAAAATGTACTCAGAATAATAATAATAAAAACAAACTTCTCTCTTAACACAAGAGCTGTTTCGACGTGAAGACTCTTCAAATCAGCACGATTTCTCACCTTCAGCGCATGCTCAGACCAATTTGTGTTTCATCAACACCCACAGTCAACCAGTGGTTTATAGTGCAACTATGCTGAACTTTAGTCAGTTTCAATATTTGGCAAGCCAGGGTCACATACTGATTTGAATTCTAAGTTATCCTTCTCTTATTTGGACAGATATAAAGCCCGGTTTTACCTACTATTTAACCCATAGTAGGGGTTAGAAGTGATGGATTCAAAGGTATTTGTGCGAAAGTAAATGTAACGAAGTATATCATGTAACCTGTATAGAGGCTTTACGCTGATCTGTTGACGTTTCATGCTATATCACCTATCAAACGGCATCAGAAAGTTCCCTGACTAGGCTCTACTGTGGAACAGACTCCCAAGAGGATGTTTCCCCGATCACTACACTCTTAATCTTTTCAAGTCTAGAGTTAACCGTTATCTTTCCCTTCTATGTATATAAACTACCCCTTAATGTAACCCTCTACCTTGAGTGGCCTCCGGGCCTTGTACAGGGTGACCCTTACTGTAAAAAAGACTACATAGCTGAGAGATTGTTTCCCCAATTTATGTCGTTTTGTCAGTGATTAGTTGCAACGAACGCTCATTGCAAATCGACAAAAGAGCAGTTTTAAAAGATTCATGCCGCAAAGAAAAAAAAGAAAAGAAACATGTTCCTTCTTAATGATATTTGAAACAGTAAGTGTTGGGTCAGAAAAAAAAAAGTTCGTAGCGTTTTTTAAGTGAATTTCAAAAACAATATTTAAATATTTGTGCAAAGATGTTTTTCAACACCACATGTGACATTACCTTTCACCCAGGAGGCACAGGGGAGTAATGAATAGCGGCTTGGATTGAGGAATCCGAGAGCCGAGTTCGAATTCCAGTTAAATCCATTACTTACGCGCTAATACCCTTGGGAAAGGTGTGAATCATCTTCTCCCTCCAGCTATGGGTAAATAGCAGGACAGACTCGGTTCTATAGCCTAGGTCTAGAAGGAGGACAACTCTGAATTCAAACCCAGAGTGGAGCCCCTAAGGAGGATGGACGGTACCTTGTGCTACCTTTCGGCAACTCCTGCAGCCGCGTTGGTACCAAACTGTATTGGTTTATCCTCTTCTTTGGACTCTGCTAGCAAAACTGAGAGGGGAACTAGACATCTGGGCAGCCCTAGTTCTCCATATATCCCGCCCAGGCTCGTAGCGCACCGCGCTACTCCATCGTCTCACGAGACGGACGGATGACGACGACCTTTCATCCACTTTGAGACAGCTTTGTGATTCCATCCTCCCAAACACTTGGTATCTTGATATTTTTTTTTGCGTTTAAGCAGAGAATTGCAGATGAAGATACAGTCAATTAATTGTTTTTTTTTCCGTTGTGTTGTGGAGTTATTTCGCAGTGGAGGCTTGTATTTGTACTAAATCGGTCCTAAATAAGTTCGACATACAAAACTTGATATAATAGGTATTACGCAGAGTAATCTAGTTGTGGTCGCTGACTACTTTCGTATTCTACTAACTGTCGACTACTGTCGTCCGACATCGACTAGTATTTAGTCCCCCCCCCACGAGGGTATCATGTGGCACAAGGCCGGTTTAACGTGGGATCGCCGAGTCCGTGGGCTCGGCCAAAAATATGCCCATTGAACCCGGATAAACGGGTTCAGGGTTGGTTTACCTCCCCGAAAGAGAATCCGCCCTTCAGCGTAGCCTCTTTCGGGTTCCTCCCCGCCCGAAGGCAGATAGTTCAACTGATCAGCCGGTCGTCCGACATCGACTAGTCATTTAGGGTATCATGTGGCACAAGGCCGGTTTAATATGGGATCTCCGAGCCCGTGGGCTCGGCCAAAAATATACCCTTTGAACCCGTATAAACAGGTTAGGTTCGGTTTACCTCCCCGAACAGGACTCCGCCCTTCGGCGTAGCCTCGTTCGGGTTCCTCCCCGCCCGAAGGCAGAGAGTTCAACCGTTCAGCCGGTCGTCCAACATCGACTGACCCTCGTTTCTCTTACTACTCCTACTTATATTAGGTGGGAGAGTCTATTAACTATAGAATAGGTGTGTTTCACCATAATACGTTGCGATTCATGTTTTCAACTGCTTTACAATATGACGTGAAGTATATCTTCGATATCCCGTGTCGGGAAACCAGGATTATTTTTTTTTAAATCAGCGTTTCGATTAGATCATCAAAGACTGCAAACCGGGACGTCATCAATCTTCCAGCTCAAAATGTCCATTTCTGAACATAGAAAACCATTTACAAACAGTATTCTCAGCTATGGCACTACCTCTATAAACGGCACATACATGATTTGCTGTTTGTACAGTGCCGTTCCCTTTCCGTAAATAAATGCCAAAAATTGCATCTCATTTACTCGCATTTTCAACGTAAAAACATTTCATATTTCACAGTCCCCACAAAAACTGAATAGGAAGACATTTAAATGTCTTTCAGAACATATAAAATAAAGTGATAAGCAATAAGAAAGCTATTTTATAGACGCCCTTTACATTTTTATCAAATTTATTACATTCTATATTAAGCAATCTAAAAAGATTGTTTTTATAGTTAGATGACATTAAAAGTGTTTATTTTTGACTCATTTAAAATAGATCCGTTTTCTATTGCGATATCAGCGTACATTTCTTTAAATTGGTAAAATTCGGGCATTTTTGTTTACTAGTTCTACAAGTGAAGCATAATTTTTTTACATTTTTATTAAATAATAAGGCTCCAAATCCTCCAAAAATATTATGGAGAAGGTATTGTGTAGGACCGAGCGTATCAAAAGTGGCTTGTGAAGTTTCATGCTCAATATTTCTCGGTAAATACTGATCAACAGTGGGATAGACCAGTTTAGGTTTACAGCGACAGATCAAGACATTGCTTGTAAATAATAAAAGTTATATGACGCAGAAGGTCGCGAATATAATCAATGTATCCACATGATGAAATTTTGAGTAAGTCTAGTGAAGGGTTGATTTGTAAATTTGATGACAGTAATTGTGACTTCAGTCCTGCGGCTGGGTAGAGTCGTAGAAACCCCAGGGCAAACAATAATTGTGAAGTACCAAAAATAAAACAAGACAGGTAAATTAAATAAAGTTGTCCAGTTCCAAATTCTATGAAGATTACCTGGATCGACAAACATCTGAAGAAGGCTGGTGAGCAAAATGGCTGAAATGTTGGGATAATAACAAAAAAGGTGTGTGTATGTGGGGTGGGGGGAATAAGTCCGAATATAAATAATAACTCCTCATCTCTCAAATTCAGACAGAAGGCGATCAGGTGATAAAAACAACAAAGATGAGGACATTAGTCTGAATGTAAATAATGATAACTCCGCATCCCAGAAATTTAGACAGAAGGCAATCAGATGATAACAAAGATGAGGATATTAGTCTGAATGTAAATAATGATAACTCCTCATCCCAGAAATTCAGTCAGAAATGCCCTCAAATCAAATGTAGCAACTTATATTTATCATTTTGATGTCTGACTTTCAGAGTTCAACTCAAAGGGGGGGGGACTTCTGGACTATATTTCATCGCAAAGAAAAGTCGATTTTTTACAACCATGTCACCGCGGGTTGCTAGAGCGTTAGTTTCTCGACCATGAGACCCGACATGGTCGATTTGTCTAAGTGGTGAATTTTTGATCCTATCAGTTTGGGAAAACTATCCCAGTGTACAACACCGTTGAGAAGTATCTGAAAAACCATACAACTGGTTGACCCAAGAGATTTTGAATTTAAATTGGGTAGAAAGAACTGTTCAGAATCCATTGATAGTTGTGTTATCATCGTGACCGAGGGTTTGAGTATGCCAGCCTTTGCACTCTCCCAGAAATTGTTACTGGTCGGTGTAGTTGCAGTAAAAACCACAAATTGGATCTGTAGGTGTTAAAGAAACATAAGATATGCCAGAGAAAGTGTCTGCAACAGGGATTAGCTAGCCGCCAGAGCAGACAGCCATAAAAGAGAAGAATGAATCCAAGTGATTGTCGTGCAAATAAAACGAACCATCACTAACCGTACGTCTTACACCAAAGAAGATAACACTCTTTGTTATATATATATATATGTGTATGTATATATATATATATATATGTGTATATATATATATATATATATATGTGTATATATATATATATATATGTGTATATATATATATATATATATATGTGTATATATATATATATATATATATATGTGTATATATATATATATATATATATATGTATATATATATATATATGTGTATATATATATATATATATATATATATATGTGTATATATATATATATATATATATATATATGTGTATATATATATATATATATATATATATATGTGTATATATATATATATATATATATATATATATATATATATATATATATATATATATATATATATATATGTATATATATATATATATATATATATATATATGTATATATATATATATATGTATGTATATATATATATATATATATATATATGTATGTATATATATATATATATATATATATATATATATATATATGTATATATATATATATATATATATGTATGTATATATATATATATATATGTATGTATATATATATATATATATATATATATATATATATATATATATATATGTATGTATGTGTGTGTGTGTGTGTGTGTGTGTATTTAGGCAGCAATTTTTCGTTGATGCATGTTTCATTAAATAATATAGACAAGTTTTGTCTATTTTAAGTAAGTTCCTTTCATATTATCTGATAAGCTTAATAATATTATCATTGAAAGACGAAAGGAAATCACCATATTGATATATGTTTAAATCCTATCTAAGCTTTCGGCTTACATAAGCCATTACCAAAGATGACAATTACATTTCAATATATCAAACAACACACGGACGAAACAATAATGATAGTCTGTTTTTGTTGCATATATATATATATATATATATATATATATATATATATATATATATATCGTGTAACAATTAATATTTTGTTTAATAAATCTAAAAAAATATATTCTTACATATAAATGAAATGAACTTTTGGAGTTACTCGATAAAATATTGAGTTCAAATTCCAACCGGCTTTGTTACATTCATCTACGTTCAAATCCCATCTTTTCCCCTAAGCTATGGGCTAAACAGAAAAAATTGTTATTCCCCAAAACAAGAAAAATAAGAGGTTAATGCTATATTTGCTTGCAAAAAAAGAGAATTATTATTACAATCTAAAATATAATTCAGCTTTAAATAACCCATAAAGGTTGATAAACCGTAACAAAGAAAAAAAATACCAACCAAAACTAGATAAAATAAAATAAAAAATATAATAATTATTAATTTTATATACAATGTAACCCGGATATAAGAGACCCGGATATAAGAGAGAGTTTCTTTGGTCCCAAATTAGAGCCATACTTACCTAAACAAAATAGACCAAACCCGGATATAAGAGAAACCCGGATATAAGAGAAACTCGGATATAAGAGACTTATTTTCCGGTCCCTATATTCGGGTTACACTGTATGTCTAAAATTCTAAAAAATACATACTTACGTTTTTTTATGTAAGCTGTAAGAGAAAAAAAAGAATGAAAACTAATTTTTATTCATGGAATATCCAAAAATAGTTAAACATTTAGAACTTATATAATAAAAGTTATGTATGAAATCATTTTTGTTGTTATTAGGTTGGTGCAAAAATAATGTCGTTTTTCTTTTGAAGTTTAACGTCAAAAAACGACATTATTTTGCACCAACATAATACTATTAATTATTTTGATACTAGTTTTACTCCATTTTATTTCTGTTTATCATAAATGCTAAAATGTTTTGAGGCTACAATTAGTCGGTAAACAAAATTGACATAAATACATTGCAAAGAAGGATGACTAATTCAAGTCCTATGTATTTATGAAGCTTGACTTATAATACAAGACTTTATATGACCTTTCAGAAAGGACTGATCTTACTACTTGAGCGACTTTGTCTGCGAGATGAGCCTGCTAACTCTCACGTTCCTCCTTGACATTCAACAGTATCAGGAGATTATAGAGTTGTGCTCTAAATGATGTTTCAGGTGTACTTTCTTTTTCTTGTCTTTCAAGTGAACAAGGCCAAGGTGGGTAGATATAGGGAACAGAATGTTACCTACACACGTCTCTAATAGGATACAAATGGAGATATAAATGCTTATATGGTTCCAGCAAAAGTTTGCTATGATGTTGCTGAATATAGCCACGGACCGTCTACGAGACTCCGACTTCGGTTAAATCCGCAGAATTGACTCCCGAAGCCTTTCCTATGAGTAGGTCCCAAGGCAGTGGAAGCTTTAAATTAATTGTTTTGATCATGGAAAATCAAAGGTTGGAGAACCTAATCTGCCCTATTTAACACATAACAAGAAGGGCTTGGAAGAGAGTTGGAGTCGCACCTTTCGCAAAATGAACTTAACGGCCTTAACCGGAAGTTGAACCTGGCTAGCCGGTCCGATTTTTCGCGACGATAAGTTACGTTTATAGAATTATTATTTGTATGTAAAGCTAATCGCTTTACATATAAATAATAACTATAGTCGATTTGAGTCCACTTGATTAGGCTCTTATTGGTTTCTTTCCCAAGGCACATATTTTCTTTTTTTTTTTCAGAAGACAGACTTTCTTCGCTGTTTCTAGTGGGCAATCAATTTTTAAAATATTAATCATATTTATTTGATAGAAACCGACTGGATCGAAATCACGAAGTTACGTGGTTCTTGAGAACTCTTTATTAAAAAATAAAGCTTCTCTTTCCTAATGTTATTTATTCTGTGGAATTATCCACAAAACAATATTTACGGTCAAAGTTAGGATGCCTGTCTCCGTTGGTAGTTGCATAATTAAAAGAAAAACTTGTAATTCCAACGAATGGTTTGTTTCATGGAAATAAAATGGAAAACAGAGTTGATGACGTTTACACAGTAAAAGCATATGCTTTTTAGCGAGTTTATTATGCTAAAAAGCGTATGCTCTTACTGCGTAATCATGAACTCGTTTTTTTTTTTTCTTTGATTTGAATTCTTAAGCATTTCTAGATTCTTTGCATTGTTTTACTCAAATTAAAAGAGTGACCAAGACTAATAACAGCCAGTCGAAATATTTCCATGTAATAAATCATTTTTCGCCGAATAAAGTGTTTATTTTAATCATAAAAATATTTTACGACCTTTTTTTCCACTCTGGTAAAAATTCGGCCGACTTTCTGGAACGGATTGTGGTCGATAACCGAGGGTCCCACTGTATTGAATGTTTACAAGCCATTTTCCCTCCCTAAGCTGTTAGGGCGAAGGTCGGAAGAGAAATAAACTGCCTGTCTCTGGTCGTCTAGGTTTTTGGAGATGCACTGTTGTATCACGTGCACAGATATTTACTAGAGATCCAAGAATGTTACTAGGCAGATCGTTAATATAAAGCAGAAAGAGGGTAGCATCGAGAAGGGAGCCTTAGGGAACGCCTGCATTGATCTCATACGATTCAGAAGACTAGTCATTAACAACGATCTCCATAGATTTACCTGATAGAAATGACTTGATAATTAAGAACATTTTTCCAAAGATTCCATTGATGGAGAGTGTGTAGCAAACCTTTATGCCACACTTTGTAAAAGACATTTGATAAATCTTAGGCAATCGCCATTGTGATGAATTTAGTGTCTGGTGCAGTGGACGGGGCAATGTAGGTCCGTCTTTGGGTATTTTTCGTTGTATTTAGTAACTCATTTGCCCTATTGTCCCAAGAATTTCATATCGTCCCACCTACTATTTAGATTATTTCTAAGTTTTAACCCTGGTCTGATATATTTCAGTTTTCGGCTTTTCTTTCAAAATAATTAACTTATGTTCGACTTGCGTCCCTTATACAATATGTATTCGATTTTGAAAGATTAAGATTGTTTATGATTCGTTGTAATTTTGCTTTTATCATTCAAACAAATATTATTGAAAAGCATTAATAATTAAAAAAAAAAAGTTCGATATATACAAAAGAAAATAAATTATTTATAACTTAATCTCGTAGTTCTTTAAAAAAAAAAAAAAATGCTTACCCATCGTACCTATAACAAGCACCAACAACAATACAGAGAGAAGTGTAACAACAACAATTAGGATTCCTTCCAGTTTTCTATCTCTGAAGAAGTAAAAGAAAAAAACCCAAAAAACATAAATGTATAAAATTCCGTTTGAAGGTTGCTTCTGTGGTCCTAATAATAATTTATCAATTCGGTACAAAATTAAAAGCCTATCTTTATCTGTTTGGGATTTGATGTCTATCCCCCTTTTTTCGGGGTGAATTCTTTGTCGTTGAAATTGCGAGAATCTGGAGTATTCAAGTCGACTGACTGGAATAAGATGCAATGGTTTCTATTCTTTCGTTAGCGAACTGGAAATTATATTAGGCTACAGTTGGAAGGGGAATTCCTCATTTTCGTCTTTGTATCCGGCCTATTCTACCAATTTAAGTAATTTAAAAATTTGGTAATTGTTGGGCTGAGATTGGAGTACTAGGAAGAGAGAGAAAAAAAAAAAGGAAGAGAGGAAAAAAACGAGAGAAAAGAAAAAAAGAGAAAAACGAGAGAAAAAGAGAAAAACGAGAGAGAGAGGAAAAACGAAAAAAAGAGAAAAAAGAAAAAAGAGAAAAAAGAAAAAAAAGAAAAAAAAGAAAAAAGAAAAAAAAGAAAAAAAAAGTAAAAGAAAAAAGAAAAAAGAAAAAAAAGAAAAAAGAAAAAAAAGAAAAAAGAAAAAAAGAAAAAAGAAAAAAAGAAAAAAAAAAAAGAAAAAAGAAAAAAATAAAGGAAAAAAAGAAAAAAAAAGAAAAAGAAAAAAGAAAAAAGAAAAAAAAGAAAAAAGAAAAAAGAAAAAAAAAGAAAAAAGAGAAAAGAAAAAAGAAAAAAGAGAAAAAAAAAAAGAGAAAAAAAAAGAAAAAAGAAAAAAAAAAGAAAAAAGAGAAAAAAAAAAAGAAAAAAGAAAAAAGAAAAAAGAAAAAAGAGAGAGGAAAAAAAGAGAAAAAAGAGAGAGAGGAAAAGAGAAAAAAGAGAGAGAGGAAAAAGAGAAAAAAGAGAGAGAGGAAAAAGAGAAAAAAGAGAGAGAGGAAAAAGAGAAAAAAGAGAGAGAGGAAAAAGAGAAAAAAGAGAGAGAGGAAAAAGAGAAAAAAGAGAGAGAGGAAAAAGAGAAAAAAGAGAGAGAGGAAAAAGAGAAAAAAGAGAGAGAGGAAAAAGAGAAAAAAGAGAGAGAGGAAAAAGAGAAAAAAGAGAGAGAGGAAAAAGAGAAAAAAGAGAGAGAGGAAAAAGAGAAAAAAGAGAGAGAGGAAAAAGAGAAAAAAGAGAGAGAGGAAAAAGAGAAAAAGAGAGAGAGGAAAAAGAGAAAAAGAGAGAGAGGAAAAAGAGAAAAAAGAGAGAGGAAAAAGAGAAAAAAGAGAGAGAGAGGAAAAAGAGAAAAAGAGAGAGAGAGGAAAAAGAGAAAAAGAGAGAGAGAGGAAAAAGAGAAAAAGAGAGGAAAAAAGAAAAAAGAGAGAGGAAAAAAGAAAAAAGAGAGGAAAAAAGAAAAAAGAGAGAGGAAAAAAGAAAAAAGAGAGGAAAAAAGAAAAAAGAGAGAGGAAAAAAGAAAAAAGAGAGGAAAAAAGAAAAAAGAGAGAGGAAAAAAGAAAAAAGAGAGAGGAAAAAAGAAAAAAGAGAGAGGAAAAAAGAGAAAAAGAGAGAGAAGAAAAAGAGAAAAAGAGAGAGAAGAAAAAAGAGAAAAAGAGAAGAAAAAAGAAAAAAGAGAGAGAAGAAAAAAGAAAAAAGAGAGGAAAAAAGAGAAAAAAGCGAGAGAGAAAAAAGAGAGGAAAAAGAGGAAAAAAGGAAGAGAGAGGGAAAAA
Source organism: Acanthosepion lycidas (assembly GCA_963932145.1). Lineage (NCBI taxonomy): Eukaryota > Metazoa > Mollusca > Cephalopoda > Sepiida > Sepiidae > Acanthosepion > Acanthosepion lycidas. The sequence continues at coordinate 11,717,436 of OZ010604.1, read as the reverse complement.
AGAAAAGAAAAAGAAAAAGAAAAAAAGCTATCAGACACTTATCGTCTACTTCAGTGAAATTGAAATACGGAAAAAAGGCATGAAATAGAAAGGAACTGCAGGTAGAGTAAAGAATTCTTTAGCAGTAAAATAAATATATTATGTTCGTCTATTACATGTATCTAATGTATTTTCTTAAAGTATTATTCAAATTTCATTGATAATTTTCTTTCATTAATCTAGGTAGTAGTCAGGATATAAAGATAAAAATGACAATACATTATACAATATAAAATAATAAAAATATTGTTTATCATATTTTGTTATTAGGCTAAAATATTTAATAATACAGTTGTGGAATTTCGAAAGGTATTCTATAGCCGTGGAAATCTTACAAGGAATGCATTTAATTGTATTAAAAATTAGAACTCATCAGAAAATTCAAGGCAGGAAAGCCGTGAAAATTTCACGGATACAGTTATAGATAAATTTATATAGTGACAACAATAGTCTCATATAGTACACACTACACATTACAATGTTTTTTGATCGCTTTGTACAACAATATTATGTTATGACTTGAATTCTATTAATATACTTATTAAAGTTTAGAATTCAGCATCATAGGCATTAAAGTATGAAATTTAGATGGAAGGACACATTTTTTAGGTTACATAATCCTTAACTTGTACCATTTTCAAGTTTGTGTATTTAAATTATTATCTGAAGATTTATAATTGAACTATTTTAAACTGCCCTTACCCGACAACGTTATCCAGTGGTCCCCTATTTCCAACAACAGGAAGATTTTGTGATACTTTTGTTGGAGATAAAGTGAGACCGATTAAATCTGAAAGAAATTCTCCAGTTGTTGTGATTGTCTTTGGTGTTGTTTCTATTTTCGTTGTTGTGTCTTTAGTTATTGAATATATTGCAGATGTAGATGCCGTTGTTACTGTTGTTGATGGTGTGGTTGTCGTTGATTCTTAAAAACAATAAATAAACAAATAAATAATACCACGTTGAAAGAGAATTGAAATAGATTCTACCACTCAGTAAGCCATTACTTAGCTTATTACATTTTGTTTGGATAACTGAACTCCTTCTTTGAGTCCCTGATATTGGTAAGTTTTGGTCGATCCATTTTTAGCCTTCGTCAGTGTAAAAAAAAAAAAAAAAAAAAAATGGGCGGGAGGAAGGAAGGAAAATATTATTTCTTCAGACAATTATGACTTGAAAATACGTCGTTGATATACCATCCGAATCAGTACATTTTAGCCAAGTTAAATACATAGAAAATAAATGTATAGAAAATAAACCCTATTTCTAACACAATTACAAATCCCCAAATACGGCCATATTAAAAAAACAAACAAAAAACGCCTCAATTTTTTTTCTACCCGATAACAGACAATATTATAATAAACATGCGAAAACGAATCCACAATACAACTCCGTTTAAATCAAAGTGTCTATTGGTTAGAAATTTACATCATGTGAAATATTTAACCAATCAGAAACAAACTAAACTCCTTTTTTTTTTTAAGTTTGCTTTCGGGAAAATTTTCTTATAAAAAAAAACACAGATTTCGACTTTCACAGAGCAAAGATGCGGCTGTCTCCAGACCTCGGCCACAAGAGAAGACGTGGTTACATGACTTTTTCTCCTTCATCCCAGTGTATGCTGAAAGAAACATGTGTCGGTGGCTTCAAAGGTATCATCTCCAACAAAGGCAGTCAGCAAATCTTGGATAACAATAAGTTTTTTTCTCAACTGCAGATTTTTTCTGTGTACTATTTAAAAGTCTTTTCTAAACTATAGTTTTTTCTGTGGTTCAACAACCCAAAGATTAACTTAACTAAAGGCTATTTTATTTTTTTTTAACCCTTTTTGACTCTTTTGAATTTATGTACACGTGTTTGTAAATACAAATGTTTTATTTAATAGACATACAGATGTTTTCTTTATTCTTATTTTGAATTCGAACGTTCAGATATTTATAACAAAACCTGGACGACTGAATTTCCTACACATCTACCCAGACGATTGAAATTTATATACATGAGAATTCCATCACACCTTCTTTACCAAATAAATGAAAACCACAGAGTTGAAATCTATGCTATCCTAATTTATATAATGCTATCCTAATTTATATATCTGGCTGACAAGATGATATCTGGCTGCCATTTTCGACATTCTTACTCTACATAATTGAACTTTGTCAATTACATGGCCTCATCTCCGAGAAAGTTACTTATTTTATCTTTCTTTCATTCATTTCATTTATTTCTTTCTTTATTCTATTTCTTTCTTTCTTTCTTTCTTTCATTCCTTTCTTTCATTTCTTTATTCTCTCCCTCTCTCGGCATGGTCTTTCATACTAGATTCATCTACCTCACCTTTGGCTATGGTTTCTTAATATTATTCCTGAAATGTTAATAATTCTAAACTTATAGACTATATATTTATTAAACTTGGCCTAGTATTAGGAACCCAACTCTCCAAGAAATTAGGGGAGCTAATTACAATGAATTTACCTGCGTAGGGAGATCAATAAATAAGTGATCAGTTAAAATAATCATTCACTCCAAGCAAAGAGGTAATACCACTAAAATACGGGGAGGAGGTTTCAGGGAGTGAAAGGGAAAGAAAGTGAGGAATAACTGCGAATGGGGAGGATTAAGGAAAGGGGGGGATGGAAAAAAAGGAACCGGGTTCAAGAAGATAGAATATGGCGATTGACGTTGCATTTTTGAAGAATTGTAGTTATCAGGGAAGCAAGAAATCGGAAAGAGTTTCACGGGGTGGGGGTGTAAGTGCGAAAAAAGAAATTGTTGGAGTAGAAGTGGCAGTTGCATCCAGCTAACTCAATAGTAAAACGATGGGACTTAGTTGCCAATCTGGTAGCACGCTTAGATTCATGTAGTCGGGAAACCTGGGTAAAAAGCTCGCCAGAGCATAGGTGATCAATTTACAATGAATTAACATAAAAAAAATATTATTCTCGTAGAAACCTTAATAATTACTAGCAGCATGGCCCGACGTTGCCCGTCCTTGATTCAAAAATCGTATGACTCATACAGCAATCGCTATCACTTGACTTAAAATATTTTCCCCTTTCCTTGCCTTTAAAGGAGTTCCCTTTGCCGTGCTGATGTTGCTACATGCCTTACTTCTTGTCTATCTGACACTGCAAATTCTTTCTAAGCTCTATACTAAACATTAAATCTGTTATGAAAAAAGAACTAAACAAAATGAACACAAAACGATCAGATCTAAAAAAAGGACTCGTAACTGGAAAAACCGAATGAAAAAAGAATGTTAACAACAAATACTTTTTCACACCTAACCCAGTTCTGCGGAATCAGAATCAACGTTGAGTTTAAGCAAGCGAATGAGCCAATTGGAGTAAAGTGCCATGCAGATTTAAATTTTTCCCACTTGTGACGAATGCAGCTATCGATTTTTTTTGCATGCTAGCAAGCTAGTTAACATTCGTGTCAGTCAGCTGTTGACTCTCACGCTGACCAATAGAATCTTCCTGCCTATTCGTGGCAGCCAGCTATAGACTCTCACTCTGGCCAGTAGAAAATGGCCGCAAACTACATGAAAACTGCCGTAGAAGCATGAAAAAAATCGATTATTTCCACTATTGATGGGAGTTGGGAAATGCAAAGTTGGTCTTGGCCTTCTCGCTAACTTGAAGCATGTGTATGTAAATTTTAATGCAAATCCGTCGAAAATTGCGGCCGTGCATTCGTTACACACACACACACACACACACACACACATCCTGCCTTTTATAGATAGAGATAAATGAAGCCAACATACTAAAGACGTTTTACAAGCTGTTTGCAGACTGATTTTAATCCCCACTGTCGTATTTTTGTGCCAGTCTTAGCTCAAATGCTTACAATTGTCCTACATATTGTTGTCATTTAGGACAAAAAAAAAAAAAAAAAAGTCCAGACGAGGAAACATTTTAACCTTTTCAAGGGTTAAATTTCATCGCACTTTCGAAGTGTTCATATCTGCTGAATCATTTTTTTATATTATCCTTTTTAGCTTTCTATATCTCATAACGCTGAGGTTTCTATCCTCTTTCGCCATTTTGTTTAGTTATCTGGCTGATCAACAGGTAGAGAAGTAGTTCAAAGTGAAAATAAAATAAAAGTGGATCAAACAGTTAATATGTAAAGAAATATTTTCAAACAAAAAAAAAAAAAAAAAAAAAAAAAAAAAGAGACTTACTCAGGCCTTTTTTAATGCATTTGTTTCCTTGGGAGGAATTTCCTTTTATTTCATCCATCTGTAACAGTGAACAGCTGTGGGCGAATGCAAACGAAACAGAGTTTAAGAAGGGGGAAAAAAGTTAAAAGCGGGGGAAAAAAAAGCGGGAAAATTTATAGGCATTAAAAAAAATCATAAATTGCACGAAAGTTTTAACTGCTACTCAGCTAACAGGAAGTCGTTTTATAGAAATTTAAAAAAAAAAAAAAAAACAAAAAAACATCAATTTGAAATATGTCTAAATTTTTACAAAGATTTCAGTTTTTTTTCAGGGCTTAATTTGTAATTTTTATTAATTAGTGCAAGAAGATAAATCATTTGGGCCAGAAATCTAAGCTACGCTGCTGAACACGACTCTCGCCATTCCAAAATTGTCTAAAAATATTTCCCGGTGATAAGTTGAGGTCTCTAATAGACTAATGTTTACCCAAAGTCCTTGCATAACATGTAGTTGTACCAAGACTAAAGGCATGTGCAAGAAAAGGATTTCGCTGACGATCAAGTAACATGTGGCGGATAATATTAGGTTGCATGATAATGGCAGTATAGAAATATTCTTGAATGTACAGTAGTTTTTAAAATCTATTCATTAAAAACAATCTACACTACAAAAATAGGTTATAGGCCTTTAGATAAGCCAGCAATAGTCGTAAGACTATTGTCTTCTTGGATTTCCGCCCTTGACGATAATCACAGGCGGCGCAATATTTGAAAGCCTTTTTCTCTTTTCCGTTTGACTTTCAAAGCAACAATACCGTTGCAAGCATGCAAGTATTTCAGCGACATATACTGAAATTTGTTTTGGACTTTTCACAACTGTAATATAATTTCTTATATTATCCTTCTGTAACATATCTGTGTAATACGTTCATTACTCATTTGAATTCCATATTTTCTGACATATTACTCGGACTCACATAAGTCCACCAAATATTGTTTGCGGGTCGAATGTACCAGGAGGCATAAAATTAATAACTTCCATTCCTCCAACATTTTTTTTCAAACTCTTTAAAAAGAATTGTTTGAAAATTACTTCAGCCACTAATTAAAACTTATGAAACCCAGGTAAAGCCTATACAACATTTTTCTTAAATAAATTTCTCGAATATTCAGGCCGGTAGGTGAAATTAAATAAATATGCCGTTTAATAAATAAACGGAGAACCTACTCAAATACGAGCATAATTAAAAATAACGTTTAAAGTATTACAAATCTGCCGGAGTAAGAAAAATCCATTCTAAAACTTCTGTTTGGATACGAAACTATATGCGGACATGAAAAAATTTTGAGAAATCTATAACGGGAGAAACAAACAAAAAAAAAAAAAAGCATGAAATTGGCTTTGCCTGTTTCTTCGTGGCCAAACAGTAAGGCGCTCCAGGCTAAATGGCCCGATGGACGTAGGTTTGAATAGAGAAAATGCAGTTTTGTTGAACAAAGAAATTTACTCTTATCTGGTAATGTTGACACAGTACCAGTTGATCGTCAATTAAGTCAGGTCGAAGAAAAATCCGAACACAAACAAGATATTGTTCATTCTGATTTTGAAGTTTGACAGGGTGAAAACTTTCCCAATGGATATGTGGAATTGTTAAATTAAAATATAAACATACTTAAAATGTTTTTTGCAGAAACCATTACCATACCAGTCCTTGTAGTGGAAATTTATGCAGCGTTCACATATCCCTAAAAAACAAAAAAAGAATCAATAACAATAAACAAAATGACTACATGTTTATTTTTAGTAACTTATTAACAGTCCCAAAAGAACATTAGTCGTAATATTTTAAAACTGACAAGTGCGTTCAGCTATGCTGCCCCCAGACAAATTGGAGCGTGAGTTCGAATCTCGGCAGAATTTCTTTATTTTCCTATCTATACTGTCTACACATTGCCGTAGATTGACGACCTGAGTAAAAGTTGTGACAAAATGCAATTACACTTCACTTTAAGATGAAAGTAAATACTAAGAATAGAAATGAATTAGTTTTAACCCATGGAAATTTCACGGTTTTTCTATTTTAATATTCTGATGAATCTAAATTTTTAAATTAAGGATTTAGTAAGCTCATGGCGAGTTCTACGACAATCAAATATCCGTAGAAGTTAACCTATCGCATCGTTAAATATTTGAGCTTAACAACTTTAACAAAATATTGTAATAACAATCATAAATATGAATGATGTTCGTTATTTTAAGAAGTAAGGGGATACAAATGAAAAAATTTGAAAATGAGAGCTTTTTCCATTTCACTAAACCAGCCGTTAAGCACTTTCTTTTTTCGTTCACTCATTTTCTCGCTGAAACCAAGTAGTGTCTTTCCCCCTTTTTCCACAAGATCAAAACGGAATAGTCCATTATTTATGAGGTGTTGGCAGGAGATTTTATCTTCCCTTCTTTCTTTCTTTCTTTCTTATATTTTCACACTGAAACCAAGTAGTATCTTTCCCCTCCTCTTTCTACGCGATCAAAACGCAATAGTCCATTCTTTATGAAGTTTTGGCAGGAGACATTGAACATTTTTATATTCCCTTCTTTCTTTCTTTCTTTCTTTAATTCTTTCTTTCTTTCTTATATTTTCTCACTGAAACCAAGTAGTGTCTTTTCCCTCCTCTTTCTACGCGATCAAAACGCAATAGTCCATTCTTTATGAAGTTTTGGCAGGAGACATTGAACATTTTTATATTCCTTTCTTTCTTTAATTCCTTCTTTCTTTCATATTTTCTCACTGAAACCAAGTAGTATCTTTCCCCTCTTTCCACACGATCAAAACGGAATAGTCCATAATTTATGAGTTACTGGCAGAACGTAACGGTCGTGCGAATTAACGAAGGGAAGAACAAGCACAATTATAACAGGATAATAATGGTTGGCAATGCTTCATCTAATATACTTTATTTCCGATCAGTACTGCCAGTGTTGCAGATCGACTGCCTGAGTAAAATTTGCGATAAAAAGTAACTTAGATGAAAGTTAATACGAGTCAACAATGAATAAACACACAGTTATTTGTACTTACCTGGATTAAAATGACTTTTCAGTCACCATTAGTGTTCAAAAGATTCATATCTAGATATTTACCTATATATCAGAACAACTAGCTGCACCTCTGTGACGAGGTATTGTAGCTATTTACACTATTTACATTGTTCGGGTGAATATGCAAATAAAGATGAGGACAACAGTAACCCCCCCCCCAAAAAAAAAAAAACAAGTTACACCAGGTATGGGTCTCATAGATTAAAATCTTAATCGATTGAAAGTGTTAACATATGTTTTATTTTGTTGAATTATGATGAGCTACAGTAAATATCCCGTTCTGTACCATAGATTTGTCGTAAGAAGTTGGGCGTGTCCCCTTGAGGGTTGATAGTCTGTTCATGAGAGGGAATAGTTGGGGAGCATCATATCAAGAGGATTGTTAATTTATGTTTGAAGAATGGAACAGCCAAGGTTATTTGGGAGTCACATCTAGATACCTAGGAACAACCTCCATTGGAGACCCTCTGAACGGGCTGGGTTACTCGACCTGAAAGTATTGCTAGCTGGGCCCCACCTGCAAGGTGATGCGCAGCTTTTAACAAAAGCTGTTATCATGCTGTACTCATTTGCCTGTAATAAATGGAGGCCTGGTATCAGCCTGGATGCCATAATAGTTATACTGCGGTTCATATATTTGTCCTCCAGTATCACTTTATTGAAGCGTTGCTCTAATTATAATTATAATAATTATAATAATTATAATTATAATCATAATAATCATAATAATAATCCTAATAATAATAATTATAATCATAATAATAATCATAATAATAACAATAATAACAATCATAATAATAACAACAATAATAACAATAATAATCATAACAACAATATTATAATCATAACAACAATATAATCATAACAACAATATAATCATAACAACAATATTATAATCATAACACCAATATTATAATCATAACAACAATATTATAATCATAACAACAATATTATAATCATCATCATCATAATAATAATCATCATAATAATTATAATCATAATAATTATAATCATAATAATTATAATCATAATAATTATAATCATAATAATTATAATCATAATAATTATAATAATAATAATTATAATCATAATAATTATAATCATAATAATTATAATCATAATAATTATAATCATAATAATAATAATAACAACAACAGCATCACCACCACGGCACCAGATGTATATTTTTGGGAATATCCAAGTTTAAAAAAATACCTTACTCTGCATTTTCCATTAATATAACAATTAAAACACTTTTAGACCTTTAAAATAATTTGCATTTATATCGAGGATTTTTCTTTGAATCAACCCAATTTTAATTTCTTTTTTTTAAATTATTATTTCATTAAAAAAAATCATCCGTATCAGCTGGGATAGAAAGATGAAACTAACCGTTGAGTCATAACGTTGTAGGCCAGGAAGTCAAGCATAGTTTGGGCGATCATATCTCTTTCGTTTCATGACTGGCTAAGCAGAAGATTTTCATGCACTAGTTTACCATTTCTTTCTGTGGTAGACTGGTTGCCAACCAAGGCTACACAAACCAGCCTGTCCTAGAATTGAACCCATAGCTGGGAGAAGAGATAGATTCATATCTTTCCCAAGGGTATTTGTGCGTAAGTGAATCTAACAAAATCGATTGGAATTCGAACACAGCTCTTAACCCTAGAACACTAACCATCAATTAAAGTTACACCATTACTAACCTTGGGTATATCATACCCAATTTTGAAAATATCAAAAAAAAAAAAAAAAAAAAAAAAAATATTAAATATAAATCTTTATTTGAGATATTTTACATGCAGGCACTTCAAATTTTGTACTTTGAGTTAACATTAATAGGAACTGAAAAACATTATTTAGGTAAGAAAATCAGGTCCTGAAAATTGTAATTAAAAATAGGAAAATTTGCGCTGGGTACTATATACCCATCGTTAGTGTTCTAGGGTTAACTGACTCACTGAACAATTCTGTTAGCCCTCAACATTTTCGACATTAATCTAACATTTAACAAAATGAAGTCAGATTTATGACAACACCAAATTTTAAAATCTAGGCCAGTAAAAAAAAAAAAAAAAAAAAAAAAAATATTTATATTACCTCTTTGTGTTAGTTCTTTCCCTGCGGGGCAGCCATCGTAATTAAGTTGACAAGCAAGGTGATTTTTACCAAACCAACCTTTTGATCGATCACATTCGCAGCGGTTATCAGCTACAACTACAGAGTCATCTAAATGATAGAGAAATGAAATAACATTGTTTAAACTTGAAAAATGAATCAAAATCAGGATTTGAAGATATTTATTGGTTCTTATCAAGACCGACAATGGTGGTAACTGCGCAACCTGAGATAACTGTGGGAGAGCAATTTGACCAAGTGCTCACTCATCCACTCTTATCAATCATCGAAGCATGCCACTGACATTTTGTCAAGATATCTAGATAAAGGTTTTTTTTAAGACATTTTTTTATGTTTATGCGTTCTTTTTATAGATACAAATATTTAAGTAAATGCTCTGTTTATAATAAACAGTATTAACAACATTTACCGGCCTGAATGTCCAAGAAATTTTCATAGAAAATATGCGTCCTCCAACAGGAATCGAACCTGTATCCTATACGGAACCATCATTTAGCTTGACATGCCTTAACTGTTTCGGCCACAGAGGAGCGTTCGGTTAGCAAAGTCGATTTTACTGTTTTTAAACAATTCTCCATGATTTTCTGCTCAACGCGTATCCAAATGTAAACAAATAATGTCACACTATGAAATGGACAAAGTTCTACAATTATTTTTTAAGACATTTTTTTATGTTTATACGTTCTTTTTATAGATACAAATATTTAAGTAAATGCTCTGTTTGAATCCTGTCGGAGGACGTATATTTTCTATGAAAATTTGTTGGACATTCAGGCCAATAAATGTTAATACTGTTTATTATAAAATAGAGCATTTACTTAAATATTTGTGTCTATAAAAAAACGTATAGACATAAAAAAATGTCTTAAAAATAGTTGTCGGACTTTGTCCATTTCATTATATATAAAGTTTTTTATAATTTTTCTGATTAACTTTCCTTTATGGAATCTAAACTTTATGAATTTAAGTGCAGTTTAAGTTAAATGTTAGATTAAATTGGCGGAAAGGTCTCATCATTTTACTGTTGAAATGGAAAGATGTAACCGTAAATTCTATGCTAGTAGTTTCTTCTCTCGTACTTCTCCCTTGTGGAGCTCTCTTCCGGTTTCTGGCTTCCTAGTAAACTTTGATCTTCAAAAAATTAAATGCAATGTTAAGCGTTATCTTGTCTTCTTAATTCCTGTTCTTTTATTGTTCTCTCTTGATAATGCATTTATTTTTTTTTTTATTTCATATTCTCTCACACTCACTGACCCCTTGAACCTTAGTGGCTTTATTGTTTTGCTTGGGTGCGATGATTAAAAAAAATCGAAAATCAGTTCTATATTCTGTACATTACTTCAATTATACTGTAAATACAGTGGAAGTAAATTTTCAAATTCATTTCGAAGGAAGAGAAAATTTACCGAAGCAAAGTTTTTTTCGTACAACAACAACCAGGTTGGTTTTTATTGCTTATTTTATAACTGGTCGTAAGTCAGTTAAATATTAGGTTGGTGCAAAAATAATGACGTAATAATGTCGTTTTTTGACGTTAAAAAATACGTAAAAAAAAACGACATTATTACGTCATTATTTTTGCACCAACCTAATAGTTAAGTGAGGAGTATCTGTGCTTAAAATCTGCTGATAATCTTGGAGACATATCTTATGGGCAGTATTTGATGCGAGTGACTGTAGTTCCGGTGGAATTAAAAGCAAAAGTTCAAAAATCTTCGTTCGTTTAAAACCATGTTTGTTTTAGAAAAACCTTTCTGGTTGAAACTTAAATATCGGTACTATGTTCGTATTGGTACTACATTTATTAGAAAATGTTATATTCTGTGCTAATAGGAATATATACTTGAAAAAGAAGGTGGATAAAATAAGTAATTGTTTATTGTAACCCCCCCCCCCCCCAAAAAAAAAACAGTACAATAAGAATGAAGGTAACATTTATGCACAAAGTCGTCGAAAGTCAATCCAGTGGTGAGTGCTATTAAGTTGGTGCAAAAATAATGACGTAATAATGTCGTTTTTTGACTTATTTTTTAACGTCAAAAACGACATTATTACGTCATTATTTTTGCACCAACCTAATACTATTGGAAGGTCGGTAGTTCTCGCGTAAGTCTGAGTCATACTCAACAGATCCCAGCTAGTAATATTTATCAACCTCCCCACGGGGTAGGATGTGGCACAAGGCCGAATTTAATTGTAGGGCAATCTGATCCCGCAGGCTCAGCCAAAAATTCCCCATAAACCCTGCATAAAAAGGATTGGGTCTGTTTACCTCGCCAGACTAGACACTGCCCTTCGGCATAGCTTTGTTCGGGTTCCTCTCTGCCCAAAGGCAGAGTTCGACAGCACAGCTGGAACAGATTCCAGCTAGTGTATCTAGCAACTGCCCCACGCAGTCGCATGTGACACAAGGCTGAATTTAATGTGGGGTTCTCGGGCCCGTAGGCTCGGCCAAAAAATCCCCATAGACCCCGAATAAACGGGATCGGGTCTGTCTACCTCCTTACTATCTATAGTGTAGTCACTCATGGGGGTGACAGGTTATTCCATTACATCAGAAAATATATCCAGTTTAAGTACAGGGGTCATAAGTTCAAAGAAACGAACTGGCTTATAATATTTTCTTGTTACTCAAAAGTTATTTCCAGACAAAAACAGAAATTACCTCTTCATTTTATGGTTTCATTTTATGGGCTGTCCAGACTGATTGAGAGAGGAATATATTATTCCAATGTCTTATATATAAACAAGGTCGGCTCAAGGTACTGGCAACTCGGGCAGCTACCCGTGGCACCATCCAGATCGAGGCCGCAGTTATGCTGCCATGTCATATTTGGGATCTTGCAAAATTAAAGCTGATATAAAAGAAATACTTGCGGTTGTCCATGACTCAAGACAATTCTTTGGTTATTTTTGTCAATAGAAAATGATCTTCTAAAGAAGATAAGTGTAGAAAGTGCCATGAAAAGATTTGTAGACCTAAAGGCTAGAAAAATCTTTTAGGTAGGATAATGAATATTTTCTTGAGTTTCTATTAAGTTATATTTTGTAATAAACATGTTATTCTACATTTTCAGTTTTTCTCCTTGTGGAGATTTAAAAAAAAAAAAAAATATATATATATATATATACTTGTAAGGGCGCTGAAGTTCAGCTTGCCCGGGGTGCCAGCAACCCTGGTTGCCGGTCCTACCAGGTGGATATGTGTTAAGCATTTGGCTATTTTGTCAATAGAAAATGATCTTCTAAAGAAGATAAGTGTAGAAAGTGCCATGAAAAGATTTGTAGACCTAAAGGCTAGAAAAAATCTTTTAGGGGGGGATAATGAATGTTTTCTTGAGCTTGTATTAATTGTATATTTTAATATACTCGTAATTCTACATTTTCAGTTTTTTCTCCTTGTGAAAATTTAAAAAATTATATTTGTAAGGCTTATAGGTTCCTCCATTAGGACACGTAAAAAAGCAGCATATCACGATTAAAAAACGCTCGATTGTGACGAGGTGATGACAGATTACTATGGATGATCAAAATTGACAATTTTTGCAAAGTAAGCGAACGCGGTTTTTCGTTTTTAACTAGTACTTTTTAAATATTAACATTTTTATTCAGCAATTATCTAATATCTATTTTTTTATTTCATACTTTCTTAATTAGGTAATTATTTAAAGTTTTTTATTAATTAGATAATTGTTTAAAATTTTTTAAGGATTATGTCATGTATACATTTCCATACATAGAAATTATGAACGTTTTTTTTCAATAAAAATTTTAAAAAAATATTTTAAAAAAGAGCATCGAAGTTCAGTTTACCCGGGTTGCCAGCAATCCTAGGGCCGCCACTGTAGCACATACATCATACATCATATATAATATGTGCATACAAATTCACATGTAGACAGTGTGTAACAGACAGAATTAGCTATATTTTTATAATATTGATTATTAAAAGAAATTACAAAATTTTCCAAGAAATTTTAAAAATTGATTAATTTAAAATATTAATTAAACACTCTTTACTTACCTAATTTGCAAATACTTTTATAACATTTTTTAATATCAAATGAACTACTATTAAAAGGATTCTGTGTTCCACGTGGACATCTTTTACATTCGTCTTCAGCTCCTTCTCGTTCACAGGTTTTAACGTAAGAACCTGAAGAAGAAAAAAAAAAAAAAAATTACATTCACCAGAAAGTGAATCTCTACAATAGTATAGTTTATAAGGCCAAACTAAAATTGTCGATAACTCCTAAACGGTATTCAAGTGCAAGCTTTTATTGTTATTTTCGAAATATTCGGGCAATTTCACTCCATAATGGAAAATTTTCATTACAATTAGTTTTTGGTGATTATAATGCAAATTAACCAAAAATATTTGAATATTACTCGCTTACTTTTTACTCGACTTTGAATTTTTGCATTTTGTGTCTTCCATATGTTTTGAATGACCTTTCAACTTCCTGATGAACATTCATTAACGTTGTCAAATCTAAAAGCCTTGATAAACTAATGACATCATTGCTTTTGTATATAAACACGTTCAATAAAGTAAATCCCTACATTGCCTTGATAAAGTCCCTCAAAAGGACGAAATGCGTTGGCTAAGAACAGTTTTCCTCTTTATATATATATATATAAGAGGAAAACTGTATTTGGGCAGCAATCCCTCTTTTATACAAGTTTCATTAAAGACGACTGACAAGGTACTGTGATTAAGCTTTTTATTCTATTTTTCTTGTCTTCGCATAAGTGTCTTCTTTTCTGGGAATAAAGTGTGTAAAATTGTCTGAATATTCATGAATAATTATATTGGACATACCACTACATGCCTATCAGGAAGACTCACATTTAATCTCTCTAACCACAGCTCAATTAGGACTTATTCAAACACACATGGAGACCTACCAAACACCGTGCTGGCTGTATTTGAATCAAATTCCCTTCAATCTAGATACATATATAAAAACCTACACATTCAGTTAAAGATAAAAAACAAACAAACAAAAAACATTGATAATGGCTAAAAAGAATAACCAAAAGCATACAAAACATTCGGAGAGTTTTTACACTCTTTATGTCCAGATAACAAAACACTTATACGAACTCAAGAAATATATATCCCATCCAAACATCTCTCCTTGATCTCGATATCCGTTTGTGGGATTATCTATAAGTATTGATATTTATCGTCTGTTTGTTTTACAGGTATAGTAACTGCACTCCATAGCTAACCATCTTTGTACAGCTTCAGGTGGCTGGGTTTAGAATTCAGAGTTATTCTTCTAGACTGGTTACCAACCACGGCTAGAGAACACAAACTGCACTGCTATTTAATCCATAGCTGTTATACACATTAAAATAATGATAATTGACTGTGTTCAGTAGTAAACCAATATTTGCCAGTTGCAGTGAGTTCTAGATTCGAATTTCACCAAAAGCAGTTTCTATTAAATTTAAAATATGAACAAATATTTGAAATAAAAGCATAAATGATTACGTCGTTTGAGATTAGGAATAGAAATTTAAAGTAAGAATTTGTTACAGGAACGAATGCTTTGTGCAAACAAGTTGATAGAGTGGAATGCGGCATTGTATACTCCAGCCTTCTTCAGGTGATTGGAATGTTGAACTGAACCCTTTATTTTGCTCACTGGGGTAGACTGTTCTAGTTCCACATGCCATGTCTAATGGATGTTAGTTATCTCGTTAATTCCCCTCTCCAAGTTCTCCACTGCCTTAACCAGGTATTGAACTGACACTCTTTGGCTCCTGTTGTAGTGACTGCTATGTTTTTTCTCGGCCACATTTTATTCGTCTGCGATTGGCTAATAAATCAATACTGCCTTTCTTTCTATAGGACAATTTAGCCATCGCAGTAGTTGCTTTGAATTTTTCGGTTTTGAACTTGCTTACTGGTTTTCTTTTGTTAGTACAAATTTAGCGATTGGTCAAATTTTAAGCAATCACATATTTTAGTACAAAATCATCTTTTCCCGCGGTTTCACTGGGAACCTATAACTTTACTTCACAACATTTCAAGCGTACACACAGACAGAGAATTCTGTAATACATCTCTCTGTGACTCAGCAAAGTTCACTCAACCAGGACTCTGTTGATTTCTCTAACACACTTTCTGATCAGTTGTATTCTTGTGTTATCTATTCTAACAGCAGACTTGTTCTAACATTGATTCCTGAACATTTCTCTCTAAAGAGAACTCTCTTTCAAACAATCAATTACAGAACAAAATACGGTAAAAGGGAAGCAACTTCTTTTCCCTTAATCTATACATTGAATACAATTGTTCTTGTATGTTATTTCAATATATACTTGTTGATTCACATTTGGAGTTTTGTTATTTTCTTGAATCATTAATAATACAAAAGATATATGCACAATGAAAACGTGACATAACACTGTCATTGGATCTAACTAACTTTATCCAATGTGTCCATGTGTCGTCATAATAAATATGGCAACAAAGATGAGGACAATAGTCCGAATAATGTAAAAAAAAAAGGCTTACCTTCTTTGCAATTCCATACTGGCAGACAACAATACTTATGTTTTATTTGACCTTCTGGGCATTTACTGGCCGATAGAGTAACAATCTAAAAAGAATAAAATGTTTGACCTTGAGACAATTTAAAAGCAAAACATGAAGGAATGACCATTGAAATATCAACTACAAGATTTGTTTCTAAAAATGTTTTTTTTTTTTTTTTCAGAGTAAACAGTGGCTTTATAATATAACAAATAAAGAAAAAAAAAATTGATAAGACAATAAAAAAAAATTAAAACCTCTAATGTAAGGGAGATAATCCAATATTTTGAACAGGCTGAAGAATTATTTTTAATGCCTTGGTTGGCAGCCAAGGAACAAAGATATTGATTGTCTAATAAACAAGTTACTATTCTTCTAAAATATCTTGTGACTTCTAGATTTTCACTAACTTCAAAAATTCTTTCACTGAACCTCGTCAAATATAGATGTGGAAATGAAGCTAGTTGTACTGGACTATTTTATAATCATAACTTTGGAATGGAAAGAAAGCCCACAAAAATGTAATTGCATATGAACTTTATTCTATCTTCAGAAAATAAAAGGATAACACAACCTTACAGAAACAGCAAATGAAAGTGTAAATGGACTTCACTATGTCTTCAAAAGAGAAAATGATTCAGTCATAGCTGTCATTCATTAAATGAAGAATTGATAAAATTATAGAATTAATGTTCTTAAATAAATGTTTTACTTTTTAAAAACCAGTCGGTATTTGTCACGTGCAGCAACAGTATAGCCAAACTCACTCCAATTTCAAATTCCAAGTACCATTTTTTTTTTGTTGATTTTAAATGACTTACTCCCATGTCCCTTGTATAGGAACAACTAAATATCATGTAATAATTTAACATGTAGTATACTGCACTTAACTTCACCATTAGGCAGTGCTGGCAGTTTTAAATCTATAAAAAAGACAAATATTTCTTTCCTTACTTTCCCTTTTGATTTTGGTAGAGACAAAAAAAACATTCTCTTCTCATTTTGTTGGCATGTAAGTACCTCAGAGGCACATAATAAAAGTGACTTTTAACTCTTTACAACTAACCTTTTTCACATTTTCCTTTTTGTAACATATCCATAAATTCCATGTTTTTTTTGTAAATTTTTTTGCCCGGACTCACATGAGTCTACCAAATATTGTTTGCCAGACAAATGTACCAGGAGACATTAAATATTTACTAAAAGAACGTCGGCACCTTGCAACAAAAGGTGTGATTCCTGCAACAAACATTTTTAAATCTATTTTCTGAGAAATTCACATGATATTTTCTTGTTGAATAAAAATTTGTTTAAAATGGGTACCTCAAAAAAAAAAAAAAAAAATAAATAAATAAATAAAATAATACCTAAGGTTTAAAAAGCATTTTTAAAAATGAAAAATAATTTTGGAAGCTTTTATTTTAATTCCAACTTAATAAATAAAATTTAATATTTCCAATAAGCAAAATATTTTGCTGTATTTCAAACTGAGTTTAAATTTATTGGAATTATTTTTATTTTTGATAAATCGGTAAAAATCGATAAAATCATCTCTACTGACAAATCTGTCAATGCAACAGAATTCTCTATTAAAAAATTTAAAAATAAAGTATGCTTTTCTGAACATTAGAGAAAAAAAAATAACTGATTTAAAGGTTAATTAATTGGAATTGAAACAAATAATACTGTTAATTTAAATTATTATAGAAAAGCATTTTATAAAACAGAAGAGGGTGTTTTTTTGTGTTGAATGATATATGATCAACCTACTGTTTGGAAAATTTAACAATTAAAGGAAATAAAATTACATGATGATATAACATAATTGCCTTTCTTAAATTTTCTTTTAACTACTTAATCTTAAAATTTTTAAATATTTTAAACATTCTAATTAATTTTAGGTACTTAAGCTTTACTTATGAAGATGCTTACTGAGGAAATGTTAGAAAATTATCAATAAATTTTAAATTTACTATATTTACTGCTCTTTATTCCAATAATGTCATGTATGGACATCCATATTTACAAATATCAACATGTTCATACATGCATAAAATAAATTGTAAATTTTTAAATTGAACTGTACTTTTGCATTTATGATTAGTAAATACAGTTTTAATTTAATAACAATATCACTTGACTGCTACAAATTAATACTGAATTTTGAATTATTCTAATTAAAATTAAAAAATGAAAACAATTGTTGTAAAAGGTTATTATTCATTGAAAATCTTTTCTTTTCTTAAGACAAAATCTCCATATATTTTATTCATAAAAGTAATTTCTAATTTAATAATGTCTTAGTTTTATTGCCTTTTTTTTTTGTTAGATTCAGAGCAGATTTTCTGTAACTTTAGGTCCTGTTTGACCAAAGAAATTTGAAGATTTGAATTCTTCAAGGAATTGTCCTTATAACATATATAAAGAATTTCTCAAAATTTTAAAATCTAACAATATGCAGCAATTTCCAAACCACTGAGGATTTCACTGTGAAAAGATGGTCAAATTTCCCAAACAAATTTATGATTGTGCATTGATGCCAGAAAAACAATATTTTTAACTAAAATGTTCAAGGTTATATAAGTGAACATTAAAGTCAACACTCAGAGGCGACAGGCTGTTTCATGCTGGACACAATCGTCAGGCTTGATGATTGTGTCCAGCATGAAACAGCCTGACGCCTCTGAGTGTTGACTTCAATGTTTACTTTTATATTTATATTTACATACACTATCTTTGATATTGAGCACTTTATCTCATAAATATAGCACACCTTAAAACTATATTTCTTTATATATATAAGTGAACATAGAAGTCAACACTTAGAGGTGACAGTGTTTCATGCTAGACGAAATCATCAGGCCAATTTACACATGCTCTATCTCTGATATTGAGCACTTTATCCCATAAATATAACACACCTTAAGACTATATTTCTTCATATATATATATATATATATATATATATATATATATATAAGTATCTAAATTATATATAGATTGATAGGGAGGGGATTAAAACAAAATAAAATGTTTGTCATTTAGCTGATTGATATGACTTTCAGCATCCCGACTCAAGAGTTTCGTTGATTTAATGTCATTTTTATTGTTTTAAAAAGGTTTTTACATTAAAAAAACATCCATTGATCTTTTATCTTAAAAATTTTGAAGATGAATTTTTTTATTTTATGAAATTTTTTCATTATGTATGCTCATCTTTCATAGATTTTTGAAGGTATGCAGTTTAATTGTGGTTTTGAAGTTGCCTTATCAAACAATGTACAACATTTGAGATGGCTATGACACCAGATTTAAAAATGAAAACCCACGTAAGCTACAAGTTATTCAATAGTCATTCAGAGCTGTTATTATCAGGATTAGTAATTTCATCAAATTCTATCAATTCTGATAGAATACAAAGAATGATCAACAAACCAGATCAATAAATATATAAAATCAAATTACAATCCATTATGCTGAAGATAAAAAGTTACATTGCTTTATCAGCAGTTTGAGGAATAGTATGGTATTATCCAACTTTGTCTGCCAAGGGATTCTCTTAATGCCCACCAGGTGACATTGTATAAAGCAGCAGAAAAGGAAAGAACATAAAGTCTTTTCCTCTTCTTTCTCTCTTGACTCATAGGATGCTGTCATATCAAGACTTATCTTTATTCACCTTTGAGAGACTTCTTAGTACCATATCACCTATAATTCAATACTATCATTACATAATCTCCTGATTTAAAAAAAAAAAAAAAAAAAAAAAAAAAAAAAAACTCACCTGACCATAATAATATCTCCACTAAAAAAAGATATCACATAAATATATCTCTCTTTCCAACCCAAGAAAATATACCAGTTGAACAAATGAGACAATATTGCTATCAATTGGTGACTCCTATAATAAACTAGTAACATAATGCCATTTTAAGTTTTTTGAAGAAAAATATTGTCATTCATTTTCTCACACTTAATAGAAAGTAGTCTGAAGAAGAATAGATTTTTATCTCCTTTTCTGAGACATGTTATATAGAGTTATATATATATATATATATATATATATACATAGATAACATTAGAAAGATTTTAGAGTTCCATGAAAATAAGTGGATACAACGTCTAAAAATACAATATCCAGCCGGGCTAAACCATAAATTTAACAATATAGATAGTACTAATATATAACACTACAAATCAAAACCTACCCACATTTCTCACCCACACAAGACAGACATGCTTACGGAGGTGTTGAGGCCTCACACTTATACACAAACCCACACGAACATACACACATCATACTCACTAACTCCCTAATGAACCAAATGATAGCACACACCCACAGCAATATACACACTTACACATATCATACTCACTCACATACTGACCAGGGGAATTCAGAGAAGCATAGATCGATCCAGCTCTTATCTCAAATAACAACTTAAAAGAGACTGTTTGACCAACACAAGGAATATTAAAAGATTCATATTAAAACGATAAAAAAAACAAATGAAAACTACAGACAAAAGTTCAATTTTCTCCATCAAGACATTCATTTCTGTAGTTCACTGCTACCAGCAAGCAGAAATATTTCTTCTCCTGATGATGGCCATTTTGGGGCCGAAACTAGTCGAGGAATCTAAATAAAATAATAATAAAAAAACGAAAGAATATTAATCTACAACCCAGTGTGTCTGAAGATTTTAGTGTTTTGATATTTTTTATTGTTCAATATATATATATATATATATATAAAAGTGAACATAGAAGTCAACACTTAGAGGCGACAGTCTGTTTCATGCTAGATGCAATTGTCAGGCCACATTTCACACACACACATATATATATATATATATATATATATATATATATATATATATTATGTATATATCAGTGGTATTCATTTGTTTCAGATGTTATAATATGAGGGTGAGGTTCTGTTAATTTTCAGGGATTATTTTAAACTGGGCCTGAAAGCCATTGAAGAAAGAGGAGGGGAATGAAACCATATTTGACCTTACTACCATAAAAACAGTTCATGTACTTTAAGGGTGAGGATGTGTCCCTTGAAATAAAGCCCAGAAGTAGACAGTTATTAAGTATGATACTTTAAAAGATACTTTTGAAAGCTGGAGAAGATAAATTGCATTAATAATATTTAATAATGCTAGCAGTCTGTCCCTGTGAACTGGAGATTTTTTTTTATATTGAAATGCCTTCCACATCAGAGTAAATTTCCTGTTTTTTTTTCTTTGTGCAGAATTTTACATTATTTCTTTATCATTGTTAAAATAAATCAAAATGTCACATGGAATTTAACTTTTTTTTTATTATTGTTTATATCATGTGATCCTCCAAGACAATGAAAAAAAAGAACAGGTTTTTCAAGACACTGATATTAAATGACACTAATTCTACAATTCACTACAGTAGGAATTTAGCTTATGGCAAAACTGATTTTAGGCAGGTTGATCCAATCTGAATTCTGGTAATTCTTGTGGTAATAATAAAACTATTACAACTGCTGTTACTACTACTACTTTTATGTGCTTTCAAGATGTAGGCAATCATGGCTTTCCATATTTTCCTATCCTTTGTAGTTCTTCAGAAATTTTGTCTTATTTCTCCCAAATTCTGTTCTGCCATCCATCAAGTACGATATGCACTGCTTTTCTGTTCCTTCTTCCCCGCAATCTGTCCTGTATAAGATTTTCCAAGCCTTCCTTCCTCACTATATGCCCCAGAAATTTCAACGGCCTCTTCCTGATGTTTCTTTTTTGTTTAGATTCTCTCCCAAACCTTGTTGCTCACATATTTGATCCATGGTATCTTTCTGTAGAACCACATTTCTGTTGCTTCAAGTCTCTTCTTCATCTTTGAAGAGATTGTCCAGCATTTGCTGCCATACAGGAGGACAGATATTACTAACAGTACTCTTTTCTTTGAACTTTGAGGCCACCAAACTAGACTTCACTGATGTTTAATATATATATATATATATATATATATATAAAGTTGCAAATTAAAAAAAATAATAATGTTCTTTTATGAAAGTATTTATTTATTTGTATATATATATTTGATATTTCAGATTGGCCTCAATCTTTCTTCAGAAATAACTGTTTGTTTACAAGTAGCGTCCGTCACAAGATGCCGATGTCACGTGATATGGAACGAATATTCCTAACGTAAATCTAACTGTAATAATATCTTAGATGTTGTTTAAAAAATAAAAAAAATAAAATAAGAAATAAAAAAAACAAAAAATAATGCTATATATATATAAGAAACAAGAAAATGCTTCATGGTAAGAAAACCAAGAAAATTGACATGGCTGTTTTTGGTAAGCATATCTTAATATCAACTAAAATATGCTAAACTTGCCAGAATGTGGGATGCTATCATTGAAGCATTAGGGTCTATGTATAGCTGGCCACTTGTATTCAAGGATACCTGTCTACTAAGGCGGCTAGCCAATCCCTATTGCAGATGCTTGCGCAGGTGCATTTGTATTTATTAAAACACCCACAGAGCCAATCTGTGGTTTATACTGCAACTCTGCTGAGCAGACTTTAGTAATAGTTTCTGGGAAAGAGCGTTTTATCTAGCATGATCAACAATTTGAACAAGGACAGCACGCTCAATCCCTCGGCCACGATGACTTGTGACTTTTTGCTAGCACAACTATCAATGGCACCCAAGGGTTTCATCTACCCAATTTCACTCACAAGACTTGGGTCAACCTATTGTGTGGTTTTCAGGCACTTTCCAAAAGGTGCTGCATGCTGGGATTGACCACTCCAGTCTGATAACATCAGGAAGTCTCCTTCCTGACAAATTGACCATGGTGAGATTTGAACCTGGGTCTCATGGTCAGAATGCAAATGTTCTAACCACTTTGCCATGTGCCCATTAGGGTCTATAGTAAAAAACTTAAAACCCTACATAAAGAAAATCAGTGTAAAGACTAGATGCTTCAGAAATCTACATTGGTTGGCAGTTAAAATATTCTGCAAAAGGTGGTGCCTTTGGTGAAGAATACCCATAATGCAACATTTCTGGTTGTAAATGAAAAAACAAAATAACATGCAGAAGAAAATCTAATAATAATAATAATAATAATAATAATAATAATGCCCTGATGCTATACCAAACATGATCTTAAATAATTGGAAAGGTCAACATATACATGTTTTGTCATTTGTCAGAAGAGTGGAGAAAATTCTGAAAAAAATAATTGTATTCAGAATTTATTATTATTATTATTATTTTTTTATGTTATTTCTTCATTGCTGTTAAAAATAAATCAAAATGCTACATGGAATTTTTTGTAAAACTTTGGTAAAAATCATGGCCGTAATTGGCAAGCACAAAAATTAAAATAGAAATTTGGTCGGAACTTTTGAAGAACAAGAACTTTAACTTTTTGAAAGAAAACAAATTAATTGCAGAACAAAGAACTTGTGAAGATTGTTTCTGCAATATGATCTTGGTATCCAAAAACTTGTTCTGATGGATGGATGGATTTGAAGTTGTCCTAAAACAAGGTGAAGGAAAAAAAAAAATATCTTTCAGAAAAGGCTCATTTTTCAAGCTCAATCTATAGAGAATAGCTGGCTTCATCAAGAGCATTTTCTCAGAAAAAGGGACCAAAAAACATCCTCATCAATGAGAATATATATATATATATATATATATATATATATATATATATATATTTAGTTGGATTGATGTAAGTTTGTGACCCTGGGTTTCATGCTTTTGCGATCGTCAGACAAACTGATTAATTTTTTAAAAATTTTGTATTTATGTGGGTTGCATGTATTGGTGTTTTTATGGAAGTGGGAGGAAAAATTGTCGTTGTGACACCACTCATATTTATGCAAACATACATACACATGCGTACACACTTTGAGGTATGCAGACACATACACATGCGCTTGCTCACCAGAGCTCACATAAACATATGTGAACAGCATGAGACTTGACATGTATATGTGTGCTGTTGTGTACATACGTATGCATTTGATTGCTGAAATTCAATGATGAGATGTGTAGCAAATAATTCTCTTGTCAACACACAGACTGTTTTTCTATTTTTCTACTGAATAATATTTCCTTGCACGCACATATATATGTATGGTGGGGTCTGTGCAAAACTATGATAAGTACCTATCATATATATTATATAATAATAATAATGGACTCTCCCATCAGTTTCAATGTAAGAGAATCTGACAGCTTATTGATTCAGTTATGAAAGTTTGTGCGATAATCTTAAGTGGCATTTAAGACCCGCTAGTGATTTACAAAGGAGGCCACATATGGAGCAAGTGTGAGGATTGTGAGATGAGATCACTGTTAGATTGGTTGACCTTTTATATCTTGCTCTCGCTTCTTGAAGATGATTCAGACAAGCAGATTGAAAATTGCTGAGTCCACTAAAACACATTGATCTCCATTCTACTCACTCCAAAGCTAAGCACTCAAGGGTATTATGTGGTATATTGACTGCTGACAAGTTAATAAGAATGAATCAAAACCCACACAAGTGATTTGATTAAAGTGGTGAAGGCTTGTGCAGAATCATCCACACTTTTCGGAACTATTGATACACTTAGTCGGTGAAAATAAATGCCACAGACGAAGCAGAAAATATACCTCAGGCTTTTCGTGTAAGAGTTTTCCATCTCCTAGACCAATCGTGTTCTATAACACTAAAGAGTTTGGTCAGCCCTGGTAGACACTATTTGCCCATAGTTGGGACCCTAACAGGTGCTACCACCCCAGGTCAGGGCGGACCTGAAACAACAGCAATTAAAAGGTGGTTCTCCGCTCCTTAAGTCCTCCAATCTCCCGATGAGAAGACTTGCTGCCGGATGTAGTTTACCGTCATACCCAGGACATATATATAATATAAAATATATTTTAAAATGTATTAAAAATAATAAAATAATATATATATAATTTTAACTTGCCATTTTGTTCATGTGAATTATAGCCCCAATTCTAGATTTTTACCCCCCCACTTTTTTTTTTTTTTTTTATTGCTGTTCAAATGTTCTAACCTTTAAAACAATGATGCTCCATCCCCAGATATTTCAAAACAATTTTAAATGACACTATTATTGCAACTTACTACAGGAGGATTTGACTTGCATAAGAACAAACTTACAAAAATGAAAAAAAATGGTCTGAATGGAACCCTGAAATGGAATTATATTAAGAATCTTCCGGTGATATAGAATTGTCTTATGGAGATAAAATCCAGATAAAAGCTATGCTTTTGTTCGCTTATCTCCCTTTGTGCAGATTTAGCCCAAGGAAAGGTGGCTTTTGAAAAGATGAGAAAATGATTATTGGAGTTAGTCAACAATAAATACGTACTGCATATTCAGTGATATTGAATTTGTAAAGATTTTTGAAAGAAAACAAAAACACTCCGAGTGATCATTACTTATATGAGTGCAATAATGAAAATATTTCATCTCAAATTCTCCAAGCAATTACTTAATCTCAAAATTTTTAAACTATTGAAAAGGGATTAAATTTTTTTTTTACCTGTGTGACCGAAGATAGTAGCAGGACCGCCTTTGTTAAATTCATTGTATATTTCTTTGAAAACTGGAAAAAAAAAATAAAAATAAAAATAAAAATAAAATAAAATAAAAAACCAAAACATATTTTAAGGAATGGTTAACATGTTTTTTCAGAGAGAAACTTTTGCTTTAATGTACAAGTGTTTATCATAAAAAACCCAAAATAACTTCTATAAATGGACAAACATTAAGATATTTAATATGGTATGATACGGAAAAAAAAATGTTATAATTCTTTAATTTTTTTTAAAGATTTACTTATGTTTGCCAAAAGAGCGTTTTCTGCAACTGCAGTCATGAATGTTACTCCTGCATTTAAACATGTTCATATTTGGAGTTGTTTCATATTGCTTGTTTATGACATTACAAATAAGCAGATGACACAATGTTGATAGCAAGAGCTGCTACAGAAGTTAGTGAAGGAAAGCAAGAAGAAAGGACTAAACATCAAATCAAAAAAATAGAATGCACAGTTGTTAGCAAAAGGAACAGCCCAACATGCAAATTCCAAATTAGAGATATCAAAATCAAGCAAGCACAAAAATTTAAATATCTTGGAAGTTTTTTAAAAGAGGATAGAAAGTATGACACTGAAATCCAAAAGTGTATTGTATAGAAAAAAATTGTTTTCAAAAGATAAGTAAAGTATTAAGAAACAGGACAATTTCACTAGAAACAAAGAAAAGAGTACTGAACTGTTATGTAATATCAGTCCACCTATATGGCAGTGAATGCTGGACAATCTACTCACAGATAAAGAAGAGACTTGAAGCAACAGAAATGTGGCTCTGTAGAAGGATGCTGAGAGTACCATGGGCTGAACATATAAGCAACAAAATTTTAGAGAAAATGGACACAGAAAGGACACTTATATTTAACATCAGAAAAGGAGAGTTGAAATTTCTAAGGCCTAATGAGAAAAGAAGGCTTAGAAAATTTGACACACACGAGGCAAGAAGGAGAAAGGAAAACAATGAATAACCTACTTAATGAGCTTGTGTAAATGGTTGGCAGAACAAGGTTTAGGAGAGATACAAAAAAGGTAAAATTTACTAAGAGCTACAAAATTTACTATGAGCTAACGAAATTGTGGAGAGCCATGATAGCCAACGTCCTGAATGAACACGGAAGAACATAGAAGAAAAATGTAAGAGAATGTAAGAGAATGTAAATGCAAATAAAAAAATAAAATAGAAATATTTTTTGAATGCGACGTCATTATATTTTTTATCTAGAATGATAAAAATTATAATTTTCAGTTTAAATTTAAATTAAAAATTATAATTTTTATTAGTATTAGAAAATTTTGATTGAAAAGAAATTATGACTTTAACAAACTTGATAAGACAATTTGGGACATTAGCCAGGGATATAAACGTTTTTTTGACAGGGAGAAAACAAAAAAATAGGAAAAATGTAAAACTTTAAAATTTTGCTTTGTCATTCATTTTTTTTTTTTAACGCTGTCATCAAATTGTTGCATCAAATAATTCGTTATACCCTTGTTCAGTTAAACAAGGAACACTTTTTGAGAGGTTAAATAAGTTGGCTAAGGGAAAAATTCAATCAAAATGTAACACTAAATAAATGGATTTTACTATTCACAATTTACTTTCTCATCCTGGGTAAGACGATAAACTACATCGAACAGCAAGGCCTCAGATCAGGAGATTTTGAGGAGCATGGAACCACTTCTTAATTGCTGGTGTTCCTAGGTCTACCCTGACCCAGGGTGGTAGCACCTGTTAGGGTCCCAGCTATGAGCAAATAGTTAACACCCAAACTTGTGTTTTAATACCAGAAATAATAATACCAATAAAATTTTAATACCAGAAATACTTTGTAATAAAAAAAAAAAATTATTACCAGCAATACTTTAAAAAAAAAAAAAAAAAAAAAAAAAATCCAAAAATACAGTTACATTCTTTGAAAAAATATGACTAGTTATAGATTTCTTCATGGGAAAATATTCGCAGAAATAGATTTTTGAAGAAAAACATTGCTAGCAATAAAAATTTTGCCGGCATTAAATAACACATTGAGGTTGATATGCCGTAAAACAAACCAAACCAATTGATTTTCCAAGTTTTTCTTGTTTATTTAAAGAAATAGAAGGGAAGTAACTGTCGTCAACATAAACGAAATGAGCTTCTTATTTTTATTTTATTTAGTGGAGTAATGGATAGCGGCTCTGATTAAGGAATCGGAGAGCCGAGTTCGAATTCTAGTCGAATCCATTACATTCACTTATGTGCTAAAAAAACCCTTGGGAAAAGTACGAATCCTTTTCTTCTCCTCCCTCAGCTATGGGTAAATAGCAGGACAGACCGTGTTCTATAGCCTTGGATGGCAACTGGTCTACCGCAGAAAGAAACAGCAACAGCAAACAGAAATCTTCCTCGTCAGTCATGTATCGAAAGATGCATGATTGCCTAAGTGTGTATCACGAATGGCACATAACTGACTGAAGGGTTAGAAAGACCTTGCCGTTGCAAGCTGCCAAATGTGAACAGCCTGCATCGAAGAAAAAAAATCAGCATTCGACATTCTAACCGTTATCTGAGCTTGAACTCTAACCCTTGATTAGTGAAAATTACAAGAAAAACAACATTGGTAGCTAAATCACATGAGATTTAGGAGAGTTTAAATTCAATTCGGCTTTAATCGCTGAGAGACGTGCAAGTTAACGATTGCTGCACGGTAAAAAGTGGCTTTCGCTTTCTTTACAAAATGAATGAAGCAGCAATTGTTAGTAAAGTAACCCATTCAAACATTAGACATTTTAAAGTAAACTTTTGATAAAAAGGTCAGCAGATATTTTATCAAATAAGCGAGCTATCTATGACGAACAAGAAAGATATTATATTGGTAGAAAATAAATCCTTCTTTGTGT
Source organism: Acanthosepion lycidas (assembly GCA_963932145.1). NCBI lineage: Eukaryota > Metazoa > Mollusca > Cephalopoda > Sepiida > Sepiidae > Acanthosepion > Acanthosepion lycidas. Next base: position 11,688,945 of record OZ010604.1, on the reverse strand, counting down.
ACACGTATAATGGCGGTAAGAAGTTTTATTTTTTAGAAATATGATGAATCCTCGTTACTACAGAAAATCTCCCCTATTCCTTGAAAATAACTAAATAACCGAAATTTCTCGAGAACACGTTGGACAAATTCTCCTGACGCTCAATTCTAAAAAACAGAAAACTCGTAAAAACAGTGTAAAATAAATAAATAAATAAAAACTAGTTATAAGATATTACTTGTCTGTCATTTAACGATTTCTTGCTTTCATGTTTGATTTGTTTTTTTTTACGACTTAACCCTTTTTGTAGGTTATTTAAAGCTGTAACATTATTTGGGATTTGATGAATAATCATTATATGCAAGTAAACATTAATAATTTTTCTGATAATAATGCTTTTTCCAGATGTAAATCCTACTTTAACCCATATTTGGGGGAGTGGGCGGATTCAAACCTTTCCCATCGGATATTTACGCTTAAGTTAATGTAACGAACCCGACTGGAATCCGACGAAATCATCATCAGCAGCAGAGACTAAATGCCGACCATTAAGTGTGATCATTTGTGGGATATTTCTCCCATAAGTCTATCTCACTCGACTACATACCCGCGTTTTCTCCGACGTGTCCATCGTGACTATTAACATGTAATTATTATTAAAGGGTCGAGAGTCTTTTATCCGAAATTCTTGGGACCGGAAGTGTTTCGATTTTCAGATTTTTTTGGATTTTGGAATACAGGCTATTTAATTTGCATATATAGCATCTATAAAATGCACGGACGAAATGGTAGATTTGTAAATATGCAAGATGTGCCCTGACGAGAAAAAAAAAACCTTCTGGCAAGAAACAATCAGGACCCAAAAAGTGTGAGTTCAATATCCGGTTAAGGAAGGGGAAAACTTGGAGAGGAGAATTAACTGACATCCATTAAACACGGCACGTGGAACTAGAACAGTCTACCCCAGTGAGTGAAATAAAGAGTTCAGTTCAACATTCCAACCACCTGAAGAAGGCCGGAGCATACAACGGCTGAAACGCTGTAATAAATATGGCGACAAAGATGAGAATAGTCCGAATAATGTAAATAGTGTAAATAATGCTCTTGTTCAATAGGAACGAACAAAAATTCGTGACAGGATCAAAATAACACTCCGGTCAACATATAAGATATTTCATGTCAATTAAAATAATGGACACCTGATATTGTTTAGAAAATACTATTATTGGGAGCAGTCTACCCAGGCATTTGATTTTTTATCAAAGGGTCGGGATTCCAAATATTTAACAACATCTTTTAAATGAAACATATAAAAAGCTAGAAGCAGAACGTCAGTCGAAATAACATTTATATATTTCTTTCAGAAATATACAATAACAATAAAATGTTCATTTTTCTTTGCAGTGAAACACGTTTTATGAAGTAATTAAGTGTCCTTTCTTAGTCGGTGTGAAACACGCGCACGCACACACGCGCGCAGATCAAAATGGTTTCTGAAATTGTTTTAAGACCTCGAGAAACAGGAGGCTTCTATTTTATATTTGTAAGGGGGATCTGAAATCTAATTTCACACTTTTTGAATACAAAACTTTCATTAGTTAGAAAATAATTTCACACTGGCTTGCGAAAATCCTTTTCTCGAATGTGCTTGAGTAGCGAAGGGAGTTATTATTGCTATGTTCTAAACGGCCCAAAAGTAGCACAAGATATCTACCATTACGTCCGTAAGTATTTTCGCAGTATTTTCCCTAGTAATGATTGTTAATTCAACAAACCCTCTGATGGGATTTTATTGGTTGAATATATATATACACTAGCAGCATGGCCCGGCGTTGCTCGTGCTCGATTCAAAAATCGAGCGACTCGTGCAGCAATCGCTATCACTCGACTTAAAATATTTTTCCCTTTCCTTGCCTTTAAAGGAGCGCCCTTTGCCGTGCTGATGTTGCTACATGCCTTACTTCTTGCCTATCTCACACTGCGAACTTTTCTAAGCGCTATACTAAACATTAAATCTGTTACGAAAAAAGAACTAAACGATCAGCTTTAAAAAAGGACTCGTAACTGGAAAAATCGAATGAAAAAAGAATGTTAACAACAATTACTTTTTCACACCCAACCCAGTTCTGCGGAATCAGAATCAACGTTGAGTTTAAGCAAGCGAATGAGCCAATTGGAGTAAAGTGCCATGCAGATTTAAATTTTTCCCACTTGTGACGAATGCAGCTATCGATTTTTTTTGCATGCTAGTTAACATTCGTGTCAGTCAGCTGTTGGCTCTCACGCTGGCCAATAGAATCTTCTTGCCTATTCGTGGCAGCCAGCTATAGGCTCTCACTCTGGCCAGTAGAAAATGGCCGCAAACTACATGAAAACGTGTAGAAGCATGAAAAAATCGATTATTTCCACTATCGATGGGAGTTGGGAAATGCAAGGTCGGTGTTGGCCTTCCCTCTAACTTGGGGCATGTGGATGTAAATTTTGGTGCAAATCCGTCGAAAATTGCGGCCGTGCATTCGTTACACACACATCCTACCTTATATATATATATATATATATATTATGTTGAGACTTGTTCGAATAAGTCAAAGTATAATAGCAATTCTAAATAAATAAATACAACCGCTGGATTAGTTTGATTAACAATTGAATATGTCCTGGAAACCCGGGCCTCTGAGAGGAATTTTATCAGTGGGTACAAAGTTTATTTCGGGTTTCTTTCAATTCTTTTTTTTTTATCCACTAGTTTTATGCCAAGAGATCTAAGTTGTCAGATTGGGATTAGCATTTGAAAGTTCTGCGCTACGTAATGCTGAATTCATTTTCTTATCGTCTGCAGTACAAATCAGCCAGCCTTATTTTTTTAAAACTAGTCGTAAAAGTTGCAAGTAGCAAAATTCAAAATTTTAATAGTGCCAAGCGTTCAAAATTAAATGGATCTTTTCTTTTAATTCACCCCAAATAATATAAAGTTGCTTGTCGCAAATATTAAATCACCTCAAGAGATTATAAATTTTAAATCAAAATTAATTTTTATTAAATTTTTGGCACTTTAAAAATTATAAATCAAAATTTGTTTAGCTTGCAACTCCAACCCTCAGAATAATAATTACTAAAAATCAGGAAACAAATTCACATTTCATAAGTGCCAATGATGTTCTAGGTGCTTACAAAGAACCTTTTTGCAATTTAAAAAAAATCTGTTTTTGATTTGTTTATCTGGATGAGCTTGACGCAGACCCCACACTTAGAAATAGCGCTCCCGAGTCGCTCACATTTGGAGTGATCGCAAAGGTCAATCGAACCGAAGTGCAATGAAAGGGCTCTGGGAGAATTTGGTGTGAATTTTAATAAATCTAAATTCTTTTTATTTGTGGGGTGAATTAACAGAAAAGATTCAAATAACCTCGTCTGACAACACACAAAAAGGAATGCTTTTCAATACATGTAAACATCTGCGAGATTCCAATTAATTGTCGAATCCACTTTTGATCTCTTGGTACCTTGTATTTCAACACATACTTCTCATTGGACCTGTGTAAAGCTAGATTTTTAATCAACACTTTAAAGGGGAGACAATTTAGTTTTGTGTTTTATACTGGGTGTCCCTAAAGTCTGGATACACAGGAAATTTCATTAACTATCTGTTGGGGGCAGTAAAAAGCTTTGTCTTTACCCATGCGGGGGGGGGGGAGAGATCACGCGACGACGTGGCGTTCTCCCATTGGTCGATCCTGCTACGGGCGGCTCATACAAAAAACGTAGCACGTGGGAGAAGCATCCTCTTTTTAGAAGCCCTCGCCGAGCGAGACATGTGTGGTCTTTTCAGTCCAGACTCGATCTGTGACAGCAGCCATGAGACCAGATCTCTGAGAGACCAGTTTTCCTCTTCCACCATTTGGGTAAAGTCCGTCAGTCATTATTAGGGAAAGACATGCGTATATTTGTGTATTGTTTAACATAAAATAAAACCTGTTCTTTTTATAAGTGAGGTTTTTCATTATCTTGTTTTGCTGATTATATTACATACCAATGACTAGAAATCTCATACTTATATATATATATTTTTGCCTTCACGGATTAACCATGGTTTTGTCGAAAGAAGAAAAAATTGACTTCTTTTTCTGGAGTACGCTAAAGGAGAAGGTGTACTCAATGAAAACCACAGATGCAACACACTTGATTGAACGCATAAAGAATGATGGTGCTAAAATTAACGGCACTGTGGCGTTATGTCATCGAATCACGTGAATCTTGCAAAGTGCATCAATCTTGGCATCACAAATGATGGAAATCATATTGAAAATGTTATTTGTTGATATTCCAGTTCAATAAAATGTTGTTGAAAATTTCATTTCTTGAAAATATGCATTTTTGCTTATATGTCCAGACTTTAGTGACTTCTTGATGTTATCGGTCTGGGGGAGATGATCTCAGCATGTGGCACCTTTGGGAAGTGCCTGAAAACCACACCCTGGGTTGACCCAAGGTGACTTGTGAGTGAAATTGGGTAGACGGAACTATTTGGGAGCCGTCGATGGTTGTGCTAGCACGAAGTCACAAGTCATCGTGACCGAGGGTTTGAGCGTGCTGGCCTTGTTCAAACTGTTGATCACACCACATAATGCGCTACAACCCAGAAACTGTGATAAACGACCGCTGAGCATAGTTGCAGTACAAACCACAGGTGTTGAAAAAAATATGAATGTGTCTGAGCGGGCGTCTGTAACAGGGATTGGCCATTAATTCATTTGATTAATAATTCATCGAAAGATCGTAGCAATGGCAGTAGCGTGAAGAGGAGGAAGGCAGATGGTGAGATGGCCTCAGGCATCCATACCGGGAGGGCATCCAATCAAAGAAAAAGAAAAATTTAGTTTATATTTAATTTGAGTAAACTGTTTATTTCATGTTTCATCTATTTTGATATATTTAAAATGTATTCCTTTCTCACATTTCTCAATACTATGCCCTATCAGTCATGTGCCATGCCATGCGTGATACATGCTTAAGTGATCATGTAGTTTTCGATACATGTCTGACGAGGCAAATTTTTTCCCCACGGTAAGTTGCCATTTCTTTCTCTCAGTTGACCAGTTGCCATCCAAGGCTATAGAACCCAGTCTGTCCTGCTATTTACCCATAGCTAGGAGAAGAAGAGGATTCATACCTTTCCCAAGGCTATTAGTACGTAAGTGAATTTCAGTCAGTTATGTGCCATGCGTGATACATGCTTAGGCGATCATGTATCTTTCGATACATGACTGACGAGATAGATTTTTTTTTTCCGCAGTAGGTTGCCATTTCTTTCTGCGGCAGACCAGTTGTCATCCAAGGCTACAGAACTCGGTCTGTCATGTTATTTACCCATAGCTGGAGAGAGAAAAAGAGGATTCATACCTTTCCCAATGGTATTAGCGCGTAAGTGGATGTAATGGATTCGACTAGAATTCGAACTCGGCTCGAGCCGCTATCCATTACTCCACCGTGCCTACACCCCTACTTGAGTCTTAGGGACATACAATCAAGGAGTTGGTCCTGGACATCACCAAACCTCTGCACGTCAAAGAGCAATGATCTGACCAAGGTTTAGGTGTTATCTAAAAACAAAAATAGAAAGCCTATATCCACACACAAATTACAAGCATCTAAACACAGGGATAATTTTAAAAGAAGTATCCTTTTTCATATTGTGTTAAGTTTGAATTTCAATAGACTGATTATTTTCGAGAATCACTTTATGTTGACCTCAATTTTAAACGTCAAATTCTACTGAATTACACTGTCATATGTATTTTTTCTCTTATGCCACTAGAGATATAATATTACTCAACAATGTAAGATAACGCGTAAATACAGTTTTCAGGATTCTTTTGAAACTATCAGATTACTTCAATTTGTTTAAAAATCAGATTATTATAAAGAGTAAAGACATACTCAAATATCAACGCTAATCTTGTCCATCTTAACTCGTAAGGTCAAGTTGCCTGTAAAGAAAAAATTAGTTTGTGCCTGAAAACAGAAAAAAAAAAATTCATCCTGGTTTACTGCTCTTAGTCTTAAGTTAACATACTACAAGTGTTTTTTTTATATTTTTTTTTTATTAAATATATATGCACAAGTTGATATAGTCAAAGATATCAGGATCTACAATCGTATCATTGTTTATATAGGGTTAAAACTATTTTAAACGTAAACAACATCCCTCACCACGATCTTCCGGATATTTATCGATAAAAAACTCCTAGAATTCTAATTTTCAAGACAAGAAGTAGTTTATCTATACTTGTAAGGTAACACAATCTTCCTACACACTTTTAGTTTTATGTCATATGAATCTAACTACAATAAATAACTCAAAGATATTTTGGGGTATTTGATGCCACATTAACGTAGACTTTCGGTCGAATTTTTAGAAATTTTAAAGATATCGTTTGGAAATATTTTATTCGAAAATTAAACATTGAGAAAATCTTTTGAATTTGGTCTTACAATAAGCGCTATAAATCCAAATAAAACTTTTTTCGTTTTTATTAACTACCACCAAAATCAGAGTTAAAAAAATACTTAAAAAGGCTTTTAAAATAGTTAAAATGTCTTCTTTTTGGTAAAATTTTGTTTTTATTTGAAAGATAATAACCTATAAAAAAGAAAAATAATTTTATATATACCAATAAGTTTAAAATTAAAAAAACAACAACATTCTGTCAATTTATCATCGATCCGCCATTTTAATTGAAAAACGACAACAGAAAATTTCAGTCAGTTTAAAAATAGGGACACAGACATGCCTACTGACTTTACCATTCATTCACTATTCTTCCACTGTGCATGTAATGGTTAGCGAATCGGAAAAAATAGGCGAGTTGAGTTCGAATTCTAGCCGAAATTGTTATTTTCACTTTAACACAAATACTCCTGGGTAAGGTATAAATTTAAATTCATCTTCCAGCTATGGGTTAACTGGAAAGCCTAACTACGTTCTCCTGCTTTGAAATAGTAACCAGTCTAAGAAAAGTAAAACGCCGATTTCAAAACCAACCTGAAGAAAGATGGGTTCCGTCAGGTTATGTTACACTAGATACACCACTTAACACTATGGCTGCAATATATGTAGTGCCTCTACACGACCATAATGACGGGACTTGTATCAATAGAAAAATGGCAATACTTCGAATTTTTATAAGCTTTGATCTAAAATTTGTTTGGACAGCGCTCAGTCTATGCTGTGCATTTTGATTCAGAAAGTGGATTGTCAGGAATTTAAAAAAAAGACTTTAAATAATAGGATAAATTAAAAGGTGAATCAGTTTATAAATGATCGCGTATAATGTCAAAAAGTCTTAAAATTTTGATCGTTACAGCTTCATTGCTTTTTAGAGCCGCTTCAAAGTAGCGTCACATTTTAAACATCCGCTTGTCATATAGAAATATCGCTTGACTTCTTGCAGAAACAAATGACTCATTTTTCCTTCATTAAAACTGGGTATGAATTATGAACTTGTTAGTGTCGGAAGTAAGGTTCAGGAGATGAAAATGTCGAGCTATAAAAAGGCATGTGCGTGAGGGGGAAATATTATTGAGAACAATAAAAAGAATTTGTGTATGTGTTTCCAGCTATTTGTATAATTATCTTAGCTTTTCTGTTATTCTCCACCTTTATGTGGGTATCGACATATTTGCGAAGTGTTAGTGTGTTGAGTGGAAAGAGAAATTGTCAATTAAATGGGATTGGCCGTCAGCGTTTGCAAATTTGGACAACAATATGAAGGAGAATAATAGTGAGTGGGTTAGTGAAGCGGACACACACACACATAGAGAGAGAGAGAGAGAGAGGTACAAGCATAGGGAGAGAGGGAGATAGAAAGAGAAGGGAAGACGGCGGATACGGAGAGAGATAGAGAGAGCGGGGGAGATACAGTGAAACAGAAATAGATAGAGGAGAATACTATACATAGAGAGGAAGGGAAGGGAAGGAAATGGAGAGTAGAGAAAGAGAGAAACAGAGAAAGAGTGAGAGATACGAAAAGAGAGAGTAACATCCACATGGCGATTAGAGAGAGAGAGAGAGAAACAGAGAGAGAGAGAGAAACAGAGAGAGAGAGAGAAACAGAGAGAGAGAGAGAGAGAAACAGAGAGAGAGAGAGAGAAACAGAGAGAGAGAGAGAGAAACAGAGAGAGAGAGAGAGAAACAGAGAGAGAGAAACAGAGAGAGAGAAACAGAGAGAGAGAGAGAGAGAGAGAAACAGAGAGAGAGAGAGAGAGAGAGAAACAGAGAGAGAGAGAGAGAGAGAGAGAGAGAGAGAGAAACAGAGAGAGAGAGAGAGAAACAGAGAGAGAGAGAGAGAGAGAGAGAAACAGAGAGAGAAACAGAGAGGGAGAAATATAGTGAGTGGGGATTCTTTTAAAAACTTTCGAGTGTGTGTGATTGTTTTGGTTTTCAAATGAATCATTCCTCAATAGATTCAACATTTTTTTAAAATTATGAAACGTTTTCCCAATCCAGTTTTTGTGAGACGTCAATATTTGTGTTATTCAAGATAAGCTTTGCATTATAACAGCCGGGAATTCAAAATTCTTTTCTCTATCAATATTTAAAGAATTATTATTCTTTATATATACGAAAGAAATGAAAAGTTGAATAAGTGGCTGTAGGCATTTATGATAAATGGATGTCGAGATCGCCATAACTTAATCTTCCACACTGATAACGAATACATAATTAACTGAACACTTATTAAATTTAAAATTAAGTGAACTTTTCTTTAAAATATTCCATTAATAATTGCAATACTATCGAAATAATCCACTACCCCTAAAAAAAATTATAATATACAATGAAGTAGCGTTGAAAAGTTCTCAGTCCTACCACGAAGATGATGATAATAATAATAATCATCACAAAATCTAAACCCCTGAGAGTTGGTATGAGCACCAACCAGACACAGTTACCTAAAATAACGATGTAACTATCCCCCCTCTGGGACATGACAATGCAAACTGACAGGGAAATAAAAGCCAGCAGACCTGATAAAAGACAAGAAATTCAGGAAGCGTATACTTATTGACATAGCAGTACCATCTGAGAGAAACACCCTCCATGAAAATTATCGAGAAATTGTCCAAATACGAAATTAATGGGATGCGGAGGAATGAAGTATCCAAAGTAATCGTACCCCAAAAGTAATCGAAGCTCTGGGCCTTGCGAGAAAAAGAATGGGCAATTTTAGTAAGAGTGTCTCAGGTAACATCAACATACAGGTTGGCAAGAAGATCGCCCCTACTAGGAACTAAGAAAAGTGCTATCAATTAAATAACAATTCTCTTATAGGGCCTAAGGACAATAGTTTGGACCGGGTCTACAGGATACAAAGCAGGAAACACAACATATACAAATACCACCACATGAAGATGTCAGATTTTGGGAAGTGGATCAAATACCAGCCTCAAGGACACATGGCACAGTGGATAAAGGCGTTGGTTAGATCCAGTGACAAGACCCAAAAGAGTGTGAGTTCAATACCCGGTTAAGGCAGTGGAAAACTTGGAGAGGGGATTTAACAGGAGATAACTGACATCCATTAAACATGGCACGTAGAACTAGAACCCCAATAAGCGAAATAAAGGGTTCAGTTCGACATTCCAACCACCTGAAGAAGGCCGGAGCGTACAACGGCCGAAACATTGCAATAAATATGGTGACAAAGATTAGGATAATAGACCGAATAATGTAAATCATCTTTTTAAAATTAACTATTTTCGTTATTTCATATTTTCGGACTGTGATTTGGTTCAGTTTAAGTTTAAACCGTTTACCACCTACAAGAAGAAACCGACATTTAGTCTCAACATGACAAAATCTCAACTGTTTGACTCTGGGGCCAATGGTCCGAATAATGTAAATAGTGTACATAATAACTCATCTCAGAAATATAGACAGCCTCGTATTTATTTGGTAATAGTAATAATAGCCGTTTCCCAACAAGGAAACATTTGACATTGAGCAGCCGGTACTGCTTTTAGTTAAAATTTATAAAATCTTTCTATTAAGACACTTTTAAAAGGAAAACAGGTTTCTCAAGTCCAGTAATTGTTATCGCTCTTTCCAGTATTGAAGAGTGTTTCATTCCGAGGCTTCTATTTAAAGTGGTTTTGAATGTTAACATGTTGATTATTTAATTTTTTTCTCATCGAATTACATGTGCTATCCATTTTAGTTGCTGTCGCCGTTGAACGTTCTCTAGTGATGTGGTTTTTATTATTTAGTACGGTTCTTTGTTTGAGATTATGTAGCGCCAGTCCACAATGTTTAAAGAAGGATGATCTTTGTCAAGCCTTTTTTCACCATTGATCTCAGGGAGTGACAATATACAACTATCAGTTTAGATGTTTCTGAACGGGTCTGGCGTCATGCTTGGCATTCATATGAAAGTCACGAATCTGATGAGACTATTTGAGAACCTGACTAGAGTTTTCAGGTTGATGTTTTGGTTTTGTAGCAATTGGCGGTATTGTGTGAAACTATCTCTGATACAGCCTATTCTATGTTCAATTTCCTTTTCTCATATACTTAATTTCTTATAGCTGATCCATACTCGGAGGTATCTGAAGTGTTTAGTATTTACCAATTCCACAACCTGTATTTTTATGATGGATCCAGAGTAGGTGCCATCACTGCTTTCATTTCAATTCCGGATCATAATTTCTGTTTTGGAGTTATTTAATAAAGAGATTTGTATTTTAGCGTAACGATTATCAACGCGGAAAGTGGAATTCTAATCGGTTGCGTTTACAACACAAATACTTTTCGGAAAGACACGAATCCATCTCTTCTCCCCCACCTACGGATTAAATAACAGTAGCTTTCTAGCTCTAGAACTACTTCAGATTCAAAACCTTATCTTACACAAGAAGACATGGCAATTCACAGATAATAAAGAAAAGGCAATTGTGGAGAGCCATGATCGCCTACGTCCTGAAGGGATACGGTGGAGATGACAACGGGAAATCACTATTAACTTTCACAAGAAAACATGGCAATTCGTAGATAAGGGAAATTGTGGAGAGCCATGATCGTCTACGTCCTGAAGGGATACGGTGGAGATGACAACGGGAAATCACTATTATCTTTCACAAGAAGACATGGCAATTTGTAGATAATAAGGGAAATTGTGGAGAGCCATGATCATCTACGTCCTGAAGGGATACAGTGGAGATGACAACGGAGAATCACTCCACTATCTTACCCAAGAAGACATGGCAATTCACAGATGATAACGAGACCGTAGATTGTCACGATCGCTGTCTCCTTACTGAAGGGACATAGTATTAAAAGAAAGCCTTACATAAGTGTAGATGTTTTATTCCTCCATAATAGGCGCCTTAGGTTGCTTACACTCAAACGTCATGCAAATGATTTAACAATTGTATGAGAGTCAACAAGGTTGTATTGTTTTATATACTTTTGCACTTTGGCATTACGGTGTATGAACAGCGATAACTGTATTGATATTACAATGCCTCAATACGTAGGTACACCACTCTAAAATATTATAATTTCAATTTAGTATTATGATATCGCTATAAAGAGACACTAATGCAAGTATAAAACAATATTTTTCTATGTGCTGTATGTCTTCACAAGGATAGCAATCATGACTTTCCCCAACTTTTTTTATATTTAGTTGATCGAAGCATTGTTTTATTTTTTCTGTCCCCACCTCATTCCTTGGTTTACCATCCATTGACAAAATCTCGTTGTCGCCTTCTGTTTCAGTTGCTTTCAGTATGTCATGTGTGTCAAAATTTCGAAGCCTTATTTATAGGACATATAATGAAGACATTATGTGACCTAGAATTTTCAACTGTCTCTTTTTGAATGACTGGCTTCTCTACTTTTGGATAGGAACTAATCCCAGAGAGAGAAATCTTTG
>OZ010604.1:11669533-11674533 GCA_963932145.1 Acanthosepion lycidas | reverse complement strand
CATTTAAAATAACTTTTGGAAAAGTAATTCTGGTCACAAATTCCACCGAAGACTGTCTTGCTCCAATCTACCAATATCGGAATACCTACATAATTTGAAGAATAAAAGTTTTACTTTTATTTTACTGTATTCGAATAGAGTGTCTTCGGTTCATCGATGACAAAATAAAATATGAACTTCGAAGCGATTCATTAAATGGAAAAGTCTATTTTAGTTCACAATAACTTTAGAGATGATCAAAAGGAAATGAGAGTAGGAAGATGGTGTTGCGTCAAAATTCGAAGAAATCCGCTTTCTTTCGAATGAGAGAGAAGAAAGAAACACTACTATTCGAAATATAGTCCTTGTCGATCGAAATTCCCCTTCTAACCACTGGTGACGTCGAGAAATACACACTTCTTCACCCACGAGGAGGCAGGTCACTTGCAATTGTTATGTCTTTAAATAAATAAATTCTCATCCCTGAATTTTTAAAAAGAAATGTTTGTTTGGTGCGAGTAAAAAAAAAAAATATCCAAAGAAATATGACTTACCTTCAGTTGTACTGTGTGTATAAAACTTTTGGGTCCATGAAGATTGCTGGACTTGGTAGCTTTCTATTTTTTTTTTTGTTTTAGTTTTTTTTTGGGGGGGGGGAGTCTTGTTAGATTTTCATTCCTTTCGCGGACTCAACTGTTACATGATATGAAGTTTTGTGTTGATTGGCGAAAGCGTATCGACAATTATAGATAATTAGCGAAATTTGACAATCATTTCTTCAGCTTCAAGCGAAACTAGGTTGGTTATTTATTTTTTTTTTCCTTTTTTTTTGTTTTTTGCGGATAAGTTGGTCTTCTATGCAAGGCGTGAAAGGAAAAGTAGTATGTATTTTAATAAATATCCTTTTTGAAGCCAAAATAAATATGGAAAAAAAACATTGCTATAAGTTTTATTTACAGGACCATTTTGAAGACAAAGGAAAAACTGCAAATATAAAATCAAAATGATTTCTCACTCCTGCTACAAATATAGGGTCACGTTTATATTTTTACCGCTATTTATGTCCCCAAGAAAAAAATATCTATGAGAAAAAAAAATTCAATGAAAACACAACACAAAACCAGAATATTTTACTTTTGTGAGTAGTGAGAAAGAATGTTGTTTTTAATTTTTAATGACTAGAATTTTTTGAAACTCGCTAACGCGTTTAAAAATTCTCACAGTGTTTATTTATGGCTACTTAAATATTGTTAAAAGTATTATGTAATAAAACTTTCGATTTTATCCAAAAATAATGAAAGTTTATTTTACAGTTTACTAACTAGGCACTCGTACTAAAAACCAACCTGTTCGCACTTCTGCCCAAAATTTGGTTTCGATCGGTCAGTGTAGCTATTTTTTAGAGGGACTAAACATTTTCGGTATTTACCTGAGACATCCCCCACCAAGACGGGATATGGCGCAAGGCGTTGGGCTCGGGCAAAAACTGCCCGTAAAACCCCGTATACACGGGATCGGGTAGCTGTCTACCTCCCCAGACGCCATAGCCTCATTTGGGTTCCTCTCCACCAGGAGAGCAAAGAGTCGACAAGCAGAATTAACTATAATCGTTAACTGCTAGAAAGTAACAAAAAAATTTCAGGGTGATTGAAAAGTAACTCGCTATTTTATACATGATGGACTCCCCAATAATTTAAAATTTTACAAGACGAGCGAGTCCATCATACACGAGAAATAGGGAGTTGTTACTTTTTTCAATCACCGTGTAGATCTCTTCTTAATGATCATAGCTCTCTCTCCCGGATTCATTGTTTTTATTTTTATTTTTATCATCTGCGACTTGCCATAACTTCTTGGAAAACACAGCGGAGTACTTCCCCGTTGACTTCTCCGCGGTTTTAAATTCAGAGTAGAAAGACATTACCGATTACCGGTCTCGCCACAATCGTTCTAAAATAGCGTGATTGGGTACTTCGACGAGGTGTAACGGTTAGCAAGCTTGCCTCTCTAGATCAATTACAACTGAATAGTGAGTTCGATCCTCACTGAATGACCCATACTTTTAGCCTTGTGCCACATGTAAGCTACGCTTAGAAAATCACCATAGGATGGTGATTGAGCGGTCGCCTACTTTAGAGTGCGAAAACATAGCACGTAAACAGATTTATTTGATTGTCTAGTGAATTCGATACTTACTGGGTGCTTCATGTTTATAGCATGAGCATTTAGTCAAACCTAGCTAGATTATCAGTAATGCATCTATTGGTCCACAGTCTGGATTTGGGGTATTTGGGGTATTTGGGGGGTAATTAAAAAAAAATTCTCTTTTTCAAAAGCAGGAACTCGTTAGCTTCAAATAGAACCTATTTAGTTAACCAAGAGGTACAGAACCAAAGTAAACCCTGATATCTGTGCCATCAATCCATCGGTAATTTTTGCCCCCACCCACTTCCTAATATCTATGTCATCAACCTCACGATTATTTCCCCCCCTCCTGATATCTGTGCCATCAATCTCTCGATAATTTTTGCCCCCCTCTTGATATCTGTGTCCTCAATCTCTCGGTAATATTTGCCCCCCCCCCCAACAATTATGGCATCTTCTTTTGGTTAGTTCTTAGTAAAACTAATGCCCATGAGAAAAAAGGCGAATTTTCTTTTTCTCAATTAAAAACAATTCTAAAATTTCTAATCTTGCACTTCTCACTTATGGAACTCTCTCCCGGCTCCATGCCTTCCTGCCAACTTTAATCAGCAAAAATTTAAATGCAATGTCAATCGTTATCGACTGTCCTCCTGATTGCACCTTTCTCTTTCTACCCATTGCTAATGTTTCTGTTTCTTTGCCTTTTATGTGCCGTATCTGTTCAAGACGTGGGCGAGCATGGTTCTCCGTAACTCTTATGTAGTCCGTAGCAATGTTTGTCTTTGCACAAACATTCCCACCCTCTGATCTGCTATCCATTTACACAAGTTCGTTGGGCAGGTTACTCGACATTTCCCTTCGTCACTCTTGACTTTCAACATTTCCTGTGTGTGTCAAATTTTCGAAGCTCTCTTTCCTCGTTATGTGTCCTAAAAATTTAAACTGTCCCTTTCTGATTCTAAGTGTCATTTTTTTTGTTCCCATTCTACTTAAAAAGATTCTTGTTGCTCACATGTTCAGTGCATGGTAGTTTCAGCATCCTTCTGTAGAACCCCATCTCTGTTGCCTAGACTCTTTTCTTCATCTGTCTGGTGTTTACTATCATATAGGAGGACATATTACATAGCAGTTCAACGAGTTCTTAAGAAAGCCGATTCAATGTTTACTAGTGTCTGGCTTTTAAATGTTGTCCAATAGGTTATTTGTAACTCAGTTTGATACACCTGGGCGTAGTGATCGATTCCTTTTTTGATGGAGGTTTTTTTTCAAAATATATCTGACGCGTTCGGCGGAGGAGGGGCGTATTCAACAAAAAATCTAAAATTGTTTTTTTCACTTCAAATTATTCATTATATCCTATGCAAGTATATTACAAAAAATTAGAGCCGATTGCATAATATTTCAAGCTCAATTTAGGTTTATAGTTCGTAATCATGAAATGAGACGAGGTAACATAAACCGTAGATTTGTCTGCGGAATATCATTACATTATTGTTATTACATAATCATAGTGAAATCATTAAGGTATTTTTTGTGAAAAGCAATTTATTTTTGGTCGCAAATCAATTTAAAATATTCCTTTTTATAAGGTTTATTTTTGAAACGGAATAAGATCATTCTAAATTTCAGAATTTCGCTATTGTCCATCAAAATGACTGGAAGAAAGCAATCTAAAAACAACAATGGAAAAGTGAGGAAACAAAGCGTAAACGAAATAGCTCCATTTTGTTCAACTTAGGAAACTTGGCATTGCAGCCAAAGTATTTTAAAATGCTGCCAATAACAAAGGAGAAAATGAAAAATACCTAACAACAAATCAAATATAGCATCAAAATTTATATTATTTTTTATTTATTTGTTATGTAACTAAATACATAATTGTCAATAGTGTTTCTGTAAAACTTGATATTTCCTGTAATAAATTCTTAACATTATTATTATTATTATTTTTTTTTTTTTACTTAAGTGTAGGGTGACTATATTTACAATTCCTTACGGCTAACCATGAAAAGAAATGTTGACAAAACGGTCTAAAACCTTTAAGCGTGTATTGCCGCAAAAATATTAAATGTTGAATACGCCCCTTCACCGCCGGACGCTTCATATAATTGTGCCGGACATTAAAATGTACAACTGTATAATTTCCAAAATTATAATTTTATATGAGTATACTTTTCATTTCAATTTAATAAATATATATTTTACCAACAGCGAGAGAAAAAAAAATCAGCACGCAATTGAAAATCTGTGTAAAGTGACTTTGTCTTCTTTGTAAATCTATCTTTTGCACGAAAACGAAAACCAACCACGCTAACCTCTAATCAGGAAAATAAAGTAACTAACGAAATAAACTTAATATATAAATTGCCACTAATTAGGAAAAGTTTAATCAGGTAGAGACTGACGAAACGTTTTGATTTATATTACAAATTATTTACTTCAAACTTTTGACAGACTTCTTTTGGCAAAACTGCAAGAACGAATCAACTAAAAGTGGATTATATGCATTATATATGAAGGTACAGTGGGTAATGGATAGCAGCCTGGATTGAGGAATCGAAGAGCTGAGTTCGAATTCCAGTCAAGTTCATTACATACAATGACGTGTTAATATACATTTGAAAAGTATGAATCCATCTCTTCGCCCCCCCCCACTCTCTAATTAATATATACTGTTTAATAAATAAGTGATGCGTTCATTTACTAAACAGTATATATTAATTAGACCTGGGCGGGAGAAGATTTGAATTTAGATTATTATTATTTTATATATATATATATATATATATATATATATATATATATATATACACACAGTGTAACCCGGTTATAAGAGACCCGGATATAAGAGAAATTTTATCTGGTCCCAAATTAGA
>OZ010604.1:11657033-11667033 GCA_963932145.1 Acanthosepion lycidas | reverse complement strand
TATATATATATATATATATATATATATATATATATATATATACATACACACATATATGTACATATACACATAGAAATACACACATATAAATACATAAACATATACATGCGTATACATATTTACGATAACAAGTACACATACACATACATACATATATACATACACATATATACCCGCGGCAGCAAACATAACCCCCCCCATATATATATATATATATATATATATATATATATATATATATATATATATATATACATACACACATATATGTACATATACACATAGAAATACACACATATAAATACATAAACATATACATGCATATACATATTTACGATGACAAGTACACATACACATACATACATATATACATATATATCTAAATTATTCAATGAAAATATGCTGCCAAAATATACGCAATATATATATAAGAAATATAGTCTTAAGATGTGCTATATTTATGGGATAAAGTGTTCAATATCATATTGTGTGTAAATATAAAAGTGAACATAGAAATCAACACTTACAGTCGACAGTCTGTTTCATGCTAGACGCAATCGTCAAGCCTGAAACAGACTGTCGTCTCTAAGTGTTCACTTTTATAGCTGAGAATGCCCGTGTTCATGCTAGTTGCTTTTTTTTTATACGGAGAGATAGTAAATGTATTATTATAATGTCTATCAATACATCAAGAAATGGGATTTCATTGAAATTGTTAAATTCGTATGTGAACATAAATAAGGTGTTTTTGTAGTTCATATATTTCGTCTATGTTTTTGACTAAAATGAGAATGTCATCTACATATCTTAGGCAAATGGAGGGGGTTTTCTCGTATTAAGTACGTTATTTTCTAGGTTAGTCATGAAGAACTTGCTAAATGTTGGTCCTAGAAGTGAACCCATGGAAACACCATCGCATTGTAAGTATATGTTATTTTTATGGGCATAGAAAGTAACTTCCGTAATGCACATCAAGAATAGTTTTCTTAAAATATTAGGACGCATTTTTAATAAAGGGAGAGATTCTTTATGATTATATCTATCGTTTGCCTGATTGGGATGTTGGCGAATAAACTTTCAGCGTCAAGGCTATGGTTTCATTGTTAGTTTTTATTTTATTTTTAGAATTTGGAGTAGTTCGTGTGTTGATTTAATGTTGTATTTATTGGGAATGTATGGCGTAATTAGTTGATTAATCATTTCAGTTAATTGGTTCTATAGCTACCAAGAAAGTAATTCGTGGACTTGAAAGGATTAACACTCAAATAAATAGATATACGTCTAAATTATTTAACCAAAGATGTGCTTTTATTTAGTTTTTTATACAATTTCTCATGCGATCTAATAATCTTTTTCTTTTCGGATGATAAATTATATAAAAACTGTCCAAATGTTCTTTTTTTATCCGAGCGCTTTCGGCTAAACATTTAGTCATTAACAAGGATTATAGGCCATAGTACAATGTGTTTGACACGCAGACTCACTCTACGCCTTTTTGACCATAGCTCAATTAGATCTCATTTAAATATTCAGGGAGACCTACCGGACTCTATTTGTAACATACTTGTTGACAACACTAATATAATAACATCATCTACACGTAAAAAGAGGCTAAAAATAATGGAAGCCTTATTATTACAAACAAAAAAACTAAAACTCAATAATATCAACTATGAACATGAACACAATATCTTGACCGTGTTTTGAAAAATGAAAACATTTTATAAAACATACATACAACAAACTATTTCTTATTTAACAGTTAAAATATTTAATCCTTGAACATGGCTAAATGTATAGCCGAAATCGCTCGAATAAAAAAAAGAACATTCAGACAGTTTTTATATAATTCATCACCCGAAAAGAAAAAAAAATATTAGATCGCATGAGAAATTGTATAAAGAACTAAATAAAAGCACCTTATCTGTCGTTTTCAATGAGATGTGCATGAAAGAAGGACTGCTGCCTAAACACACACACACATATATATTAAATGTATTTAATTTTTCCTGCGTCCTTACGTTTCTCCGTTTTGTAGGGATAAGGGAATATAGAAATTTTCCATAATTTTCTTTGTCCCAAGCACTTTCGCCAACTTCTTTAATTATTTTCAACGGGTTTAGTTTTGGTGTTTTTTTTTTTTTCTAGTGATTTTCACTTTTTAAGTATTCACTTGTATTTTATTTTTGTGTTGTTTTGAATAGGGGCGTTCATTTCGAGCCTTCACGTGTTGGACACGGCTGGAATTTGCGTGAGTATCTTTCTATTTAAAAAAAAATCCTTTAACACTTCATTTCCACAATTTGTAAGAACTCTTAAAAAAAATTCTGGTCGAAAACACTAAGATTCTATATAAATCGCATTACCTTTAACAGTGGAAATACAGTGTTGAATGTTTTTAAAAATAGAAAGATACTCACGCGAATTCCAGCCGCGCTCAACAGGCGAGGGCTCGGAATAAAACGCAAAACATCACAGAAATAAATTACAACTTAAACAGTCAAAACCACGAGGAAAAACTAACAACAACAAAAACAACCCCCTCCTTGAAAATGGCTAAAAAATGGCTGAAAGCGCTTGGGACAAAG
This sequence comes from Acanthosepion lycidas, assembly GCA_963932145.1. NCBI lineage: Eukaryota > Metazoa > Mollusca > Cephalopoda > Sepiida > Sepiidae > Acanthosepion > Acanthosepion lycidas. Next base: position 11,664,445 of record OZ010604.1, on the reverse strand, counting down.
AAAATTATGGAGAATTTCTATACTCCCTTACCCCAACAAAACGGAGAAACGTATGGATGCTGAAAAAAACTAAAAAATTAATTAAATCTTCCTTGTCTGCAGCATTTAATGAAAGAAAGGTTGCTACCTAAATATATATATATATATATATATATATATATATATATATATATATATATATATATATATATATGGTTTTGTGTTTATTTATATACTTATATATATTTATGCATATACTTGCGTATACGTAGGTATGTCAGTGTGTTTTTATTTTTGTTTATATACTTTTTTTCTATGTGTATGTGTTATGTTAGAACTTCCGGATTTAGTTATCCGTTTCCATATATATATGTATACGTATATGTGCGGTTGATTATATGTGTGTATGTATATATATCTTTTCTTGTAATTATTTACTTTGTGTACAACTTGATATTTGATTTAAAAAAAAACTTTTTTTAACTATATGTTTGTTCATGTATATAATATTTTGATACGTAGTTTGTGTCGTTTTATTATTGTATTTGTGCTTGAATCTTGGTGAGTTTATTTATAAAATTATTTGTAAGGGTGTGTGATTGATTGTATTTGGTTTTACTTGTATGCGTTTGTTTCGAATGTAATTTTCTTTTACGATTTCGTTTTTTTTGTTCTTTTTCTTTTATTCACTTTTTATTCTTTATTTTTACTTTAATTTTTATTTTTTGAATTTTTTCTTTCTTCTTTTTTGTTTTTCTTTTTTCTTTCTTTTTCTTCTATCTTCTATTTTTATTTCTTGTATTTGGCGGGGAGTGGATTTGGTTTTGAATTAAAAAAAAAACTCTTTTTTTCACAATCAACACTATCACTTGATAAGACACCAGAAGTGTTGAAACAAAATGGCTATTTTTGTAGTGATGTTATAACATACTTGTGTTATAATTTTTAATAAATATTATTTGCTCTACTTTGTATTGAGCACATTTTTTTTTTTATAGTGGTTTTGTTTATCGGAATTTTATTCCATCTATACCAACCTTGTATTCGGATATATATATATATATATATATATATATATATATATATATATATATATATATATTTGAAGAAATATAGTTTTAAGGTATGCTATATTTATGGGATAAAGTGCTCAATATCAAGAATAAAGCGTATGTAAATATAAAAGTGAACATTGAAGTCAATATTCAAAGGCGACGGACTGTTTCATGCTAAGTGCGATCATCGGGCCAGTCTAGTCTAACAGTTATTTTGGTGGGAGTGGTTTGTTAATTTGTTTATTATTTATTTTATTTATTTGAATTCATTTATTCTACTTGGTTTTGCTTATTTATTTTTATTTATTCTTTTCAGTTTTCGATTTGTAAGTAACGTAGTAAAAATTTGTTTTCGTGTCTGCATTCTGAGATGAGTTCTGATCGTTTATATGGTAGTTTGTTTTGGTCTGGGAAGGTAACTATTTTTTCCTCCAAGTCGAGTTTGCAGTTTTTAACTTGATTATTTTAAGCTCATGTTTTTCCTTATTTTTCATGATATTTTTGGTGTGATTTTATCATCAGATAACGAAGAAAAATATACATAGGAGTAACTGAAGGACCCTGGAAACAAAGAAACTACACACACAAACATCTTTCACAAATATTAAATAAGCGAACAGCAAATTACTTTCCAAGTATATCTGGAAATTAAAAACAAAAAGCAAGTCACAACAAAAATATCATGTGTTTAACACCATGTGTTTATATGGGTTCTAATAGAGCTGTTGTCGGATTGGTGTAAAGTAAGGTGTCTGGATAGTCATGTAGTAGTGTGAGCGATGCAATTATTTATGAGTTCGGTTTGTTGGTTGGTTGGGTTTTATGGCATATCAACCCCTGTGGGTCATTTAATGCCAAATTAAGGTATATATATATATATATATATATATATACACCTATATATATATATATATATATACACCTATATATATATATATATATATATATACACCTATATATATATATATATATATATATATATATATATATATATATATATACACCTATACATATATTTAATATACAGTACTATTAAACATATAGCTGGCAACATTATTTTTTCAAAAACGCATAGCTGGCAACATTATTTTTTTCAAAAACATATAGCTGGCAACATTATTGTTTCAAAAAACGCATACCTGGCAACATTATTGTTTCAAAAACGCATAGCTGGCAACATTATTTCTTCCAAAAAACGTATAGCTGGCAACATTATTTTTTCCAAAAAACGTATAGCTGGCAACATTATTTTTCCGAAAACATTATCTGAAGCCTTGTTGTTGGACGTAGTTTATCGTCATACCCAGGACGCAGTTCGGTTTGATCAGGAACGCTGTTCTTTTAGGGGCATTTGAACTCATAAATAATGTTCGTTCGTTGTAATTTTGATTTTGCTTTTGTGTTGTTATTTTTGAGGATAGGTTTTGCTGTTTGAATTTTTGTGTTGTAGATAATTTGATTTTTTTTTGTTCGGTTCAATTGGGGTAGTGTATTTCTTTATGATATTTCTAAGTGATGATGAAACTTTTTTGTAGTTGATGTGCATTTGGCTTTTGTAGAAAATATTTATGTTATTTTTGACTGTGTTCGCTATCATTGTTATTTACTTTGGGAAGAAATAGTCTAATTTGGTGGCACATAAGGTGGTTAGGGAAGGTTAGGTTTAGGAAGATTCTCTTTAGAACCCATTTAAACACACACAAACTTACCAGACTCTATCTGAAACATTCTAGTAGAAAATACAAACAAAATAACCTCATCCACATGTAAAAAAAATATTTAAAATAATGGAAGCCTTAATAATGAAAAAAGAAAATGCCAACATTCAATAATATTAACTACAAACATGGCCACAATGTGCTGTGTTCGGAAAATAAAACATCCCTATAACTTTAGAAACATACATACAATCCATATACTCAATTAAAAAGCAAAAATAAAATCATCCTTGATAATGGCTAAAAGTATAGCCGAAAGCGCTCGGAATTACAGAACATTTGAACAGTTTCTACACACTCTGTATACAAAAAAGAAAGCACTTGTTCGAACACAAGAAAAATTAAATAAAATTGCTTAATCGTAGAACCTTGTTTGTCGTCTTTAATGAAACATGTATAAATGAATGATTGCTGCTTAAAAACATTATATATATATATATATATATATATATATATATATATATATATATGTGTGTGTGTGTGTGTGTGTGTGTGTGTAAGTGTGGATACTGGCATCAACAACAAGTGACGACAATCCGTTTAATACTTGAACGTAATTTTCAAGATGATCGGAAGATTTCATTCAAGCATTACCCAAACTGTCGCTGTTCACCCACCAGTGCCCCACACATGTTCTATCCGTGATATTGAACACTTTTACCCATAAATATAGCAAATCGTAAAACTACATTTTAATCAGACACACACACATACACAACATATATATATTGTCGTCCATTTCATAATGTATGACGTCATTTGTTTACATTTGGATACGCATTGAGCAGATACGAATGAATGAGAGAAAATCATGGAGGATTGTTTTTAAAAACAGTAAAATCGACCTTGCTAACTGAACGCTCCTCTGTGACCCAATCGGTTAAGGCACGTCAGGCTATATGACGGTTCCGTATAGGATACAGGTTCGATTCCTGTCGGAGGACGCATATTTTCTATGAAAATTTCTCGGACATTCAGGCCGGTAAATGTTGTTTAATACTGTTTATTATAAACAGAGCATTTACTTAAATATTTGTATGTATAAAAAGAACGTATAAACATAGAAAATGTTTTAAATAATTGTCGGACTTTGTCCATTTCATAATGTACATATATATATATATATATATATATATATATATATATATATATATATATATATATATATATATATATATATATATTGGTATTTCTTTGTATCTGCTTATGCAAGTCCGTTCATATCTGTATTAGTTTAGTGAAATAAGCAACACCTCCCCGCCCCACGCACAGGCAGTCATATATGCATTTGTGTCATTGCATCTTTGTTTATGTTTATGATGCATATATTTTGATGTATGCTGCTATCGACTTGAGCGCGGAAACAGACGTCTACGTTTTAATTTTTTTCTTGCATTTAGAAGCTAAAATTCTTTTCTCGGTTTATCTCAACTGAAAAAGGCTTCTTTGACAAGATTGTTATTTTCTTGCGTCTGCTTCTTTTTTTTTTCTTCTAAAAAACAAAGAAGAAAAATTACCAAAGAAAACTATAAATCGTCAGTACCGTCTGAAGTCGAGCGAATTCAGCCAAATGTTTTGGTTGAAACAAATTATTTTCACATTCTTCCAGTCCTAATTTGACTCTGATGTGAAAGAATGCTTATTTATCTTAGAGATATACACTCAATCTGCCTTAGTCTGGAACAAGGCCAAATGGAGGAATACTGATATATATATATATATATATATATATATGTATGTATATATACTATATAAATTCATGAATCATTCATACAAAAAACAAATATAGAGGTTATTTGTTTTTTGTATGAATGATTCATGAATTTATAAATTATATTTGCACCTTTTAATTGAAATATATATATATATATATATATATATATATATATATATATATATATATACTAGTTCGACAAACGGGAAGCTGCCTGCTTTGAAAACCGGTTTTCGTAACACCCTGGTTATGTTTATTCTAACACAAGCTAAAATAAAAGACGAAAAAATGATTATGATGTGACATCAATATCATTCAAGACAGATGGAGAGAGAGAGAGAGAGAGAGAGAGAGAGAGAGAGAGAGAGAGAGAGAGAGAGAGAGAGAGAGATAATGTTTACTGTGAAAATCAGCGTTTGAAATAAAAGATTTTTACCTGAGCTATAACATCAAACCTGGCAGACTATTATTACCGAAAAGAGTTTGAACCACACCTGGTGGTTCATATTAATGACTTTCTGCGAAAGTTAGCCAAGCCAAGCAAACACCTACAAATAATTGTCGAGAAGAAAATGTTGATATGAAATATCCGAACGAAGTATCTAAGATGGGTTATATAAAAACCAGTTGAATGTTTAAACTTTTATTCTGTTGTTAACGTTTCATTCAATAAGAACACCATCAGAACAACTCAAATGTAAAGCAAAAATCGTTACCATAGCAACCCTGATAACTTAGAACGCTGTGATTAATTTAAAAATTTGAGAATAAAATAAATATTTATCAACTATCAATGAGATTTGTACATAGGAAAATGTTAAAATAATTCTAACATGTAAAAGAATATATATACTGTTATACTGGAACACACCTATTCTATAGTTAATAGACCCTCCCACCTATAATAAGTAGGAGTAGTAGTAGGAGTCTCTGGGTGTGAGTTGGTCAGTCAGTCGATGTCGGACGACCGTTCGTAGGATACTAAATTATCAGCCACCACAACTAGATTACTGCGTCATTACCTATTATATCAAGTTCCTAACGTTTTGTACGTCGAATCTATTTTAGGACCGACTTAGTACAAATACAAGCCTTCACTGTGAAACCACTACATATACTTAAGTATAATAATTTAGAAAAATAACTTATTTTATTAGTTATTTAGTAATATAGCTTATTCTGGTAAAAGGCCATGGTAATGGAGCACTCATAGAGGACTGAAATGAATGCATTTACAACTATACATGTATGCAGGGTTAAAACATAGACGTTCCGATTATGAGATCCTGGTTGGAATTTCGCCACAGTCTGTCTGTTTGTCAAGATGATGATTTCTTGATAATATCTGGGTAAGCAAGAGCTTGGAAATCCAAGATTTGTGAGCGAAAATAGGTAGCCCTAAATCACATGTCATCGTGACCGAAGGTGTGAGGGTTCTGGCATTATTTAATTATTGATCACGCCAGAAACTGTAATTAAAATCTGTTCAGCGTCGTTGCAGTAGGAACCACAGGTGGGCTCTGTGGGTGTTGAAGAGACACAAATATGCCTGACTGGCTGCATAGTGACTTTAATACATCGGTGTACTCATAAACGAGTAATAATGCATTATATATATATATATATATATATATATATATATAGGGATATATATATATATATATATATAGGGATATATATATATATATATATATATATATATATATATATATCCCTCCAGCTATGGGTAAATAGCAGGACAGACTGGGTACTATAGCCTTGGATGGCAACAGGTCTAGGAGAAGGACAACCCTGAATTCAAAATCTGCGGAGGGTCGTTTGGGGACCTTGTGGCACATAGTGCACCAGATCTCTGTATTCGGCCCTTCAAAAAGTGTGGATGGTCCTGCACGAAACCTTCACCACTATAATCAAATCTCATGTGCTGTTGTCTGGCTCTCGGTTTTCTAGGAACTGATCTGCTTGACCCTCATACGTCGAATTCGACGGGAGAGTCGAGAGAGTATATATAAAAAAAGAGGCGATAACGTTTTTCCATACGAATACGCCAGTGGCCCGGAGAGCTCAATTCAGTTGAAGAGCAATGCGTTAATAGCAGTAGATACGACGTTAAGTCAAAAATTATCTACACTCTTATATAAAGATGTTATGACGAAAGTGCGCATATTTTTTGACTCACCCTCGTCAAATATCGCACATTAATTGCGCTCTGCATGAAACGCAGTTCTGCTAACGATGAAGAAAGATGTATATTTATTATTTACTATATATATATATATATATATATATATATATGTGTGTGTGTGTGTGTGTGTGTGCGCACGCGCGTGTGTCTGTGTGCGCGCGCGATGTGTATAATTGGCAATGAAACCGGATTACATCACTGACGACTCACCTAGATCTTTATGATGTATTTTTAATTTATATATATATATATATATGTGTGTGTGTGTAAAAGATGTTTCAATAGATCTATAACACGATGCAAATATTTTATTAGTTGAATTTTAATCAGAAGTGTTTGCTTTTATAATGTTCGGTCCGTATGATCCATGGAAAATATTAAGTGCATTGACAAAGATCTTGAAAATAATATATTTGTTATGTAAATTTTCTTTTTGCCTAATGTAGCCACGTGTTTATTGATGCGCGCACACACACACACACACACATATATATATATACTGTAAATTCTAGCAAAAAGTTACGAAATAATTACACTTATTAAACTTCTTTATTTCCAGCCAATGAATACATTACAAACGGTGGAGTAAGCGGCTCGGATTGAGGAATCGGAGAGCCGAGTTCGAATTCCAAATACTAAGACCTGGAGATCGAGATGAATAGGATTTGGGGAATGAATACTGAGACTGTACCAATAGTAATCGGAGCTTTGGGCATTGTGAGAAAAGGAATAGACAATTTTACTAATAGTGTCCCAGCTAA
>OZ010604.1:11394533-11652033 GCA_963932145.1 Acanthosepion lycidas | reverse complement strand
CCCACTGATGACTTGTCGGCACTTATATTTTTCCTTTCCCACTAAGGAATTTATTCATTAAATACATTCTTTCTATTTAACACATTACCTTATTTTGTGCATGAAAGTTAAATGCCGGTCTATTTTATACAATAGATATTAAAGGGAATATGAGCTGAAAAAATTATTTTTTACTAATTATCTTGTTTCCATTGTCTCTCCAATGATATTAGTTTACATTGCCCCACAAAGAGCAAAAGGGAAGCAGTGACAGTTCGTCCCAAATTACATTTACACGAACTGTTCAAGTCCCGGAACTTTCGGGTAGCATTGGTTGAAAAATAGGAGAAAAAGAAATTGGACTAAACAAAAGGTAGTAATTTAATATGGAAACTACTATTTCCTATTTATTTAAGGAGAGATTCTTCATTTTTTTTTCTTTTTATGGTTGCAGGAGGAGGAAGAGGGGGAAGTTACGTTGCCCGGTTCTCTTCCGCCAGAAACAAACATGATATTTAGTGAAAAAAAAAAAAAAAAAAAAAAAAAAAAAAAAGATGAAGAAATCAGAACAAAAGAAATTATAGGAAGAAAGAGAAAAAATAATTTGAAAACACAAAAGGTAATGTGGGGCAGATTGCCAAAGTTTCTATTATTGCTACTGAATTTGTGGTCAGTAATTCTTGACAAACCCATGTATTACAGATTTTTACAAAGTTTAATTCAGGCAGCCACAAGGCCGTAAATCTGGAGCACCGAATGAAATTCTGACTCACTACAACGGAAGTTGTCTTTGAGATAAGCTATTTACTTTTTCTATGTGCATGTCCATTCAGAATGTTGGCGATCATGACTCTCCACAATTTCCTGTCCATTGTAGCTCTTAGCAAATTTTGCCATTTCCCCATAACTCTGTTATGCCACCTATTTACACAAGGTCGTTAGTTAGGTAGGTTATGTACTGCTTTCCTCTTACTTTCAATGTCCTGTATGTGTTAAATTTTCCATGCGCTCTTTCCTCCTTATGTGCCATAGAAATTTCAACTGTCTCTTTCTGATGTTAAGTATAAGTACAATGTGGAGCAGTTAGTGGGAATCAAACAGCTTAACATTAGTCAAACACAGTTTGACACAAGCGAGGAGCATCAAGTGACAGTGTTGAATTTTAACATCATCACTTGATAAGACACCAGAAGTGTTGAAACAAAATAGCTATTATTGTAGTGATCTTATAACATATTTATGTAATATCTTTGGAATAAATGATACACACACACACATATACATATATATATACATATATATATATATATATATATATATATATATATATATATATATAATATAAAAGGCTCAAACACTAATATTCCATTGTTATAATTTATTACATTGGAATCGTAATCACACTTGTTTACTACTCAAACGCATACACTCTCATTAAAATTTTGTTTTTTATACCCGGAGTTATATTTTTTTTATTTCTTTTTGAATTTGTAGGTCTGATGAATTGGATCGTGATTACGATTCCAATGCAATAAATTATAACCAGGGAATATTAATGTTTGAGCCTTTTATATTATATTCTTACTCTGTCCTGGACATTGAGTTCTACCTGGATTCTATCCTCTTGAGAATTTATATATATATATATATATATATATATATATATATATATATATATATATATATATATATATATATATATGTAAGTATATTGACCACTAACATTATCTATCTATCTATCTATCTATCTATCTATTAGGTTGGTGCAAAAATAATGACGTAATAATGTCGTTTTTTGACCTATAAGGTCAAAAAACGACATTATTACGTCATTATTTTTGCACCAACCTAATATCTATCTACATATATATATATATATATATATATATATATATATATACGTGGCCTGACGATTGCGTCTAGCACGAAACAGCCTGTCGCCTCTGAGTGTTGACTTCAATGTTCACTTTCATATATATATATATATATATATATATATATATATATATATATATTTCCTTCACCAGTAACACAACTGTGAGTTTTATGCACAGTGTAATCGTTTGGTGGTGATTAAAAACTGACCGTTACTTAATTCAAATATTGATATTTATTTTATTAGCACCAGCACTATATATATATATATATATATATATATATATATATATATATATATATATATATATATATATATATATATATATATGTATGTGTGTGTGTGTGTGTGAATATATATATATATATATATATATATATATATATAAAATAAATGAATTTGACTTGTATTTTTGAGTTAGTTTGCATTATGTTCGGATATCAACTGTTCAAATAGGGGCGCAATTTTATTATCTTTTCATAATTACGCATTTGGGCAAATTAACATAAATGTAGATTCGCTTTGTAAGAATCGCACTTACGTTACGATATTAATCGTAATTATTAGTATTTTTTCATATTCTGGTAGAAAAACACAAGTATGGGATCACCAGTGTGGATCGAACTTACTACACAGTTATAATATCTCAAGAGACCAGCTCATTATCCCCTCATTCTAAAAGTATTTCTAATCATTATTTTTATTTTCGTGATGCTGATGTGATATCTTTATCGAATTAAATTTCCCTAATCGAATACTTCTTCAATCACATACAAGAGATCATGGTTGACTGTGAAGTCTGTTGCGGAGAAAGAATTTGCGATAACTCCCACCAAAAAGTAACGTACTCCTCAGGCAGTGGTAAGAATTAAAAATTGTTACTGTTATTTTTAGCCTTGACATAAAAAAATGCAACATACACAGTGCAATCGTAAATTGTCGCCATTTTATATTTTTATTTTCCCGCATGCGCGTTGTTTGTTTTTGTTTTTGTCGACTGCACAGTATAGTAGGTTCAGTCGGGTACAGTCTGTGAGGAAAAGAGCACTATGACGCAATTTACTCAGCCAGAAATTTGGAAGCGGCATGCTGTACTGCTTGGCATTCGCACCGGAACTTCCAATACGAACATTTCACAGTGTTTGGGTGTTCAACTGAGGATTCGGAAAGAGTTGAATGATTCTAATGGTGATTACGAAGGTGTTTGAAGTGATCACTCGTGATAGCGACGTTATCCCTACATTCATCTTACCACAGGGCCTCAGACTCAGACACGGAGGCCTACATGAAGTGCCTTAAAGAGGTAGTGTTACCCTGGGTCAAGAGAGTGGCTGCTGGAAGACCCTATGTCTGGCAACAGGACTTTGCATCATGCGGCACAAGCAGGAGAACACAGTCATGGCTGTCAGGCAATTTCTGTGAACACAACACCCCTTACATCTGGTCATCTAACTCCCCAGACTGCAACCCCCTTATTATTGTTGCATTCTGCATTTGCACGGAATCAGCCACATTAAAGACACTACCATTTGTCGTCGCCAGTGCAAAGGAGATATTTTTGGTTATCTCCCTTTCAGTAGCAATACTAAAACTATATCATTATAAGTTCAAAATGAGAATTTCTAAAGACAAAATGAGAAAACCAAAACTTAAAATGAAAAAAACTGAAAGTAAACAATAAAACAAGGTGCAAATTCAAATCACAAATATACACTAATAATAAGCATTCAATATTCATTTTGCCCTGTGTTCTAGCAACTGATATTTTGCAACTTCTATTAATAATTGGGTCTGATCCATTAGTTTAGCGCATTCACTTGTGTACAATGTCACACACACACACATATATATATATATATTCAGGTTTGAATTTTAATCAAGGTGTTTCAATTTTTTTGAGCACTACTCTATATAGTTAAGTAATATTTTGCCAATTACATCATTCAATTCATCACCTAAGAATTATGATCCAAAAGATATACATAAAAAAATCCGAAGCCCATGAATAGAACAGGTAATTTGAGGCAGTCTACGAAAATACTGATTCTCAGCAAGTTGTTTGTAGATTAAAACATTCACTTCATATAGATTGATTAAGGAAGGTTATAAAGTAGACACAAGAGGAGGCCATAGGCATTCAAAGATTTCCGAGACAATCTTTGGTTGATCAGATTGAGCAGAATGCAAGAATCATGTGTGCTCAGCTTGCAGAAGAAATTCAGAAGAAGTATCAAGTGAATGTATTCTCCAGTACCTGGATTGGCTTAATGTTCACTATCAAAGATATCAGACTTGAACCTGAAATTAGGAAAAGAGAAAGGCATTTGCCGAAAGGAATATCAAGCTGACAATTCCTCCATTCTATTTATGGACGAAACAAATTTCAACCTGCATATTAAGAGAACTCAAGGGGTTGATCACTGAGAGAAGAAAGACGCAGTATATCTTCAGTGGGGCTTCTAAGTGCGCAAATATTCATTTATTTGGATGCATTAGTTTCAAGGGCTAATACATCATGAAATTCATCGAGGTTCCTACAATAAGGAAGCGGCTGGAAATTGAATAAAAGAATTCTTGAGAATGACCTATTAAATGTATCAGAAACCAATACTTATTGTCATTGACAATGCTCGATACCACTCTAACATTGAAAGAGTTTTACTCTATCCAGAATTTGAGCTCAATCATTTTCTTCAAATGGCATCGTACAGTCCTATGCTTAATCCATTAGAAAACGTTTGGTCGTTTATAAAGGCATTCATTAAAAGAAAATTGGCTGAAAATATGGGTGAGATCCCCAACGCAGAAATTCCATCAGGGATAACGAAAAAGGATTTTCGATTGGACAACTTCGAAGGCATCCTTGAAGATTCCTTAAAGGAAACAACGCCAAATGCTATCCAATCGAGTCATAGAAAAAATGCAAAGATTTCATCAGTATTAAATTTGAATAGTGTCAAGAATTAAACTTGTATATATCAAGGAACACTATTCTTGTGTTAAATTTCGGTTTTCTCATTTTGAACTTGTAATGGTAAAGAATCGTGTTTATGCGAACTTCATAATATTTTAGCTACTGTTAGATCCGCGGGCTTTTCATGTTTTCATTAAAGGCATTGAGGAATCGGAGAGCCGAGTTCGAATTTCAGTCGAATGCATTACACTCACTTACGTGCTAATATCCTTGGGAAAGGTATAAATCCCCTCAGCTATGAGTAAATAGCAGGACAAACCGGGTTATACAGCCTTGGTGGGGAAACTGGTCTACCGCAGAAAGAAATGGAAACCTACCGTGGGAAAAAATCTGCCTCGTCACTCATGTATCTTTCGATACATGGTCGACTAAGCGTGTATCACGCATGGCACATAACTGATTGAAATAAATATTTCTTCACATGACATAGCAGAAAGGAGGAATACATTTTGATTAAATCCTTCTGATATTTATACAGGCCAAATATACATTTCTCCTTCCCACTTACGTTCTAATACCCTTGGAAAAGTTATGAATCGTCTTCTTCTCCCCTAGCTATGGGTAAATAGCAGGACAGATCGGATTCTACAGCCTTGGATGGCAACTTGTCTACCGCAGAAAGAAATGGTGACCTAATGCTGGAAAAAAATCTGCCTTGTCAGATCGCCTAAGCGTGTATCACGCATGGCACATAACTAACTTAAATTCACTTACGTGCTAATACCCTTGGGAAAAGTATGAATCCTCTTCTTCTAAAGCTATTGGTAAATAGTAGGAAAGACCGGGTTCTATAGCCTTGGATGGCAACTGATCTACCACAGAAAGAAATGGCAACCTACTGCGTGAAAAAAAAATCTGTCTCTACAGTCATGTATAGAAAGATACATGATCGCCTAAGCGTGTATCATGCATGGTACATAACTGACTGAAATTCACTTACGTGCTAATACCTTTGGGAAAGGTATGAATTCTCTTCTCCCCACCCCAGCTATGGTTAAATAGCAGGACAGACCGGGTTCTATAGCCTTGAACGGCAACTGGTCTACCACAGAAAGAAATGGCAAACTACTGCGGGAAAAATCTGCCTCATCAGTCATCTATCAAAAGATACATGATCGCCTAAGCATGTATCACACATGGCACATAACTGACTGACATATCTATTAGCTTGAGTCATAAGTAATTTCCGTGTTGGTGATCCAGTACTAATGACAAATGTATCATAGTAACTACGAATCATACGTGATAAGTAAGAATAAATTTGGGCTATACAAACATATGTTAATTTTTTTTACTATAGTGACAGCGTGTACAGTGAATTAAAGGAAAAAGTGTTAGTCTCGTCCATGACAACGCAAGGACATATACATTCAGAATAACACAGGAAAGTGTTTTGGAACTCGGTTGGTCTGTTCTATCCCACCCGCCATATTCACCTGACCCTGAACCAACTGATTCTTACTGTTTTCGATCGTTGCAAATCGCTTTGATACGGAAAACTTTCTCTAATGAAAACCAGATTCAAAAGTTCGTCGAAAACTTTTTTCATATAAAACTCATGGAACTTTACTCAAAAGCTCTCGAAAGTATTGTTGCCTGATAAGCGACAACAAATTGTTGTAATTGTAGTATTTTTTTTTAAATACTAAAGTTGATAAACAAAAAACAAATTAACCGGTTCCTTGCAAAATCTACTTCAACTCTATACTTCAAACGCCTCCGTCTGAACTCTCAAATATTATTTACTAATTATTTTATTTTATTTCTCCTGAATAGACAGGCTCGCCTATTGTCCAGTTCTCACTCCTCCCCGGTCTTTTGAACAGGAGTTGAGGTTTAATTCTTGTTCCCCCGTTTAGGATTGTTTTTTTTTTTTAAGTCACGTGTGATATTTTTCGGTGATATGGCTGTTATTTCGATAGATGTATTACTTCGTCACACACACTAGTAGAATCGTACACATCTCCAAATACCTATCATTATAATAATCTGTCTCTTTCAGAACGAACTAATAGTTAATAGTAGATAAATACACCCCTCGCCCTTTTCGCATTCCTCCCCGATCTTTTGAACAGGAGTATAGATTTATCCCTTGTTTCCAGTTTAGGATTGAGTTTCCAGTTTCTTCTAAAACCTTTTAGTTCTCTTTCATTTCCAGTAACCTCTTCTGTGTCATTATCACCTTGCTTGAAGCGAAATGATTAAAAAAGTATTGCTAGTCACAACGTCTAGATGAGTAAATGGGCGTGGAAGTAAGGGGAAGAGAAGACATAGCAGAAATTGTCCCAAGTATCACCCACCTGGCCACCTGGATGCACAGGTAAAGCCCTGGATAAAACGTCTACATATAACATGGGAAACGATTCGTGTTCTTATTTCTCGACGTAGAGTCTCTCTTTCATTGTGTTATTTTGTGAGCGTGCAGCGAGCCCTTTCCCAACCGACAATATCAAGAATCGAAATGCAACGTGGAGTGATCATTGGCCGGTCGATGGAAGGCTTGAGGGAGAGTCGTCTTGTATGTTTAAAGGTAGCACCTTCTTAATGCATTCAATGGGGTTATTGTGGCTCATCCCGACGCTTTTGTGCAACGGTGCGAAGGGAATATCTTTACACGACATTATATTAAATCAATCTGGTTTCACATGTTGCCCTCGGCTAAAGCAGAACACAAAACTGAAGCACATTATTTACATTATTCGGACTATTGTCCTCATTTTTGTCGCCACGTTTATTACAACCTTTCGGCCGTTGTAAGCTCCGGCCTTCTTCATGTAGTTGGAATGTTGAACTGAACCCTTTATTTCGCTCACTGGGGTAGACTGTTCTAGTTCCAGGTGCCATCTTTAATGGATGTCAGTTATCAGTTATCTCCTGTTAATTTCCCTCTGAAAGTTCTCCATTGCCTTAAACGGGTATTGAACTCACACTCTTTGGGTTCTGTCACTGGATCTAACTAACGCCTTTATCCAGTGTGCCATGTGTCCTTGAGGACATCTGTGTATGAATTTCTGGGTATTATAAATCGAATGTCTTCAGCAACCATTTTTTTACCAGTGTTCATATTGTAATTTTTGCTGTTATCATATATGTTTTTACCAGAGCTCATATTGCAATTTTTGTTGTTCTTATCGCTTTTCTCTGGCACTCCTTATTACTGGTTCCCATTTTGTATTCATTTCTATGCTTGGTCGGCTCAGAACATTTTTGTGGCCTAGCATATGTGCTGATTACTTAAGTTTACGAATTTTCCAATGGTGTTCTTTGTCTATGATCTCATCCTGATCCACTTCCCCTCGTGTTACAGCTTTCTGGTGTTCTTGAAGCCTTACCTTGAGGGTGTGGCCTGTCTCTCCTTTATATTTCTTTCCGCGGCTTCACGGGATAGCGTACACACAGTCTTTAGTTATGTTCTCCTTTATGGCGGGGTCTCACTCGGGAGAGATATCTACGAAGTGTCGTCAAGCTTTTGAAGGTTGCCCTGATGTTATAACAATGTAAATAATGTACATAATACCTCATCTCAGAAATATAGACAAAACTGAAGCAAATGTACCTAGTCTTTGGAGCTTCTTAATCCAGTACATTAACGTTCATTGCTCCACATTAAACTGGCCTTGTATCCTACTTGAACTCGTAAAGAGACGAATAGATACCAAAATCGACACAAATGTAATCATCTCCAGTGTTTATTATTAATCAACAGCAAGAACGCACCATTGCTTGTTAAGCAGAACTTTCTGGGTGGCTTGCATGCAGCAATTCTGACCGGATGATTTGTTTTCAGATTAAGTGAAGGGGTTAGTGCCTTTTTAAAGCAATTAATATAAAGTACAGTGAATTATGTAGGGGGTAGGGACTTTTCCGTGCGCCTACTTCATTTCCGAATGTGACATAAGATCCAAGATTAAAGTGCGCTTATCGGTAATACAATGGAAACAATTTTCAAGCCCTCCTCGGCACTTCCCCCTACCCCATTTGTGGACGCCTCAGACACCGGGTAATGATGCCATTCCCCCATCAGAAGGAGAGGTACTAGCTGGGGGTTTAGTATTTACTTCAAAGCACTACCTCTTCAAGGCACTTGATGTAGGCCTCCGTGTTGAGTCTGAGGGCCTGGGGTAGATGAATGGAGGCATAACGTCACTATCACTAGTGATCACCTCAGACACCTTCGTAATCACCATTAGACTCATCATTCAACTCTTTCTGAATCCTTTGCACTGTCCTCAGAGTGACACCTAAATTCTAAAATTGTTCGTATTGGGGGTTCCGGCGCGAATGCCAAGCAGTACAGCATATCATTTCCAAATTTATAGCGGAGTGAATTGTGTTATGGCGTTCGTTTTCTCGTAGACGGTGCCCAACTGACCCTTCTATACTGCGCAGTCGACAAAATAAAAAACAAACAATGCGCATACGTGAAATTAAAATCTAAAATGGTGACAATTTACCCATCGCACCCTGCATATATGTGTATAGAGAAGGAGTGCGCACATACCTGTGCGTACTGGTATATATATACGCATATTGACAAAAACAAAACTGCTCACGGACACGCACGCGAACCCTACACAACATAGGAAGTGTGTGTATGTGTGTTTGTGTGCACGTGTATGTATGTGTGTGTGTGTATATGTATGTGTACATATGTGTATACTAATTCCTTATAATAAGACAGTATGTATGTATGGAGACGGAATACAGGTATGCGTACGCATGCTGACAAAAACACAAAAAAATGGAAATAGATCTAAGAACACTCAGGGGTCATTAAAAAAATAAGAATATAGATATCTTTCTCACCCTTTCTCGGACCAATCTTAATTGTTTTATTACCCTCCACGTAGAATTCTTTCACTGACAGTTCATGAAAGATATTTGGGTCACTAACACACAAAATAAAGAATGTCTAATATCGAGAATATTTAACATCGAAAAGCATAAGAAAAATTAATTCCTTTTAATAATATGTGGAAATATCCACTCTTTGTCTGATGAAGGTCGTGAGACCGGAAACACGTGTAGCAAAATTATGGAAAATAAAGCATAATATATTTTTAAAAAAAAATCCACATTACAACGAAAAACATTTACGGTTTCTCTCTTCTTTTTATTATACACACTTTTCTCTCGTTGGAACTACTATAACCTCTTCCCTTTATATATATATATATATATATATATATATATATATATATATATATATATATATATATATAACTTTAATACATTCATATTGTGCCAAAGTTGCATCGGATTTTAGTGTTATTTTCTTTTACTTATGTAAGTTGGTACAAGTTCATAATCAATAATCGGTATTATTGAATATATAAAAAAGATATTCTTGAATTTTATTTTTGCGTCCAGTGCCAAGGTTGAACAAGTCTGTTATTTTAATCTGTCACTTTCCCATCGCCGTAATGCTAATTCCTTGTGCATTTTCTATAAATACTTTAAAGGTTATTCTTTTGATGAACTTTGCTCTGTCGTACATAGACTCCATGAGTTTAAGCGGAGTACTAGATTTTCATCTATTGAAATGTCTTAGATGTAACCGTAAGTAAAACTAACGGTTTCTTCTTTAGCACTTCTCGCTTGTGAAACTCTCTTCCGGCTTCTTGCTTACCAGTCAACTTTGATCTTTAATAATTTAAATGCAATGTCAATCGTTATCTTCTGTCTCCTTAATTTTTGGCCTGTTATTATTATCACCCCATAATAATGTTTTTCTTTTTCTTATATTCTTTCGCACTTAGTAACCTCTTGCGTCTTAGTTGCTTTATTGCCTTGCTTAGGGTGAAATAATAAAAACAAAACAAGGTACCAGTAATATTGATAATTGTAAAAATAATGATGATATTAAAGATGTTAAATTTTAAAAATTCCTTCTTTTATATTTTACAAAAAATCTGATCTTTTCATAAAATGAATATTTTCTCGATCAATTATTCCACTGTAAACATTGTTTTTTGTTTCAATTTTAAATACACGTTTGGACTTATTTTCTAGAATGTTATATATAGACATTTCCCTCATATAAGTCTCATATTAAAGTTTTAGAAGTAAATGTTTCAACAACAACGATTAATCAAACAAAAACAGAAAACGGAACTAAAAATGAAGTTTTATGATATATTTTGAAAATTAATGGCAGTAATAATTTTTGACAAATATCAAAATCTTTGAGTAAATGTTTCAACAAAAATGTTTTATAAAACATCAGACTGATTTTATTTGACTCCTCAAATAAATAGATAAAATCATGAAATGTTTGAACAAAAATGTTTTATAAAACATCAGAATGATATTGTTTGACTCATGAAATAAAGAGATCGAATCATTGAATGTTTCAATAAAAATGTTTTATAAAACATGAAACTGATCGTATCTGACTCATCAAATAGATAAAATCATTAAATGTTTCAACAAAAATGTTTTATAAAACATCAAAATGATT
This sequence comes from Acanthosepion lycidas, assembly GCA_963932145.1. NCBI lineage: Eukaryota > Metazoa > Mollusca > Cephalopoda > Sepiida > Sepiidae > Acanthosepion > Acanthosepion lycidas. The sequence goes on along the minus strand of OZ010604.1, from coordinate 11,640,744 downwards.
TTATTTGACTCATCAAATAAATAGATAAAATCATGAAATGTTTGAACAAAAATGTTTTATAAAACATCAGAATGATATTGTTTGACTCATGAAATAAAGAGATCGAATCATTGAATGTTTCAATAAAAATGTTTTATAAAACATGAAACTGATCGTATTTGACTCATCAAATAGATAAAAATCATTAAATGTTTCAACAAAAATGTTTTATAAAACATCAAATAGATTTTATTTGACTCATCAAATAAAGGGATAAAATCATTAAGTATATGTTTCAACAAGAAACGCAGAGAAAACGGAACTGAAATTGAAGTTTTATGATATATTTTGAAAATTAATGGCAGTAATGATTTTAGACAAATCTCAAAATCAAGAAAATACAAAAATTTAAATATCTAGAAAGTTTTTTTTAACAGTGGACGAAGTAGCATCGGGATAGCGAAAGATAGCTTCCAGAAGTTAAACAAAGTATTAAGAAGCAGGAAAATCTCACTAGAAACAAAGAAAGGAATACTAAACTGTTATATAATATCGGTCCTCCTATATGGCAGTGAATATTGGACAATCTACTCACAGAGGAAGAAGTGACTTTCAGGCAACAGAAATGTGGTTCTACAGAAGGATGCTGAGAATATCATGGACTGAACATGTGAGAAATGACAAAGTTTTACAGAAAATGAGAAAAAGATCATCTATAATTAGAATAAGAAAAACTGCCTGCTCTATATTATACTCATGCTTAACATCAGAAAGAGTTGGAATTTCTCGGGAACATAATGAGGAGTGAGGTGTTTAACAAATTTGACACTGGCAGGACATATTGAAGGCAAGAGGAAAGCATCACATAACCAATCTAATTAGCTTGTATAAATGTCTGGAAGAACAGAGACTAGAGGAGATAGCAAATAAACAGAATTTATTATGAGCTACAAAGTACTGAGAATTGTGGAGAGCCATGATCGACCAGTTCCTGAAGGGACATTGCATGTAAAAGAGAAAAAAAAGCTACATTTCAATAGCATTATCATAGATTGAAACCAATAACACAAAGTTAATCTTCTGTTTATTTCTCAGTTCTTGGAAAGAGTTGGCTGGGGAACTAATCCCACGCTCATCTTTATAGCGCCGTCGATGAATTATAGTGATCTGATAATCTTCGTGAATTACTTCTATAGATTAAGATGGATGATAATGGCAAATGGCGATGCTAGGAATGATAATGATATATCCATCTGTGCGCAGGAGATATTGTGTTAGCATTGTTAGTGGCTTATACTGAGCAGGGAAAAATGAACAGTGGATATGAACGAATTCCAAAAGCCTTCTTGATTCAATAAAATGCCAGACCGACCGCACTGATTTGAAGACTGCAGACAATTCCAATTGGACATGTTGGACCGTGAGCAAAGAAATATTTCTCGTTAACTCACAGCTTTAAATCAACGTCCAAATATTGTTTGCCAATTCACGTACGCAGACATATAGTCATTTGCATAGAAAGATTTGGCATATACAGGGTGCAGTAAAAGCCTGTTTACATAAGGAAGGTTAACACTTTTTAAATAAAGTAAATCTATTCCCCAAATATGTACTTCCTCCTAATTTAAAAAAAAGTAAAACTTTGAAAACACCATAATTCTCTTACTTGAGTTGAACATATGTTAAGCCATCTTAAGATAGGAAATGATTGAATTATGTCAGTGGTTCTCAAGCGGGGTCCATATGGACATAATGTAACATTACTGGGGTTCAATACAAAAAATAGCAAATTAGGAGTCCGCAGTATTATTTTAGTGGTCCATAGCTAAAATTCCCTATGGAACGGTTGTTAAAACTGAGAATTGAAATTTCTACAGTAACCTACACCATATTAAAATACTAAAAATAGAAAAAAAAAACGACTCTAAATCTACCAGAAAACAAGATCAACCGATGTAATTAGCAGTCACTCTGCAGGAAGTTCTGATTATAAAAGTTGAATAAAAACTGAGAATGATATATATACGGAAGGATTATATAAAGGGAGGATTATATAAAGGGAAATTATATAAAGATTATAATTTATTATATACAGTAATGTAATATATTAATAATAAATAATAATATTAATTTCAAATATTAATAAAATAAAATATTAATATATTAGTATAAATTAATTAATATATTAATAGACTTGACATTGCGAAAAAGGGTGATCTTCGACTGTCATTGACACCGAGGGAGCTGAATATGAAAAACTTGCAGAACAGCATCAACCACCGGTACCTCATTAGATAAATCTGAACTTTTTAAAATTTATTAATTACTCACATATTTTAAAATGGTTTATTATGAGTTATTTTACTAGTGTACATAAATGAATAGAATTTAGTTGTTAAATATAACGTTATTTTCATTAAATTAGTTTTACTTCAAAATAAAGCAGACATTTACTATTTCTATAATACAATTACTAAACTTATCTATTAGTAAAAAAAATAAAATAAGCTGTTTTTCATCGAATTGTTATGGGGTCCAGCAAAATAAATTAAGATTAAATGTGGCTCATGTGCAAAAAAAGGTCGAGAACCACTGAAAATATATATATATATATATATATATATATATATATATATGAATTTCACATAGACAAACTAGAATTATTATACACTTACATACATAAAGCAATATTTATGGTTTTTTCATTTATGTTTAGAATCAATTAATTTCTTGGAACTTCGAAAGGACGTGTCGTCTCTCCTTGAATTCGGAACGCCATAAATTATACTAAAATTTATTTAACAAGTCAATTTCACATGAAACCTGATTAACCAATGTAAACCAAACACAAGAATAAAAATACCAGAATTTCTTTCGTTTTTTTTTCAAATCCTATTCTCTGATGAAGCTTAAATAAAAGAGAAACATGTCAAATTGTTAACATTTTCCTATTTTCTTTATCCTAACATTCTGACGGATTCCAATCCATATTTGATCTACATTTGATCCCAATTCATAGATAAAAATGAAGAGATTGAGGTGGTATATTTTATTTGGATAACAATCTTTTCTCTTTGGTTCTTTCTTTCGTTCGGTATACATATATAATACAAGTAAAAGGTTTGTAAATTAGCTCATTGATGTTATCTTCAGCATGTCGACTTCAGAGATTCGTAGACAGACCCATCGTATACTCATCAGGGGTATCAGCAATTGCCTGCTTATTCTTCCTGAGGGCCGAAGAGATCGCATATAACTTTTTCTCTAATCATCCATTTGACAAACAGTTTTAACCATGGATAAATGAAGAATTTTGCAAGCATTTAATATCAATTTGAAAAAAATTCCATGGAAAATAAAAATAATGAAAACAAGAGAAATATTGCTAGAGACAACTTTTTGGCCACTCTAAATATTTACAGAAAACCCAAGGACGAGGGCCTCATATAACTTTTTTTCTATTCATCCATTTGAGAAACCGTTATAATCATGGATAAATGAAGAATTTTCACAATTGTCGGTTATCTATTGTCATATCTGCTACTATCCTCAACGTTTACCTGTGTCTTCTTATAATCTATACATTCCAGCATCGTTTCCCATCGATATTTAAGTAAACCACATCCCTATTTCGACTCATCATTTTCCCTTAACCAACATTCAAATAAAATGAGAAGCCCCAACCTTAATAACAGCGCTGCAATTTTAACCACCCCAACACAAAGCCTGATTTCAAAATGATAATATTTAATAAGTTTCAGTAATATTTCAAAAATTTAAGTTAGCAAAGTCAAATTTTCTATCCCCGCCCCCAAATCTATCTTATGACTGGCGCATCAGAAAAATTGAAAAATGACTTAAATCCGTAGTTATTGACTAATCTTTGCTTTGTCAGACGCACAAACCCCAGGTTTCGTATAATGCCTGCTGTTCCGAAGTGTTCATTGAGTAAGCACAATACTGCTGTAATTTGATGAGAATCAACGCTTTCACCAGATAAAAATACGTGAACATATTGGTTTATATATATATATATATATATATATATATATAGTTCAAGAAAGACATTTGTGTCACTACCACACAAAAAAGAGAAAAACATAAGGAAAATTAATTCATTTTAATAAAATGTGTAAATATCCACTTTTTACCTGAAGAAGGTCGCGAGACCCAAAACTCGTGTTGCAAAATTATGGAAAATAAAGCATAATATATATTTTTTAAAAATCCACATTACAACCGTTTGCGGTTTCTCTCTTCTTTTTAACATTTGTTTGCAGGTCTGAAAGATTGAAGGTTATTTTTATAGCTTTCAGGAAATAAAGATTATTACCTATGCCATTTTTAAGTGTTTAATATTCTTCAATTATTAATTTTACTCTGTCACTGAGATAGAGCACTCCTTAGATCCTCTTGGAAATTCCATACGGAGTACCTTTTTATTATATATATATATATATATATATATATATATATATATATATATATATATGTGTGTGTGTGTGTGTAGATTTAATAGGCCGGTTAATTAAATTTGAGGAATAAAAAGACAACAAAATGATGACAATATTGGCAATAAGATTGATGATATTTATTATATATTAGCCTTTTGACTAAATTGAAGCATGAAGAGAAAAATTTTAAAGTCGGGATTTTTTGACAGGCTTTTAAAATCTTTCTCTTTATACTTCAATGAAAGATTCTCTTATTATTATTATTATTATTATTATTATTATTATTATTATTATTATTATTATTATATGTTGTTTTTCCAGCTTTGTGTAGCCCCGGATCCAAACTATGGTCTTCAAGTCCTATGGGAGAATTGTCATTTAATTGATAGCACTTTTCTTAGTATATGGGTTGTTCCTAATAGGACGATCTTCTGGGCAACTTGTATGTTGATGTTAACTGGGACACTCTTAGTAAAAATTTTCCATTCCTTTTCTCACGAGGCCCAGTGCTCCGATTACTATTGGCACAGTCTCAGTCTTCATTCCCCAAATCCTGTTCATCTCGATCTCCAGGTCTTTGTATTTGGACGATTTCTCGATAATTTTCATAGAGGTGTTTCTCTCAGATGGTACTGTTATATGAATAAGCATACACTTCCAGAATTTCTTGTCTTTTATGATAATCTCAGGTCTCTTAGCTTTGATTTCCCTGTCAGTTTGAATTGGCATATCCCAGAGGATAGTTACATCATTATTTTGGATAACTGTGTCTGGTTGGTGCTCATACCATCTCTCAGTGGTTTCGATTTTGTGCTTCTTGCATATCTTCCAGTGCACATACGTCACTATCTTGTTATGTCTGTGGGTATATTTATTTTTTTCATTATTATTATTATTATTATTTTTCCTTTGATTTCTGTTCCATCCTCATTTCCATCAGGGTCCCAACCAGAGACCTAAGGTAAGAAACGGCATCATGACATTCTCAACTGGACATTTCTATAAAAAATACAAATAAAACAATCTAAGAGCACACATTTTACATTGATAAATCCCTTCGTAAGGCGTGATCAGCGGCTCGGATTGAGGAATCGCAGAGCCGATTTCGAATTCCAATCGAATCCATTACATTCGCTTACGTGCCAATATCGATGGGAAAGGTATGAATCCGCTTATTCTCCCACTAGCTAGGGGTAAATAGCAGGACAGACGGGGTTCCATAGCCTTGGATGACAACTGGTCTACCGCAGAAAGAAATGGCAACCTACTGCGGGAAAAAATTGCCTCGTCTGTCATGTATGAAAAGATCACCTAAGCGCGTATCACGCATGGCACGTAAATGAGTGGTTTTGTATTCATTTTACATTGAGCATTTTTATTTCACTATGTTTTTACATATTATGTATATATATGAACTAATAACAAAGGTTATATTTCGAAAAATTTCCAGAAAAATTCTAGAAGATATCGTATTTAAGACAAAGTATAGTGTTAGATGTCATTAGATAGAGCATTATTGGATTGATAATTGATGTTGAAAGTCTATCTCTGTTTTATGGAAACACATCCACTCTTCAGGAGATTTGAGGATTCACTATTAAGTATCCTGAAAAACTGTATATATATATATATATATATATATATATATATATATATATATATATATAGCAATAGAAATGTTGGATTAAAAATACATCCATTAATATATATATATATATATATATATATATATATATATATATATAATACATCCATTAATATATATATATATATATATATATATATATATATATATATATATATATATATATATATATATATATATATATATATATATTAATGGATGTATTTTTAATCCAACATTTCTATTACTTCAAAGGTTATTTTTAGTGGATATTTTAAACAGTGTGTATCAATGGCACCTATTAGAACTCTCGAGTCTGCGTAGAGTTCCTTTCTATTGAGTCCTATATAATATTTTGGTATTATCTAACAAAATTTATCTTTGTTAATGACTTTATTCGGAAATTGAAAAACTTAATAAAAAATTGGGTAGACTGAAATTGTCATTATTATTTAACAAAACCTGCTCTTGTAATTATTTTGATATTGTTTTAAATGTTAAGAAGTTGGTAGGCAATATCATAAGTCTATTTGTATTTAGTTTATTATTATTATCATTATTATTATTACCTTTTTGCTGTTGTAGATTTTGTATACCTTTCTCTTGGTATTGTGTTTGAAATAGGAAGGATATTCAGTTTTTAAAGGTGTTTTCAATATATATTTCTTCATATAAATATTGGGGGCTGCACATTCTTAGTGCTCTTAAATAAATTCCTATTCAATCGGAAACATGGAAAGCATATCGCACAATACTTCCGAATTATTTAATTTTTCTTGTGTTCGTAGAAGTGTTTTCTTTTCTGGACATAAAGTGTGTAGAAACTGCCTACATGTTCTGTATATAGGAAAGCGCTTTCGGCTATTCTTTAACCATTTCAAGGATTTTTTTTTTAAGTCTCTATACTTCAATTAGGACTCATTTAAATAGTCACGGAAACTTACCAAACTTCATCCGTAACATACTTCGAGAAAATACAAGTATAATAGCTTTACCACATATAAAAAAAAATAAAAATAATTATTTTGTTTACATTAAATGTGTTTTTAGTAGATTTAGGCATTTGTTTACAGCAACATCTTCATATAAAGATTTTATCTCTAAACTGACCATATATTTGCTTTTTATGTCTATTTTGTTAATCTATTAATAAGATCTCCAGAGGTTTTTTTTTTATGCGAGAAGCTAATTTTGCCGAGTAGAAGGGTTAAAATTTTGGCTAGTGTACTGCTAGTTTAGTTTATAGGCAAATACATGTTCACTATAAGCAACAAAAATGATAAAGAAATACACATCCCCAGTCGACCAGAATAAGAAAATTCAATTATTTATCTACTACAGAAAAATTTAAAACAGCTAAACTAACAACAATTCAATTGCAAAACCTAAATTACAGAGAATCAATATTATCTATGAATTCACATTCCCTTATGGAACCGTGTTCCAACCAAATTCATGAATAATATATTGGATTTGGACACACCACTACATGCCTATCAAGAAGACTCACGCGATCATAGTTCAATTAGGACTTATTTAAACACACACGGAAATCTACCATCCGCAACATATAGAAAATACAACTATAATAACCACAACTAAAAATAATGAAAGCATTAATAATAATAATAAAGAAAAGCCAACACTCAGTAACATGAACTATGAACATGGCCACAATGTGCTGACCGTGTTTGGAAAAAACAACAACAAAAAAAAACAAACAAACAAACAAATAAATAAACATTCCCATCACTCTAGAGACATAGATGAAAATGTACACACTCAGTTAAAAATTTAAAAAAATCCATGATAATGGCTAATAGGATAAACATAAGCGCTCGGATATACAGAACATTTGTAATTTTTTTTCAGCTCTTCTTATTAATAACCGCGTTGTTTCGTTTCAGATACGAGGGTAGTCTGAAAAGTTCGTAGGCTGACTATGAAGGAGTGATGCTAGAACTGTGAAATCTCGCATGCATTCATTTCAAGTCTTCTTATTAATAACCGAATTGTTTAATTCCAGGTAAACTGACATCTGACTGTTCACAGAAGACTGTTCATACTGTCAAAAAAGTCTTGAAGAATAGATATGAGCCAGAGACAAAGAGACAAGCCATGAAGTGGAAACATCCCACGTCACCTGCCGCGAATAAGGTTATAGGAAGGTGGTAGGCCCAGTTTTTTTGGATGGAAAAGGCACTGGGTTTATTGACTATTTTCAAAAGGGCCACACCATCAATGGAGAGTACTATGCCAACTTACTGAGGCAGTTATAGCATGCTATCAAGATCATTATTTCATCAGGATAAATGCTCCAATACACAATTACCTTAGTTTCAGTAGCTACTGTGTGTGACAGTGGCTTTGAATTAAATGATTACCCTCCCTATTCTCATGATTTTACTATTATTTGTTTCCCTAACATGAAAAAAAAAAACCCCAAAAAACAGTATTGCAGTGATGATGACGTTATATCTACTCTTGAATACTTTTTGGACAGGATGGACAGATGTCAGTTTATCTGGAAAGAAACAATGAAGTTATTAATAAGAACAACTGAAATTCATGCCTGCAAGGTTTCACAACTCTAGCATCACTCCTTCATAGTCAGCCTATGAAGTTTCAGCCCATCTTCGTACAATAATAATATTAATAATACAGTGGAGTCATAGATATTATGTAGATGTGTGCACTAAATGAACTTCAAGGTATGAAGATGAGCGGGTAGCGAAACGGCTATTTAGGGCGAAATGTGAAATTCTTCGGTTGCATGTAGTATGTGGGAAAATAAAATAAAATCGATATATAAAATAATGATAATGAGTAATAAAAAAAAAAAAAGAACAAATTTTTCCCATGATGCTAAGGAACCGGAAAACATTTCCCATGATGCTAAGGAACCGGAAAACATTTCCCATGATGCTAAGGGTAAAGGAACTGGAGATATGATTACCCTACTTGGTTTCGTCAAACGTCGTTAGGTGGTGTTGTTGAAGCCTATAAAAAAGCAAACATTTCTTGTCGCACTTTCTTTCTCCTCTTTGCTCCAAGATGTGAACCACGTGTGAATTACATTCCCAGTAGTGAATATTCACTTCCCCGATCCACTGACGATTGGACCTTTTTTCTCGCTTTCCGATGCATAATACACGCACGTGTGTTCCAAAAAACCTCAACCTATGAAGTAAGTCAAGCTTTTTTTTTTTTTTTGGTTTTTCACCTCAAGACAAGTCTGGCCTGGTCACGACCATAAAAACAATGCTTATACTAACTTACTCTAAATTCGGGACCAAGAAAAAGAAAACGGACATCCCATAACTATGTTTAAAATTTTCTTTTGGTTGTTCCAACCCAGCGCAAGGATGATTTGAGCTCGACCACGAATATGATACTTGTACTTACCTACCATAACTTCTGGAACAGAAGGAGAACGGACGTGCCTAAGGGACATTGGGAACTTTGTTTCACTACAGTCACCATAAAAAGAATAAACGTCCGTAATAGAAAATCAAGTTTATGTATGCTTCTGTCTTTTTTGTTTACAAATTGAACCCATTTTGTATCTCAAATACAAACACTCAACCTTCTAACTTCCACAAATATTTGGAATGTTGACCCTCCTATTTGATTAGAGTTACTGCTTTGTATGACATATCCGGTGCCTTCTCTTATGAGTTCTAAAAATTGTTTTTTCCATATCGCCTATATGACCTTTCAATAATATACGCGTCTACAGCACCTGACCTTCACGTCCAACCCATGACCTCCTAGGGAATCCGACAAACTTCATCACTCTCCTCATTTTCAAGACTACGTTTTTAATGGCAACGTCATTTTAGCAGTTCCAGTATAATGTAAAAATATGTTGTCCATTTACAGCTTATCTTGATACTCGTCATGTTTTATACGTGTAGAGTGTTTAATTTTAGCGGTTGTTAAGGTTGTTTTATATTTTACGATCGTTAAAAACAAACACTGGTGCAGTGACATCATTGAGTTTAATTCTGGGCTATGTTGCGCTTTCTCAAACAAAATCCCTTAAGAAAAATGACGAATCAATTTCTTTTCCCTCAGCTACGGATTAAATAGCAGGGTAGATTGGGCTTTCTAGTCTTGTATGACAATTAGTTTAATAGAAATAAAACCTCGAATTTGAAATCGTGTCGAAGGTAACAAAACCAATTCACTAATTTTTCCCAACAATTCACAGATATTAAAAACAGGAGGTATTGGGGAAGAGTCACAATAGCCAACACCCTGAAGGGACATGGTATTTAAAGAAAATAGCTTAGAAATGAAGAATAAGCGTCCAACTAGAAATTATAATACGATAAATGATTATATAGTAAAACACTTATGTACAGATTTTAGCCACCCTTGATTACATCAATTTTGGCTTGTCTAATAACGTCTCTTCTTTTTTTTTCAGACAATACAGTGTTAGTATCAAGCTACTCTAATCTATGAACAATAGTTGACTTATATCTTGCAATGAAAGTTCGTAGAAGTAAGGAAATTAATGAATTTCAACAAGGCCAAATAATTGGATAGCATCAGTGTGGCAAGTCAAATAGAGAAATTGCTAGGTTTTTCCAGGTTAATCATCAAAAGGTTAATAATAGTGTCAAGAAATTTAATGAAGAAGACCATTGTCGTGTGGAACAACTTTCAGGACGACCAAGCATCGTGTCTGAGCGAACGAAAAAGGCACTGAATAGGGAAGTCATCAGAAACCGTTGTCAGAGCGTCAAAGATGTCGTCAACAGCACAGAAACGTCGCCATATACGGCGAGAAAGATTCTGAAAGAGCTAGGCTATCAAAGAAGAGTTGCAAGAAAGAAGCTCTTGATTTCAGAGGTTAACAGGACCAGGTGTATGGACTGGGCGAGAGTATTCGAGAGCAAAGATTATGAATTTTGGCAGTCTGTAATTTGGACAGATGAATGTAAATTCTGCCAATATTCGAATTCGAGAGAGGTTTATGTTTAGAGAAATCAGAATGAAACTTGGAAAACTGAATGTCTGCAGGTGACCAAGAAACATGGAGGGATTACAGCAATGGTGTGGGCGATGTCTGGTTTGGAGGGAAATATGAGCTGGGTTAGGGTTAGCTGATTCTTGTTGACGAGCGGTTGAATGGTCCAAAATACTTTCAAATATTAGAGAAAGGACTACTTCCACTATTTGAAACCAATCAGATTGACAAGAATGTCTACCATTTTCAAGAAGATAGAGCGTCATGTCATACGAGCAAAGTAGCAAAGACCTAGAAGGAATCGCAAGGAATCAAGTCACTGCCATGTGTAGCCCAAGACCCTGACATGAATCCAATAGAGCACGTTTGGGAGCACCTTGACCGAAGACTCCGAGAGTGTGCAACCAAAATCACGTCAGTGGTAACCCTTAAAGAAACATTGCTAAAGGAGTGGATCAGAAGATTGTTGATAATTTGATCAAATCCATGAAAAATCGAATACAAGCACTGAAACTAGCAAATGGAGGACCTACTCTATACCAGTTCCAAATACTGTTTGTTTTGTTGAATAGGAAGTACGTAATTAAATTTTGAAATTGGATGTAGTTTATTTTTCCTGACTAAAAAACTTTTCTTAGGCCATTGTAAATACTCCATTCGGACAATTTAAAAACTATAATATCTACTACTACAATACAGTAAGCAAATAATATAGTCTAAAGAATTCTCAGGAGAGAGGATGTCACTGTAAGACGAGATTTAACTCCGTAGACGGGTGGTTATCGTCTCTTGTGTCTCTGTCTTCGGGTAGAGTGTGACTAGTTGTGGCTCTGTTCGCGGAGGCAGCTGAGGAAAATAAATGCTATAAGGTGCCTGATCTCGAGGAACAGCTGCCCGAGGCCGCATCCTCCATTGCACTAGAGAGGGGGGATGGTAGTCATACTGATGTCAGCGCAACAGACGGTTGCAGGGGCTGGGCAATTTTTGTACCCTGCCTGAGTGTACGCACTCGGGTTCCCCACGTTAAACCAAACCTTGTGCCATATCTCGCCTCAGTGGGGAGACTGGTGTAAATAATATGACTAGATTTAACTTCGCATGCTAGTTGGACTGTGCAAGATATCATCCATGTCCAACAGGTTCAAAAGGATGCAAGTTTAAATCTGTTTTTTTTAGGAAGACAATTTCTAGTTTTTAATCCATATTTCTTGCTTAACGTATTTGTCCTGCTATTTAACCCATAAGTGGGGGGAAAGTGGATTCATGCCTTTTCCAAGGTCATTAACGCGAAGTGTACGAGACAGAATCGAGCAAGAATTGTCCTTGGCACGTCGAGTTACACTTTCAGCGTTTCCATATAGTCAGTTTCTCGAAATGCCAGCGACCTTTGCATGTATTTAAAAATCTCTCGTTTAAATGGTAATGTCCAATGCTGTTAGGGACAAAAACTGTTTCCTGATAGGTTATTTATCTTTTGCCATCTTGTGAACGAAGTAAGTAGAATTGGGACAACTGAGATTATGTTTTTTTTTTTCTGATGTATGTTAATTTTTTTAAACTAATCTAAACGTCCGATTACTATCAATGGATTGTAGAATCTTAACCTCTGCCGCATAACGACACAAAGAAAAGAATAACCGATAATTGAAGAATGGAAATGCTTCCACAATCGAATCTTATATGTTTTCAAATCTCATCTGTATTTATTATTTTTTGAAATAATAATAATAATGATTAGAGACCGCAAAAACAAAACGTGCCTTCTTACTGGCATGACAGTCCCTTGCAGAGTACAATGTATCTTTGAAGATCTTCAAACATCTATCAAAATATAACCACCTTGAAATCGAAATCTCAAAAATGTGGTACATGAGAACATCAACAATTCCAGTTGTAGTTGAAGACCTCGCATTGATTTGAAAAGTTTCCAATAAACTCAGTGAAAGGATTCCAGGTAGCCAATGCCTTAAAGAAAAAAAAAATGTTCTCACAAATACAGCTCACACCTTACGAAGGGCTTTATCTATGTAAAATATATGTCATTTTTTTTTTCAAAATTGCTTAGTGGAAAATATCATGATGCTATTTCTAACCTTAGGTCTCTGGTTGGGACCCGGAAAGAAATGAATATGCACCGGAAATCCGAGTAAATAACAATAATAATATCTGTCTATATTTCTGAGACGAGGTATTGTAATTATTGACATTGTTCGTACTGCTGTCCATATATTCCCAACGTTCCGGCCGTTGTACGCTCCGGTCTTCTTCAGGCGATATAGACTGGAATTTCGAACCGAGCCCTTTATTTGGGGGTAGATTGTTCTAGTTCCACGTGGCATGCCTTTTCTGGATATCTCAGTTACAGTTTTTTCACAGTGTTCCTACATCGTCTAGAAAATGCTGCCAGTGATGTTACTCAGTGGCGTGGCTCGTGACAAAATCAATTTTTCAAAACACTTGACCCCGTTATTTAAGTTAGATAATCGACTAGTTCAGTTATTTTTCATTTATAGATATTGAACTATACAAAACAGACACTATTCTAATCTAATTTTGTCCGTCGATGATCGGAAATGTTCGGACATCTCCGTAAAGCGAATGTCTGGGTCAGTGCTGAGTTTTTGGAGTCCTTGGATCTAGTCGCTGAGTTGCATAACGAAAACAATTTTGGCAGAGAAGCAAGAATTAGAGGAAATTTATAAACAAGAATGTGAAATGACAAAGTGCCAAGACGAACTGCTACTGATGAAGATGCATTCTGAACTGCGTAATTGTTTAAACGTGAAGAACTGAGTTGTAGGTAAGATTTAGTGGAAGAGCAATGACCCGAACGTCACAGAGGTTTACCTGGATTAAAAAAAAAAGAAGTTTAAAGCAAATTTATGTTTGTTAACAGGTACAACGATGAAATGATCGAGATTTTTCTCGGCTAAGCTTAGTAATTATAGAAAAGCAAATGCGAGTAGGATAAGTGTCTTTATCTGGTACAAACCCGGATATAAGAGAGTTGTCGGGACCGGATAAGAAGTATCTTATATCCGGGTTTCTCTTATATCCGGGTTTGGTCTGTTTTATATACATTAACACAGGCTCTAATTTGGGACCAGAGAAAATCTATCTTATATCCGGGTTTCTCTTATATCCGGGTTTCTCTTATATCCGGGTCTCTTATATCCGGGTTACACTGTAGAAGAAAAGAGCCTCTATTTCCATACGGTCAGTACGAGGAAAGACAGAGAGTGGACTGGTCGTATAGTCATGTTGGTCAAAGATAATTTTAGAATCGAAAATTTTATGTAAATTATCATTTATACAAGTGGAAAATGTCTGCATTTAAAATCTTGGCATTCATTTTTTATATCTGTATTGGAATATTCACAACCGATTAATTCACAATCATATATATATATATATATATATATATATATATATATATATATATATATATATATATATATACATGGATGGAAACTGGTCTACCATAGAAAGAAATGGCAACCCACTGCGGTAAAAAATCTGCCTCGTCAGTCATGTATCATGCATCATTTATGTGCTATGCATGTATTAAAACTGAAATTCACTTACGTGCTAATACGCTTGGGAAAGGTATGAATCCTCTTCTTCTCCCCCCCTCCACCTATGTGTAAATAGTAGGACATTGCATAGCAACCAATCCATGAAGAAAAAAATGGCAACCTACAGAGGGAAAAAGTCTGCCTCGTCAGTCATGCATCATTTATGTGCCATGCGTGTATCAAAACTGAAATTCACTTACATGTTAATACCCTTGGTATGAATCCTCTCCCCACCAGCTATCGGTAAAGGTTCTTTAACTTTGGATGGCAACTGGTCTACCGCAGAAATGGCAACCTACTGCGGGAAAATGCCTCGTGGTACTGACTATATTTGATGCATGATACATGATTGACGAGGCAGATTTTTTTCTCGCAGTAGGTTGCCATTTCTTTCTGTGGTAGACCAGTTGCCATCTAGGGCTATAGAACTCGATCTGTCCTGCTATTTACCCATAGCTGGAGGGAGAAGAGGATTCATACCTTTCCCAAGGGTATTAGCACGTAAGTGAATGTAATGGATTCGAAAGGAATTCGAACTCAGCTCTCTGATTCCTCAATCCGAGCGCTATCCATTACTCCACCGATTCGATCTTAACTGAGTTTCATAACCTGGAAGCTTTTTTCAACAAATATTCTTCGTCTATGTAAATATTAAGACTCCCTCTTTAAATTTCTTTTCATCGCCAACCGTCTCCTCTCGGCTCTCTCAGCAAACTTCTCCTTCAGCAATTAACTTCTCTCAGTGCTTTCCAAATCTGTGTGAGTCCCGAACCATTTTTATAAGAAATGAATGAATTTTTGACCTCCTTCAATCGTGTTCTATTAATATCAAGTTTGTTCATTTATTTCTTATTTATTTTTTCAGGCGGCCCATGCAATCCATTGTCTCAACTCAAGCCTAACGTATCACTGGATATCGGCAGTATATGAAAACATGGACAAATTTTCTATGTCTAACACAATGAATAGTACAGGAGAAAAAGTGCTTTCGTAAGTATTCAGAGTTCAGATTATCTTACATCGTTGCGTTTACATTGATCTTCCATGATATTCCTAGGGACCCATCTTCTCTCCATGTTACACGCGACAGATACTGTCTGTATACCAGAAACAAGGCTAACCTACTTTCTTTGACCTCATGCCAAGGTCAGGAGTGTGAATAAAGCGTAAACTACGTCAGCCGATATTTGAACTCTGTCTACCAATTACATTTTTCAGTGCTTTTAACAGATTTATTTTACAGTAAGGTTCACCCTGTACAAAGACCGGGGACCACATGAGTTGGAAGGTTACGATAAGGGGTAGTTTTTATTGGATAGGAGGGGAAGATAATGGTTGACTCTAGACTTGAACAGGTTAAGATTGTAGTGATCTGGGAAACATCCTCTTGGGAGTTTGTTTCACAGGATAGTAGTTCGCGGGAAGAAGCTGTTCGAGTGGAACTTACTTCTCGTTGATGGAATACGGAGAGAATGTGGGAGGGGGTGCTGTTATGTAAGTGGCATGGCGTAACCCTAACCCTGCCTGGTGGAACCAAGGAATGTAGTTCGTCCGAGCACTTTCCATTGTAGTTGCGATAGAGTAGTGAAAGACTCGCCATATCTTGCCTGAGATAGATAGATAGATAGATAGAGAGAGAGAGAGAGAGATGTTGGAGAGAGAAAAATAATTCTTCTTCAACAAAGACTCGGAGACGCTTTTGAACTCTATCAAGACTGGAAAGTGAGGTCCTTCCCAAATATGGTAACAGTACCCCATTTTGGGCCTGATCTAGCTCTTATAAAGATAAAGCATAGCAGGAGGAGTCAGATACTTACTGGAGCGGTACAGGGAGCCGATCATTTTAGATCAGCTCTATACCCCATCCGTTCTAGGAGATGCTCCTCTAGGTGGGGATGCTAAAAAGTTCTCGGCCTGATCAAGGAAAAAAATGAATTCTGATGATTGGTTATTTAGTTAAATTTTAAGAATTGCGCCGACAACTTTACTGAAACTCATCGTAGAAACATCGCATATTTTTCGAGTTAAAAGCATATTGAAATAATAAAAAGAAATGAAAACTAAAGTGCGACAATACCAAATCAAAAATAAATAGAAACAAAATAAAAAAAATAGATAACAAAATAAACAGAAATTTCAAAAAAAAATTCGGCTAATAACTTATTGATTAATCCTTGTAGATTCCAATGGGTTATTTAATGTCGACAAAATTTTTATTAAGGTAATATTTTATTTTTTTCAAAAATGTATTTTTGGTAATATTTTTTGTCCAAAAAACTATTTCTAGTAATGTTTTTTCTTCAAAAATGTAGTGTTTTGACCCCAGTTTGAGAGTTAACTATTTGCCCGGGACTCTAACAGGTGCTACCACCCCGGGTCAGGGTGGACCTGGGAACACCAGCAATTAAGAGGTGGTTCCATGCTCCTCAAAACCTCCTGATCAGAGGCCTTGCTGTTGGACGTAGTTTATCGTCTTACCCAGGACGCGAACGTAGTTTATCGTCTTACCCAGGACGCGGACGTAGTTTATCGTCTTACCCAGGACGGGCCTTGTAGACAGAAAATTATTGAATACATTAGAAACATATTTGCAAATTAGATTTTTCTTCTTTTTTCTTACGGGTTATAAATCTGAAGAAGGCTGAAGAATGGATCGGCCGAAACGTCGTGGTAACAAGATCAAGAGGTCAAAGAAGGCATTTCGTAGGTCAAAGAAAAATTTGTATCGAATATGTTATGGTAAAGTGGTGGAAAAATGCCGTGAAACAGTATTGAACAATTTTGACTCTTCTTTCAGGGAAATCGTGAAATTAGCAACTCAAGTGGGATTGGACAGTGATCAGTTCCTGACGATGTACAACACCCGAAAAGTTGAACTGGAAACGAGAACTAGTTTTAAATACGGCTGCTTGAGTAAGTAAATCACATTTTTATTAAAAGACTTTCACTGTTTATTTTGTTATACGGGGTGAGCCAAAACGAAGCAAGATGGGTCAAAAGAAAGCAGGATGAGTCAAATGAAAGCAGGATGGGCCAAAAGAAAGCAGGATGGGTCAAATGAAAGGAGGATGAGTCAAAAGAAAGCAGGATGGGTCAAAAGAAAGCAGGATGGGCCAAAAGAAAGCAGGATGGGTCAAATGAAAGCATGATGAGTCAAAAGAAAGCAGGATGGGTCAAAAGAAAGCAGGATGGGTCAAATGAAAGCAGGATGGGTCAAATGAAAGCGGGATGGGCCAAAAGAAAGCAGGATGGGTCAAAAGAAAGCAGGATGGGCCAAAAGAAAGCAGGATGGGTCAAATGAAAGCAGGATGGGTCAAATGAAAGCGGGATGGGCCAAAAGAAAGCGGGATGGGCCAAAATAAAGCAGGATGGGTCAAAAGAAAGCAGGATGGGTCAAAAGAAAGCAGGATGGGTCAAAAGAAAGTAGAATGGGTCAAATGAAAGCAGGATGTCAAAAGAAAGCAGGATGTGTCAAAAGAAAGCAGGATGGGCCAAAAGAAAGCAGGATGGGTCAAATGAAATCATGATGGGTCAAAAGAAAGCAGGATGAGTCAAAAGATGGCAAGATGGGTCAAATGAAAGCTGGATGGGTCAAAAGAAAGCAGGATGGGCCAAAAAGAAGCATAATGGGTCAAAAGCAGACTCATACTTCGTAGGTATGCATTTTACATTTTTTTGAAAACATTTTATTACATTTATATTTTTTACAATCAGATTTGTTCAAAACTGTTTATGCACATTTGTTTAACAGTTTACTTGCATTTTTTGAGCCCAAAATGTTCTCCTTTAATATTGCAACATTCCTCGAACCTTTTCAGAACACTATGACACAGAGCATGATACAATTCCCGATCTGCGTCAATTTCAATAAATAATTGTGATATGTACTCTTTTTAATTCGTCCACTGCGTAGGGATTTCTCTCATAAACCTTGTTTTTTACTATACATCCCCCCACAAAAAAAAAAAAGAAAAAAAAAAGAAAGCCATTTGTGTTAGGTCAGGTGAACGTGGTGTTCATACAATGCTACACCCTTCTTCTGAACCGACGCTGCGGAAAGGTCTGGTTAAGGTACTCCCTTGCTGCCAAGGTATAATGGGGAGGTGCTCCATTTTGCTGAAAGAACAGTTATGATTTGGATAAATTAGATATAAAACGTTCAACAAATAGTGAAACAACTGTAAGCCTACTTTTGGCCCATCCTGTACATACCGGACCATGTTTACAGTGGACTATGATAAGTTTTTAGCCACCCTTGATTACAGCAATTTTGACTTGTTTAATAACGTCTCTCCTTCCTTTAACAAAATACCATGTTAATACCAAGCTACTCTCATCTATGAACAATAGATGAGTTGACATACCTTTCAATGAAAGTTCTCGGAAGTAAGGAAATTGGTGAATTTCAACGAGGGCAAATAATAGGATGCCATCAGTGTGGCAAGTCAAATAGAGAATTTGCAAGGTTTTTCCAGCTTAATCATCAAACGGTTAATAATATTGTCAAGAAATTTAATGAAAAAGGCAATTGTCTTGTGGAAAAACTTTCAGGAAGACCAAGCATCGTGGATGAGCGAACGAAAAGGGCACTGAATAGGGAAGTCATCAGGAACCATTGCCAGAGCATCAAAAATGTCGCCAACAGCATGGAATCAAAGCTATCAGGCTATCAAAGAAGAGTTGCAAGAAAGAAGCTCTTGATTTCAGAGGTTAACAAGAACAGGCGTATGGACCGGGCGAGAGAATGCGAGAGCAAAGATTATGAATTTGGACAGATGAAAGTAAATTCTGCCAATATTCGAATTCGAGACAGGTTTATGTTTGGAGAAAGCAGAATGGGGCGCCATGCCATAAGAGCAAAGTAGAAAAGGTCTTGAAATGAATGGAAAGGAATCAAGTCACTTCCATAGGTAGCCCAAAATCCTGACATAAATCCAATAGAACACGTTTGGGAGTACCTTCACCGAAATCTTCGAGAGTGTACAACGAAAAATCACGTCAGTGGCAACCCTTAAAGAAACATTGCTATAGGAGTGGATCAGACGATTGTTGCTAATTTGATCAAATCCATGAAAAATCGTAAACAAGTACTGAAACTAGCAAATGGAAGAGCTACTCTATACTAGTTCCAAATACTGTTTATTTATATTGAGTAGGGATTACGTAATTAAATTTTGAAATTGGATGTAGCTTATTTCTAAAAACTTTTCTTAGGCCACAGTATATTGATCTGGGTTTCGTAGTCAAAGATTTAAGGAGATATTTCACTTCTGGTGCAGGCTTTAAGATGGGGCCAATACGAGAAAAACAAATCCTTCTACGACATTTGCAAAATGGTTATCAAGTAGCAAGAACTTTGGTTTTATAGCTTTCGAGATTCTCCTCAGAATTGGTTCAAGTCATTTTTTTCCTTCAAAAAGACTGGAAGATAATCATTATAACTGTAAGTGTTGTCCATTGATGGTAGTCGATACCAAAGGAAACGTCTATTGATTAGTGAGTTCGATACTGAGTGCTCCATACTTTCGTCCTTGTGCCATATCTAATCTCCGCTTAGTAAATCGCTATATTATCCTATTCTGGTTGTATTTCTTTTTTAAGAAAGTACGAGGTGCGATGGATAAATTGTCGTAAAAAATAAACGAGGCGCGATGGATAAATTGACGTAAAACGACAGAAGCGCGATGGATAAATTGTCGTAAAAATATATGAGGCGCGATGGATAAATTGACGTAAAACGACAGAAGTGCGATGGATAAATTGTCGTAAAAATGTAGTGTGTGCGATGGATAAATTGTCGTCTGAATGACGTAAAAAATGAAAATAACACTGATATCTCATTTAACAGATATATCTACCAAAATTACACAAAAATATCTTCAAATACTAAATTTATCCAATAAAATCGCCATTGGCCTCCAGACGACTTCGGAATCCCCTGCAACTCTTCTGGACTGTTTCCCTGTTTAAGTCGTGAATGTTGCCATAATCCTTGCCTTCAGTTCATTTTTGGTGTTACGAAGAGTTTTGTTGGTCTCTCGCTCGACTGCTCGCCCACATATGATAATTAAGGGGGCTGCAGTCTGAGGAGTTAGATATAAGGGTTGATGTGATCGCAGAAAGACAACCATGACTGGGTTCTCCTGCTTGTGTGGCATGGTGCAGAGCCCTATTGCCAGACATGGGGTCTTCCAGCAGCCACCCTCTTGACCCAGACCAGCACTACCTCCTCAAGACACTTGATGTTTGCCTCTGTGTTGAATCTGACGACCTCATCAATAAATTCCGGAATAATTTTCTTATCAGAACAATCAGAGTGAATTTTCAGAGTTGCCATACCTTCGTAATCGTCATTAAACTCATGCAACTCTTTCCGAATCCTCTGCACTGTCCTCAGATTGACACCCAAACACTGTGAAATATTCGTATTAGAGCTTCCGGCGCGAATGCCAAGCATTACAGCGTGCCGTTTCCAAATTTCTGGCGGAGTGAATTGCGTTATAGTGCTCCTTTTCTCGCAGATAGTGCCCAGCTGACCCTGTTATACTGTGCAGTCGTGGGCACCTCAAGGCGGTGTAATGGTTAGCAAGCTTGTCTTGCTAGAACAATTACGACTGAGTAGTGAGTTCGATTCTCACTGGGTGCCTCATACTTTCGGCCTACACTTGGAAAATTGTTATACTGCGCAGTCGACAAAATCAAAAATAAACAAAGCGCATGCGCGCAATTAAAAATATAAAAAGGCGATAATTTACCCATCGCACTCTGTATACGCCTAAAGTATTATCGGTTTGAATTAGTACAACTTACTAAAATTAGAAACAGTCTATTACTATCATCATCCTACTTTAGGCCGATGAGTTCTTCGGTCTTCATTAATATTTTCTAAAGTTCTGAGATAAAATATTGTCAGCAATTCATGAAGTATTTTGTATACTATCCTAATCTTTATAGTTTCTTACCACTTCTTTGACTGAAATGGTCTCCAGCCTCCCTGTGTGCCACTTAGAACCCTTACATGAATTGTTCGCATTATTACCTCAACTTCGTAATAGTAATTGTAATGAGAAGCTTCCGCCGAACCCTGGGAAGAGCGTGTCAAGATAAGGTGCCCAACACTGAGGTCCTGTCTCGGGCAGATCTGTCCAGCATGTTCACACTGCTCAGACAGCACAGACCCTGTTGGTTCGGCCATGTACATCGCATGCCAGACGGCTGCATCCCTAAAGACCTCCTGTATTATCTTAGACGTAGAGATTGACAAGAAAATCGGAAAGGCAGCCACAATAATTGCGCGCCTTACAAAACGTGTGTGAACCAATCCCAAGCTGTCGATGAAGACCAAGATGACAGTGTACAACGCCTGCGTTATCAGTACACTGCTATATGGCAGCGAGGCTTGAACCACGTGCGCCAGGCAAGAAAGGCGTCTGAACACCTTTCACATGAGAAGCATCCGTCGCATCCTGGGAATAGCGTGGTAAGATAAGGTGCCCAGCACTGAGGTCCCGTCTCGGACAGGTCTGCCCAGCATGTTCACACTTCTCATACAGCGTAGACTCTGTTGGTTGGGCCACGTCCATCGCATGCCAGCATCACCAAAAACCTGTATAGAGAGCTGGCCGCTGGAAGGAGACACACCAGGCGATCACAGCTGCGATACCGCGATGTAGTGAAACGCAACATGAAAGCTGTGGACATCAACACAGAGTCCTGGGAGAGCCTGGCTGCCATACATTCCGAATGGAGAGGAACCCCGACCCAACACTTCAAGTCAGGGGAGGAGAAGCTGACACACGTCGCCACGGAAAGGCGGGTCTGCAGAACGCAGTTCCAAGAGACCTGAAACAGAACATCCATGCGACCTCTGCAACAGAGATTGTCATTCTCGCATCGGCCTCTATAGTCACAGACGTCGATGCTCCAGCCAAGCAGACACCTTAGATGCTACTCATGGAAAACCCTGATCGAAGGAAGCCTACACATTACCTCAGCTTTATTGTTTTTAGCGTACCATTTCGACTTTAGACCAATGAGCTATGGAAATTCATCTAAGTAATTGTTGCAGTAGGGATAAAATTTGAACTCAACGTTTAAAACAGACCAAAACGTTGGTGGAAACGTAATAACCAAACAATAAAGATCTGGATATTACATCTGAAAAATTCATTCAACGTTTTTGCTTTGAATAAAGTGTGGAATAATGACTTATTTAAAAATTTCTGATAATAAAGAAGATCGAAGACTGTATCGGCTGAAACGTAGTGATAAAAACAGCAAAGAGGATGGTGATATTAGTCTTAATAATTTGTGAATGACTGAGATCGTAATGTAAGATAACGAAGGAGAGCTGATGAAATGGAGTGGTAAAACCAGAAGCCATTCAGGACACAAGTGATCATGGCTCTCCACAACTTTCTACGCTTTGTGGCCTTTAGCAGTTTTTCTCTTTGTTAAGATTCCGACCCCCGTTCCGCTCGCTGCCTTCCCCTATCTCTCTAGTGAGTGTTAAGTTTTCCAAGCTTTCCTTCCTCGTGTGTCTATGGAATTTTAGCTGTCTTTTCCAATACAGTGTAACCCGGATATAAGAGACCCGGATATAAGAAAAACCAGGATATAAGTGAGATTTTCTCTGGTCTCAAATTAGAGCCATACTTATCTAAACAAAATAGACCAAACCCGGATATAAGAGAATTCTCCGGTCCCGACAACTATCTTATATCCGGGTTACACTGTACTAGTCTTAATAAATCGATATATATTTGTGTGAAAACATTTGAAACAATATGAATACAAACATTAAAAAGGAATAATCTCTTTTATTTAAATTTATATTCATGTCTTTCTCTTTTTAGGAGGAGTGGCTTCAACGCCTACCTATTTCATCAACGACATCCCTATTGTGATGGACGGCAACTTTCCTGAAGGCAATATCACCAGCCTTATCTCTAACTTGGCCCCCCAAAAAAGCGAATCCGTCAACGACTAAGTAATACTTCGCCATTTTTAGCTGCCAGTGATCTGACGGCAGTGTTCATTCTATTTTGGAACCTTTTTAGGCTTTAGAATATACAGAAAGATCCGGACGAACAGACAAATACTAAGTATGAAAAATAAATCTGAAGAAAAACACACATATAAAATGTGAACATTGAGAATAAAACGCCTGATTTCTTTTGGTAATTAGCATATTTTGTTCACGGTTGGCTGTGAACAAAAAACGTTCCTATTTGCAATACACTATTTTACGCATGCTCGGAAATATAAACGCGCACACAACTAAAACTATACATTTGCATGAGATAGATTAAAAAAAAAAAAAAATGAGAAAACATTTTCGTTCAAGTGACATATTGATCAGAGGACAATGTCGAGAAATAACATTTGACAGTTGCTTGTATTGTTCACAATGTAATATTGCGAATGGATATATAATAATTAAAAATAAAAAAAATGTTTTTGTTTCGCAACCTATATTTTAATTCCAAGATCATAAGTTGTTTGCAATTAGAACCTTTCCCGCTATCTC
Organism: Acanthosepion lycidas; assembly: GCA_963932145.1. Classification (NCBI taxonomy): domain Eukaryota; kingdom Metazoa; phylum Mollusca; class Cephalopoda; order Sepiida; family Sepiidae; genus Acanthosepion; species Acanthosepion lycidas. Next base: position 11,616,605 of record OZ010604.1, on the reverse strand, counting down.
TTTTACAACGTCAGTCTTTTCATTTTCTTTCTTTCTTTCTTTCTTTCTTTTAGAGCCTGTTCATCTATCTATCTATCTATCTATCTATCTATCTATCTATCTATCTATCTATCTATCTATCAGAGCCTGTTCTATCTATCTATCTATCTATCTATCTATCTATCTATCTATCTATTAGAGCCTGTTCATCTATCTATCTATCTATCTATCTATCTATCTATCTATCTATCTATCTATCTATCTATCAGAGCCTGTTCTATCTATCTATCTATCTATCTATCTATCTATCTATCTATCTATCTATCTATCTATTAGAGCCTGTTCTATCTATCTATCTATCTATCTATCTATCTATCTATCTATCTATCAGAGCCTATTCATATCTATCTATCTATCTATCTATCTATCTATCTATCTATCTATCTATCTATCTATCTATCTATCAGAGCCTATTCATATCTATCTATCTATCTATCTATCTATCTATCTATCTATCTATCTATCTATCTATCAGAGCCTATTCATATCTATCTATCTATCTATCTATCTATCTATCTATCTATCTATCTATCTCAGGCTAGATGTGTCCATGCTTTCTCAAATCTCATTTTCAGTATAAGATCAAAATTTTTATAAATGATTTTTCAGGTGATTTCTTTTGAAATCTATAAATTAATTCTGAATCATGTGCACCACTCATATTTTAACAAGTATGTTTTTACAAAGTGCAATTGAAGACACAGCTACTGCTTAAGAGTGAATTCAAATTCAGGTTTTCAGTTGTCCTCCTAAAGATACCGCTAACAGGACGATAGAGACACAAGAATTTAAATATCTTGGAAGTGTTTTTACAAAGAACGGAAAACGCAACACCAAAATTCGAAGGTGCATTGAGATAGTGAAAGATGCCTTCAAAAAAGCTAAGCAAAGTATTAAGAAACGGGAGAATTTCGTTAGAAACAAAGGAAAAGGTACATTGGGATAGCGAAAGATGCCTTCCGAAAGATAAGCAAAGTATTAAGAAGCAGGAGAATTTCGTTAGAAACAAAGGAAAAGGTACATTGGAATAGCGAAAGATGCCTTCCGAAAGCTAAGCAAAGTATTAAGAAACAGGAGAATTTCGTTAGAAACAAAGGAAAAGGTACATTGGGATAGCGAAAGATGCCTTTCGAAAGCTAAGCAAAGTAATAAGAAACAGGAGAATTTCGTTAGAAACAAAGGAAAAGGTACATTGGGATAGCGAAAGATACCTTCCGAAAGCTAAGCAAAGTATTAAGAAACAGGAGAATTTCGTTAGAAACAAAGGAAAAGGTACATTGGAATAGCGAAAGATGCCTTCCGAAAGCTAAGCAAAGTATTAAGAAACAGGAGAATTTCGTTAGAAACAAAGGAAAAGGTACATTGGGATAGCGAAAGATGCCTTCCGAAAGCTAAGCAAAGTATTAAGAAACAGGAGAATTTCGTTAGAAACAAAGGAAAAGGTACATTGGGATAGCGAAAGATGCCTTCCGAAAGCTAAGCAAAGTATTAAGAAACAGGAGAATTTCGTTAGAAACAAAGGAAAAGGTACATTGGAATAGCGAAAGATGCCTTCCGAAAGATAAGCAAATTATTAAGAAACAGGAGAATTTCGTTAGAAACAAAGGAAAAGGTACATTGGAATAGCGAAAGAAGGCTTCCGAAAGCTAAGCAAAGTATTAAGAAACAGGAGAATTTCGTTAGAAACAAAGGAAAAGGTACATTGGGATAGCGAAAGATGCCTTCCAGAAGCTAAGCAAAGTATTAAGAAACAGGAGAATTTCGTTAGAAACAAAGGAAAAGGTACATTGGAATAGCGAAAGATGCCTTCCGAAAGCTAAGCAAAGTATTAAGAAACAGGAGAATTTCGTTAGAAACAAAGGAAAAGGTACATTGGGATAGCGAAAGATGCCTTCCAGAAGCTAAGCAAAGTATTAAGAAACAGGAGAATTTCGTTAGAAACAAAGGAAAAGGTACATTGGAATAGCGAAAGATGCCTTCCGAAAGCTAAGCAAAGTATTAAGAAACAGGAGAATTTCGTTAGAAACAAAGGAAAAGGTACATTGGGATAGCGAAAGATGCCTTCCGAAAGCTAAGCAAAGTATTAAGAAACAGGAGAATTTCGTTAGAAACAAAGGAAAAGGTACATTGGGATAGCGAAAGATACCTTCCGAAAGCTAAGCAAAGTATTAAGAAACAGGAGAATTTCGTTAGAAACAAAGGAAAAGGTACATTGGGATAGCGAAAGATGCCTTCCGAAAGCTAAGCAAAGTATTAAGAAACAGGAGAATTTCGTTAGAAACAAAGGAAAAGGTACATTGGAATAGCGAAAGATGCCTTCCGAAAGATAAGCAAATTATTAAGAAACAGGAGAATTTCGTTAGAAACAAAGGAAAAGGTACATTGGAATAGCAAAAGATGCCTTCCGAAAGCTAAGCAAAGTATTAAGAAACAGGAGAATTTCGTTAGAAACAAAGGAAAAGGTACATTGGGATAGCGAAAGATGCCTTCCGAAAGCTAAGCAAAGTATTAAGAAACAGGAGAATTTCGTTAGAAACAAAGGAAAAGGTACATTGGGATAGCGAAAGATGCCTTCCGAAAGCTAAGCAAAGTATTAAGAAACAGGAGAATTTCGTTAGAAACAAAGGAAAAGGTACATTGGGATAGCGAAAGATACCTTCCGAAAGCTAAGCAAAGTATTAAGAAACAGGAGAATTTCGTTAGAAACAAAGGAAAAGGTACATTGGGATAGCGAAAGATACCTTCCGAAAGCTAAGCAAAGTATTAAGAAACAGGAGAATTTCGTTAGAAACAAAGGAAAAGGCACATTAGGATAGCGAAAGATGCCTTGCCAAAGCTAAGCAAAGTATTAAGAAACAAAGAAAAGAGAACTGAACTGTTATGTAATATTAGTCCTCCTATATGGCAATGAATGTTGAACAATCTCCCCACAGATGTAACAGAGACTTGAGGCAACAGAAATGTCGTTCTACAGGAGGCTACTGAGAATACTATGGACTAAACATGTGAAAAACGACGAAAATGGAAGCAAAAAGGATATATTTGGAATTAGAAAGAGACAATTGAAATTTCTAGGTTCTAGGGAAAGAGGGCTTAGAAAATCTGACTCACAGAATATATTGGGACCAAAGAAAAGTAGTGAATAACTTACTCAATGTGCTTGTGTAAATGGCTGATAGAACAGGGATTAGGAAAGATAGCAAAAGGATAAACTTAACTGAGAGCTACAAAAGACAGGAAAATGTGGAGAACCATGATCAACCACGTCATAAAGAAACACGGTATATATAAGTTACATTTAAATTCCGGCAGAAACAGTCTGTGTTTACTTCGCACTTATGCTCTTGGAAAAAGCATAAATTTATCTCTTTTTTCACCAACAATGAGTAAAATAGTAGGGCAGGCTGGGCTCTATAGTTTTGATTGGCAACCACTTGAGATGAAGTAATTCTCAGTTTAAAAAGACGTCTAGAAAACACTCCTCTTTGGACTATGGGTGAAAAAAACAACAGCAACTAAAACAAAAGTAGGTAGATAAAAGAATAAAATTAACGGCAAATGTTAAAAATGTTTGAATAATAAATGATAGGCATTACGACTATTACGTCTTTTTTCATAAAAAGAGAAATTTTACGCTTAAAATGAGTAGAATTATTCATTTTAAGACATTTTTATACATTCTTTTTATAGATACAAATATTTAAGTAAATGCTCTGTTTATAATAAACAGTACTAATAACATTTACCGGCCTGAATGCCCGATAAATTTTCATAGAAATTATTCGTCCTCCGACAGGAATCGAACCTGTATCCTATACGGAACCGTCATATAACCTGACGTGCCTTAACCGTTTCGGCCACAGAGGAGCGTTCATGTTAATGCATAAGTAATTTAACAAATAGAATGTATGAAATGTTCTTAATATAACAACTGTTAGCGATAATAGACATTCTTAATAAAGTAAACTTGTTAAATAAGATTTATTTTAAAATAAAACAATCGATGTATACCTCGACTTAACTTAAAAATAAACAAATATGTATTTTAATAATGAATGATTATAAATGCATAATAATATAATAAGAAATATGATAAACATATAAAAATAAATGCGTAATTAAAATAATCAAGACTTCCCTTTTAAAATATGACAGCGCTTGAGCAATGAAAAAACACGTCCATTCACTCCGACGTTAGCGTTTATATTTATTTAATGATTATATGGATTAAAGTAAAAAAAGTTTCCAAAAATATATCTTTTATAAATCCTTGTTATTAAACAAAACATCGTTTTTAATAGAATCTTGTTTGCATTATATTTTGTAAGAATTCAATCTTTTAAAGTTTCAGATTATAGATACCATTGGAGAAATAGCTTAAAACAGGGGTTCTTAACCTTTTGATGATTCCAGACCCCCAATGGATTGTCCAATATGGTCCCATACCCACTTTACTTGACTGTCGAAATAATTATCACCAATCCTATTATTTGCCAGTGTGTCTTCCAAATATTTCAATAGCTTGAATTTACTGTACTTTAGATATGGATTGTTAGGAATAGAACATGAAAAAAAACAAACCATAAGCATTGATAACTTTATTATATTTTTTTTCTACTGAAAGCAAAATAAAGTTATAATTCAGTTTTATTACACAAGAAAAAGGAAGAGAATATAAATGTGCAAGTTTTTTTTTAGTATCTCGATTAAGTAAAACAGACTTTTACTAATCTAGTGAGATATTTGCTGTTGTTTTTGTGCAATAAAAGCATGGAATCCTGGTACAGTTACTAACAAAGCTACTCGCATATCATCTAACACATCAAGTCGATTTCTCCATTTTGATTTCAGATTTAATAATTCAGAGAATCCTGTTTCACAGAGATACATAGTTGTGAAGGGAACCAAAACATGCATTGGCCTAATTGCCAAATGTGGGTAAGCAGAGATTTGTTCACACCAAAACTGCTTGACATCCATCCCAGCCCTTTCGAAATCATCTTTCTTTCTTGGGTTCTCTTGGAATTCAATGAAATCATCCTTTGATAAATCGTTATCACCATTCTCGATATATCAAATGAGAAAGGGTTTTGTATCCAAATCGAAACCATGCTAAGATTATCAATACCTGAAAAGTAACCCTCAAAATTTGTACTTAGAACTTCCAAATGAATCTTGACTTCTTGAATTATTTCTACAGGCAGTGTTTTAACATCTCCAATAAAGATATTGTAACTACCTACCCAGAAATCGGCTTCCATAACCACCAGCATTTGGTTCCCATACCCCTAAGGAGTATGGATACCCCAGGTTAAGAACCTCTGGCTTAAAAGATAAGATTCATAATTCAGTCAGAACATCTAACTTCATAAAATCTAACATGAAGATCCTTTTAAATGGGCAATAGAAGAACTTACTGGAAGGGTGGAGTCTGAGTTCTGGGTAAAGTTACGCCAAAACGCTAAAAAAGAAAAAAGTATTTTATCACAAAATTGTAATTACCTTTTATACTTACAATGGATCAACTTTTTGCATTTCTTCTTCATAAACATAAACCAATGTTGTGATCAAATCCAAGTGCATAAACACACATGCACCAATTCCGAAACAAAATAAACTTATTTGCATATTGTCACACGGACCGGGAATCCTCAAATGAAGCCAAAAATAACAACGCTTTCATCCGATACAGATTAATGCAGAATATGTTGTAAGTAAAATTAATAATGCAATGACCGCACGCATAGACATCGTGTCACGAAACAGTGAACATCAGATTGATATACCGCTAATAATTTAAACCGTAAAAAAACAAAAAAAAAACAAAAAAAAAATCTTACTGATTGTCAAGCTGAGCGAATAATTAACAAGAGACTGTTTTTCTGAATTATGGACTTTGACCAGCTTGTAATTAAATTCCTTGAATTTGAAAGATTCTTAAGATTTTTAAAGTTATAAACCCTCACTGCCTCCTATCAGAATGTCTGATGCTCAACTCCACGAGAGCACCTCTTTGTGACTGCTTGGTCTCACACTGTCTGATGACCTGAGATGGAACAATTACATTGATTCAATAGCTTCATCTACCGCAGGGAAAGTAGGTTCTCTGTCTCGTACCAGAAAGTTTTTCTCGTACGAGTCCATCCTTCAAATCTATAAATCAACCATTCGACCTTGCATGGAATATTGCTGTCATATATGGTCTGGATCTCCCGCTGTTTCTCTTAGGATCCTCGACAAAATCCAGAGACGGATATGCAATGTGGTTGGCCCTAATCTGGCATTTTTTAGAGTCGCTCTTTCACAAACATGCTGTCGCCTCCCTCTGTCTTTTCTACAAATACTTTCACGGTAACTGCTCCGATGAGCTATTTTTGCTGGTTCCCAAACAGCATCAATTTAAATGTGCCACTAGGTTGGTATATCAGTCCCACCCTTTCACTGTAGAAACAGTTAAATGTAGCCGTCTCTTTTACTCTAATAGCTTCATGTATCGCACTTCCCGTCTGTGAAACTCCCTTCCTCTTACTTGCTTCCCTGATAGCTATGATTGCCAACTATTCAAATGCAATGTCAATCGACATCTCCAGATGCTTTGATCTATTCCCTAGTCCTTCTCTTCATCCTTTCCTCTATCACGCCTCTTTATTCTTGCTCCCACTTTCTGTAACCCCTTGCGTCCTAGTGGCACTCTTGCCTTGCTTGGGTTAAAAGATATATATATATATATATATATATATATATATATATATATATATATATATATATATATATATATATATATATATATCTGTTAGTATCTATACCAGTAATAATAACCTTGTGAAATGACAGCTGTTATCGGGACATAGAAGAGCAACACAGAAGAGGATGTTAAATGATTTTATCTCAGTATTGAATTTTTATGACCGGCAGTAGAGTTTGGAAGATGGAATCTTCAAGGTGGCCGCTCAAAAGAGAATAAAATAATAGATAAATAAATTGAAACTTTTGAGATCAAATGGTACATGATCGGAAGTTATAGATTTCCGTTCGCGGTATTATATAAGCTGTCACAGTTTGAATTGAATGTAGTTCCGAGCCACATGTCGGTGCATACTCGCTTTGTAGTGTAGTGAAGGAAAGAGGGGGTGGTAGGAGAGTCAGAGTTCTCGATTTTGAAGATAAAAGCTGATCTGTTATCATGTCAGATAACAGAAGTAGAAAGTGTCCCAAGTTTCACCTATCTACCCATCAGAACATGCAAAAAAAAAAATAAAATAAAAAAAATCCCCGAATAAATAACCAAATATACTGGAAATGGGATTTGCGTTTTCATTTCTCACTGTGGCGTTAATTGTTACCTTTTGTTTCTTTGTGAATGTACAATGAACTTTCCCCAGTTTTTGTGCACACCGACGCGACACCGAATAGAGACGCAACATGGGGTTATTTGTCCAGTCGGTGAAAAGCTGAGGAAGTGAATAGTTATCACATTATCAATATGTTTGGTTATATTGGTTAGAGAGAAGAAACAATTGGATACTTTGTATGCTGATGAATATTTTTATACCGTTTTATAACAATTAAAATTGGGCTGCCATTTTGTCCTGTGACAATAATGGAAACTGTCTTTTTTAGGAGCAACTACCGTGACTTCGAAAATGAAATTCTGCTCGGCCAGCAGTATTTTCCAATTACATCCACGGGAACATGATAGGGTTGCTAAATTATTTTGAAGATGGCCGAGCCATTTTCGGCGTCAAGTTAGTCAATCGTTTGGAAAAGTGGGTTGTTTGTGTTTATAAATAATTTCTGCAAAATTAAGCGTTCTGAGCTAATTTTGACAATATTCATTTTAAAGTAATCAGACTGTACTTATAAAAATAATTGTGTTATTGTGTAAAATAATGCGTTGTCGCTCTAAAACGGGGTTCTAAAATAACTCTAATCAAAATAATCTAATAAAAATATCAGTAAAACAGAAAATAATGCAAAATTAATTTTGATGATCAAAATTCGCGTTAATTCCGACTGACTAAAATCGGGGTTTTATTGAATTCATGTTTGGTTACTTTTCAAATCGACATAATATTTAACTGAGCAATATCCATTAGCCTTCAAGTTTAAAAAAATATTATTAGCAATTATACTTTTATTTGCATTATCATTTCTAGAGAGGAGTGTTAATTTAAAAAAAAAAAATTAGGGACGGTCCGTATATCTATCTTATACCATATTAATTACTTTTATTTATTTTTTTTTTTGCGGGGGGTGTCAATGGTATCTCGCTTTTTTGTGTTCTAATTTGTTATTAGTTCGATATACAGGATGTCCAAAAATTGTAGTCACTCTCTAAATAACAATAAATTCAGTGTTTATTGACTTGAAAACAAGATTAATGGTTAAAACTAAGAAGTATTAATGTTTATTGACTTACAAAGATTAACGATTTAAATTAAATATTAAATAAAATTAAATGAATGTTTCTTAATATTCAAACAGACGATGAAGTAAAAAAGTAAGGACATCTTTTGGAATACCTTGTATTTTATCTTTTCATATATTTCTTTTACAATTTTCTTCTTCTTCAACATCTGTCCATATTTCTGAGATGAAGTATTGTAACTATTTAAACTATTTACATCGTTCAGACTGTTGTTTGCATCTTTATTGGCATATTCACAATGTTTCGGCCATTGTACGCTCCGGCCTTCGTCAGGTGATTTGAGTCGAGGTATATTGTTCTAATTCCACGTGCCATGCCTTTTTGGAATATCTCAGTTTCAGTTAATTCCCTTTAGTAACTCAACTCTCCAAGTTTTATTCCTTCTGCATACATTTTTCTCTCACTCTCCTCTGGATTAAATAACAGGCTTCCTAATCTTGGATGGCAGCCATCTTAGGCGAAGGAAAATTCTGAATTAAAAACAGTGAATAAGGTAATGAGAAATAATTAGTTTCCCCAAGACGTCATGTTAATTTACATATTGTTATGGTCTGATTCCTTGTACCACGGTGATAGTCCAATGTAGAACCAATAAAGAAGAACTCGAAGGCGGATATGGAATAACACAGATATATTACAAACAGGAATATATACAGAGAGTTAGAAAAGTGTTAGTACGAACAATCAGGTTTAGTAGTAATTGTCTGAACACGACTCTGTTTCGGACTGCCTCTGACTTGACTGACTGACTCGCTCGCTCTGACGGACTTCTGACGCACTTCTGACGGAACTCACTGCAGACTTCAGACTGAACTCCAGACTTCAGACGGAACAGTATTTAGTCACCCCCCACACGAGGGCATCATGTGGAACAAGGCCGGTTTAACGTGGGATCTCCGAGCCGGTGGGATCGGCCAAAAATATGCCCTTTGAACCCGTATAAGCGGGTTCAGGGTCGGTTTACCTCCCCGAAAGAGACTCCGCGCTTCTGCGTAGCCTCGATCGGGTTCCTCCCCGCCCGAAGGTAGAGAGTTCAACCGATCAGCCGGTCGCCCGACTTCAGGCGGAACGGTATTTAGTCAGCCCCCGCACCACACACGAGGGCATCATGTGGCACAAGGCCGGTTTAACGTGGTATCTCCGAACCCGTGGTATCTCCGAGCCCGTGGTATCTCCGAGCCCGTGGTCTCGGCCAAAAATATGACCTTTGAACCCGTATAAACGGGTTCAGGGTCGGTTTACCTCCGCGAAAGAGACTCCGCCCTTCGGCGTAGCCTCGTCCGGGTTCCTCCCCGCCCGAATGCAGAGAGTTCAACCGATCAGCCGGTCGCCCGACTTCGGACTGAACGGTATTTAGTCACCCCCCCCCGTGAGGGCATCATGTGGCACAAGGCCGGTTTAACGTGGGATCTCCGATCCCGTTGGCTCGGCCAAAAATATGCCCTTTGGTTCAGCCGATCAGTCGATCAGCCGGTCGCCCGACTTCGGACTAAACTCTCTGCTTCCTCTTGAGGCGCAGTATTTATTAGGTTGGTGCAAAAATAATGACGTAATAATGTCGTTTTTTGACGTTTATTACGTCATTATTTTTGCACCAACCTAATATTACGTATGGAATAGTCCATTATTTTATTATGGGTAAGGTCCTATAACACATATAATAAAGAAAAGAAATCCGCGGGGGACCATGATGGCCTAAATCCTGAAGGGACATAACATAAAAAGTGTAATGGGGAGATACTGCTTGTGAATGGATTTTAGGCTACATAAGTTGTTTTTAGATTTCTACTGCATCCAGAATGTTGCTTAGTTGGACACACTGTCGCAGTATTCAATTCTCCAGTGATGATTTAATTCATTCTTTTATCTGATCCATATGGCCATCTTACTATCTACCGCAGTTTAATAGGCATCAAAAAAGTATGTACTTGTCTGAGTTAGCTTCTCCTTAATTCCCTAATTGTTCACTAGGGGTCGCTCTCCCTACACTATAAATACTGGGCGACTTCTTGCCTCGTTCTCTTTGTCATTTCTTCATTTCAGCGGACACCTTTACAATGTAAGCTCTCGTAGAAATCCGCGTTTTGCCCACTCTTGGGCGTACGAACATTCATCAAAGAACAAGCACAAATGTTATTGTTTAAATGTCCAATGTAAAATTATGTTGTTTAATACATATATTTGTTGATATATATATATATATATATATATATATATATATATATATATATATATATATATATATATATATCGGTCTTGTTTGTTTTCTTTTCATCTTCGGTTCGACTAAATTTGCGTCCGCCATTTTCTTGTAGTTGGACCTTCTAGCAGAAAATAAACGCACGTGTTTCTAATACAACAACACTCAAACCACACGGTCACCTACATACTAAACGTAACTTAGTCTGATACAAGGAGACATGTGTGGGGTGCTAATGGCAGACTCTATTACCTAAGGTAATAATTAATTATCTGTAAGACAATCTTGTTGACTGTTGTTAACTGACAGAAAACTTATTTTTATTCATAGATTTGGTTCTAAGTCACAATCGAGGCTGTCACACGAGATTTCACATGTCACACGAGATTTCACATGGGTGTCATAATTATGGTAGATTTTAGGACATGTTTAGTTTATTTAATACTAAAATTATACTTTCTTTTTATTATACTTGAGTCTATAGGTCATGTTTATATTTGAATCCACTGTAAATATTGGTAGTGCTTATACTTCAGTCTATTAGTATTTACTTAGTGGAATGCTTTATGCCACTGCTTAAGATACAGTCATGGTATTTTAAATTCAGACGACATAACTGGCCTTAATTGTGTATTTTAAAAATCAATTTATTCCATTCAAGGCGATAACGTCACTAATTCATAAGGGGTTTACTGGAAACGAACGAGAATGAAAAGACTTCAGAAGGAACCGGAAACCCAATCCTAAACAGGAAACACTGCTATTTAAAAGACGAGAAAAGAGTTTGAACCGGATGATAGGAGAACCTATTTACTCCCGTTTGAGGAAAAATAGATAGTAAATAAAAATTTCAGTGTTTAGCCGGAGATTTTATCAATCAGTAGCAACTTTCTGAAGTAATAATATTATCTCCACTTGTTTGTTTGTTTCCTAGACGTGCTGTTGAGCTTAGGGATTATTACTCTGACTGATCTCATAATCGAATTTACAAATTTAGGAAGCGATAAAAAGAACTTTTTATTTTCGAATAGACTTGGCATTATTGAAATTCTCTCTGTAAGTATCCAAATTATTGAATTCAACGAAATAGAATTTTTATTTGATGAACTTGGACCCAAAACTATCACCAGTTACAATGAACAGGCGTTCCCTCACGGAGGCATAACGCCTTGAGTGACTATTGGAACTCAGCCCAAACCTCAAGTGGAAGTCGCGTTATACGACCCATCGTTAAAAATAATGGAAAATGGCCGATTCCCTGTACCACTCCAGGAAGTAACTGATTCCTCCTTCTATCCTCTACCTTTACAAAAGCCAGGTCAGGTCAAAAATGTTGTACTGCAGGAACTGCCTAATCTTCACTTTCCAGTTTTGATAATGCCCAAAAGCGTATCCACGTCCTTGTGGGTGATGAATTATTTCCCACCCTACAACCCCTTTCCCTACAGACGAAACGTCGCTATTTCTATAGCGTGTGTTCAGGCGAAATACGTTCTTTAGTTCCTCCAGTTCTGGTATTCACGGCTAAGACCCGCCATGCCACGCCCATTGTTACGACCACCCTCGCCATCATTCCCTTCGTATTCCATTTGTGAGATGTAAGTTCCACTCCAGCAGCTTCTTCCTACGAACCGCTCCTTTGTGGAATTGACTCCCACGAGGATGCTTCCCCGATCACTACAATCTTATCTTGTTCAAGTTTTTCCGTTATCTTCCCCACATATCCGTATATACTGTTCCTCTTACTCTGTAGCCCTCTACCTTGACTGGCTCCAGAGCTTTATGCATGGCGAACACCAATGTAAAAAAAAAAAATACATGAATATGTGACGAAACATTAAAATAATTAATATAGATACTTCCATTCAGTTTCACTACCTAAGGTTTAAATATGATTTTTTTAAAATGAAAAACATTCTTGAAGTTTTCATTTTAGTTTTATAATTGAAAGCTAAATGATTAAACTTACTATTTCCAGTAAAGAAAATACTCTGGTGTATTTTAAATAGAAATTATATTGATTGGAATCTTAATTTTTTGTTCACTTTCAGAAAATCTATAAAAACCGATAAATATCGTTCATTTTTGACATATTTATAAACAAATGTTAATTCTCGGTTTTAAAATCTTCCAAAATAAAATATGCCTTTCTAAAACTTTATTTGAGGAATATTAGCTGATTTAAGTTTAAAATAACAGAGAAATAGATTTTTAAAACAAACAGTAGCAGTGATTATACGCTTAGCACCGTCACTTGTCACTCGTAGAACACTTGACAAGCAATGATAAAATCTCTCAACACTTTTACTGTTGTTCTACGGAAACCTTATCTGTTAAAACATAATTTAAGAAAATGACGGGTGAGCTCCTTTTTATATGATTTTTAAGTATTCAGTAATCTTAAAATAAGGAAAATATTCAGTATAATCAAATTTTATTAATGTTGAATTTAAATTTACTATAGTCATCGCCTTTATTTTCTGATTATGTCGTGTATAGTCGAGAGAATATGAGAAAAAAAACTTATTGAGGAGAGAGAACAATAAAAAAACAGGAATGAAGAGAACAGAAGATAACGATTGACATTGTATTTAAATTTTCGAGGTCAAAGTTGACTGGGAAGCAAGAAGCCGGAAGAGAGTTTCACAAAATGAGAAGTGCCAGAAAAGAAACTGTTAGCATATACCATACGATTACATCTAAGTCATTTCAGTTCAGATGATGATGAAACCTTGCCGCCAAACTACATTACAGCGTTGAAAATGTGACTAAAGTAACTACTAAATGGTAATGAAGTGATTACTAACCGAAATCATCCAAAGTCTTATTAAAGACTATCGATACGTACATTTTCTTTAATAAGACTTTCAATGATCTAGGCCGGTAGATGGTAATTTCACTGTTTAATAAAAAAGTTATGTATACACAAACACATGCATTCAATAATAATAATAATAATAATAATAATAATAATAATAATTATCCTTATTGATATGGCAGTCCCTGCTGACTGCAATGTATCTTTGAAGATATTCAAAAAGCTGTCAAAATACAAGGACCTTGAAATAGAGGTCTCGAAAATGTGGCATATGGGAACATCAACAATCCCTGTTGTAGTTGGAGCCCTAGGACTGGTTGGAAAAGATTGCAGTAGACTAATTGCAGGGATTCCTGGAAGCCCATGCCTCAAGGAGATACAAAAAATTGTTCTGACAAGTACAGCCCACACTTTACGAAGGGCTCTATCTATGTAATTTTTTTTTTTTTGTCAGTGAAAAGGGTCATGATGCCATTTCTAACCTTAGGTCCCTGGGTGGGACCCGGAAAGAAATGTGTAAACGCCAGAAAGCAAAGAAAATAAAAATAATAATAATAATAATATATATATATATATATATATATATATATATATATTGTGTATTTGGGTAGAAATCCATCTTTTATGCAAGTTTTGTTGAAAACAACTGATAATGTATAGTGGTTGTTTTTTTTTTATATAATTTCTCATGTGTTTATGTATTTTTTCTTTTCAGGTCATAAATAAAAATTGTCCTAATGTTTACCAAGCGTTTTCAGCTTTACTTTCAGCCATTATCAAGGAGTAATTTTATTCTATTTTTAACTGAATATACACATTGAATTTATTAGGAATGTTGTATTATCCAAACAGAATCAGAACATTATGACCGTGTTAGTTGATTCCACAATAATATCCAAAAATAGGAGTTTATTTTGTTGGCTAAGTTCGTAAGTAAAGTTGATGACGGAATTTTTTCGAATGTGGTTTTGAGATTATCAATTTCATTTTTATCCTCAGCTAAAATAAAAAATATCGTTTACCTAGCGGCCCTCTTTGCGTTGTGGGGTACCCAGTCGGTTCCTCCTTCACTTACGCGCAAGTGTACCGCAGAAACTAATGGCAACCTACTGTGGGAAAAAATCTGCCTCGTCAGTCATGTATCGAAAGATACATGATCGCCTATGCGTATATCACGCATGACACATAACTGACTGAACTTCACTTACGTGCTATTGCCCTTGGGAAAGGTATGAATCCTCTTCTTCTCCCCCACCACTCGCTATAGGTAAATAGCAGGAGAGGCTAGGTTCTATAGCCTTTGATGGCAACTGGTCTACTATAGAAAGAAGCTGCTGCGGGAAAAAATTGCCTCGTTAGTCATGTATCAAAAGATACATAATTGCCTAAGTGTGTATCACGAATGGCACATAACTGGCTGAAAGTCACTTACGTACTAATACCCTTGGGAAAGGTATGAATCCTCTTCATTTCGTTTATGTTCTCAACTAAAATAAAAATATCGTTTACCCAGCGGACCTCTTTGAGTTGTGGGGTAATGGGTATTGGTTCGGAATGAGAGATCGGGGAGCCGAGATCGAATTCTGAGTTCGTCCTTCACTTACGCGCAAGTACCACAGAAAGTAATGGCAACCTACTGTAGGGAAAAAATAATAATTTTTTGAGAATATTGGGTTTGATGGATGTAAGTGGAATTGAATTATTGATATATACGGAATTAAGGATTATATCTATGGTTTCGTCAACAGGGACATTTGTGAACAAATTTTCGACGTCAAGTGACGCAAGAATGTCGGGGTTTGGTTTTGTAGTTTGAAGGATTTGGAGGAATTCATGGGTTGTTTTGATGCTATAATTAGTAAGTAGAAATGGGGTAATAATATTATTGAGAAATTTTGACAATCGGTATATGGGTGTTGGTATCTGTGAAATGATAGATCTTAATGACTATCTGGGTTTGTGCATTTTAGCATTTCTGTATAGGTATCCTGGTTGGTAATCTTCAGTTACTTTTTCAAATAATCTTTGTAGTTCATTTCTTTCACTCTGAAAAAAATATTACTCAAATAATAAAAAATATTTAAATTTGTATAACAGTGTTGAAGATTTGCTTATTTCTTCGTTTTATACACGCATATTTCGTTTTACACACACACAAACACACACACACACACACACATATATATATATATTATGAAATGGACAAAGTCCGTCAATTATTTCTAAGACATTTTTATGTTTATACATTCTTTTTATAGATACAAATATTTAAGTAAATGCTCTGCTTATAATAAACAGTATTAAACAACGTTTACCGGCCTGAATGTCCGAGAAATTTTCCAAGAAAATATTCGTCCTCCGACAGGAATCGAACCTGTATCCTATCATGGAAGATTGTAGTTTAAAGACAGTAAAATCGACCTGGCTTACTGAACGCTCCTCTGTGGCCAAATCGGTTAAAGGCACGTCAGTCTGTATGACGGTTCAGTATAGGATACAGTTTTGATTCCTGTCGGAGGACGAATATTTTCTAGGAAAAATTCTCGGACATTTAGGTTGGTAAATGTTGTTTAATACTGTTTATTATAAACAGAGCATTTACTTAAATATTTGTATCTATAGAAAGAATGTATAAACATAAAAATGTCTTAATATATATATATATATATATATATATATATATATATATATATATATATATATATATATATATATATATATGTATGTATGTATGTGTATGCGTGCGTGATTGATTGGTAAGCGATATCATATAAGAAAACCCACTTTAAGTTTTATGTTTCATTTCAAAATCTAAGCCAGCTTTGTCCCTGGAGACATTTTGAAAGTGATCATGTCCCCAAATTATTTTTGTTAGATAGCTTTCTTCTTGAAAGGGTTAAAAAAATCAACTGGCGGAAAATCAAGAAGTTGACTTCCATGTTCTGCAGGTGGGTTCATTTGGCATTGGAGAAGGTAACAGGTGAGATTGGTTAATTGCAAACAAACAATAACGAAGATAGCGGCCAGGTTTTAAATCGAACAAAGAATTTGTATTAATCTCCCCAGGCGATTTGTTTTCTGTCCAATTGCGTTTGGCTATCGAAAGCAAAGGCATCGTTTGATTGGGAAGAACGCCATCCAGTAACAATCGACCATCGATAATGGATACTTTTCCCGGTTCCTTTCGCCTCTCGAGGGATTATGTCTCCGAGACCTGGTGCCGAACCAATTTGCCATTCTGTCAGGGAAGCAAAATCGAAGTTCATTTAACAATAAACCAATTTGTTTATTTACTTTTTTGAACAAATATATTCATGGAAAAAGGGTTAGTAATCCAATCTGTGAAGCGAGTTCGATCAGTTTTGGCCAATTGTAGATAAAGCTAAGTAAATACCAAAAGGCGTGCATACAAAATTGAAAACTCAACAAATGCAAACACATAGAATAAGTAACAGAATATATAATTTTCACTCGATGTTCTGAAGGTGATGTAAATAAGCATCGAAATATTAACAAAATCAAAAGCAAGAAATTATGAAATAATGTCCTGACGATGATGGAAATAAAAACTGAAATATTAATAAAATTTCACTTTATAATTGTTAATAAATTCAGTTCCCGTTGAATGTTACTTATCAAGCAAATTAATTTATTTTAACGTTTCCTTCTTTCAGTCAACTGCCGATTTTGTTAAATGTAAGGAGAACAGACATAGTATAATGGACATAAAGGCCATTAAAATCAACCATGAGCCCTTACAAAAATTCGGTATGAATTTTTACCATTTCAAAATAAATTAATTCAAAATATACATGGATTAACAAAATAATAATAACGAAAATTTTGCTTCTCTGATTCAAACAAAACAATTGAGATACGAAAGAAATGAAAATTAAGTTGGTGCAACTTAAAGAAAGATTTTGAGTGAAATGATTGGTTGATAAAGAAAGGTTTTGTGTGAAATGATTGGTTGATAAAGAAAGGTTTGGTGTGAAATGATTGGTTGATAAAGAAAGGTTTGGTGTGAAATGTCTGTGAATATGTGCGTGAAAAAGAGATTGCATTTACAGAGAGAGAGAAAAAGAGAGAGAGAGGAAGGAAAGGTACATACATAGAGAGAGAGAGAGAGAGAGAAGATTTAGTTGTGGATTGTGTCTCGGATTGAGGAATCGGAGTGCTGAGTTCGAATTCCAGTTAAATCCATTACATTCACTTACGTGCTAATACCTTTGGCAAAGGTATGAATCCTCTTCTTCTTCTCCCCAGCTATGGGTAAATAGCAGGACAGACTGGGTTCTATAGTCTTGGATGGCAATAGTCTACTGCAGAAAGAAAAAATCTGCTTCGTCAGTCATGTATCGAAAGATACATGATCGCCTAAGCGCGTATCACGCATGGCACATAACTGACTGAAAATTCACTTACGTGCTAATATTCTTTGGAAAGGTATGAATTTTCTCCATCTATGGGTAAATAGCATGACAGACCAGGTTCTATAGCCTTTGATGGCAACTGGTCTACCGAAGAAAGAAATGGTAACCTATTGCGGGGAAAAAATCTGCCTTGTCAGTCATGTATTGGAAGATACATGATCGTCTAAGCGTGTATCACGCATGGCACTGATATGCGTAAGTTTGTCGGTGGAAATGGGTAGACGATTGAAAACAGTTCTCTGAAGTCACCGATAGTTGAAATAGAATCCTGTTAAATCGAGTGAATTTTTCGTTGCCGATTTCATTCATATTTATTTTCAGAGACACTAAAATAAAACGATTCCATTGAGCCATTATTTTCCTTCTTTGTCATATGATTTGGTGCTATATTACAACCGCGGGAAAAATGATTAAATGAAACTGAAATTCCGAAAATCGAGTGCGCTAGCATTGTTTGTATATGTAGAACATAGCGGGAAACTATCTTTCCCAATACATCATGACAAGAATCTATGAAGAGTGATGATAGATCGCGCCCTGAAGAGGCATGGCCTGAAAAAGAAATCTAGACAGCGGAGTTTTATGCTGATTTGTCGTCTCTGTTGCCGACTGTGGAGTTGATCCGAATTTCAGAGAAATACTTGTTATGCCGGGTGCATTAATTTTAACCCTGTTCATCCGTTTGAAACAATGTTGATGGTAACCAATCATTCAGGCTACAGTGAACTGATTAAACAACTTCTGGTAAGGTTTGGTCAATTATTGGATTCCGACAATGCCTAATATCAGAGACAAGAATTCAGCTTTCATGAACTTCTCTTTCCCCGTAAAAAAGAAGGACATCAATGGCAGCAGGGTTTATTATTCTGAAAATACATGCTCTTTATTCGTGGGATGTTGATTGTTGTCATTTGGCCGGTGGTCACTGGTCCTTTTAGTTCAATCCTGTTCTTCTCCTGGTCGGTGTCGCGAAATGTTCTTTAGATTCAGAGACAAAGAGAACTTTTAACTTAACTATTATTTGATTAACCACGTCGACGGGTGCATCTTCTCAAATGGACGTTACTACATCCCCTTATTAGGGAGCAACTTCCAAACACTAAAATCTCACACGTCTATTTCCTTTGACCCGTAACAACCAACTCTCGAAAGACCCTTCCCCGCTGAGGAGGGAGAGGGTTTGCATAAACGCAATCTGACACGCCTAGTTGGCTCGACGTCCGAACAGCAACTCCTCTCGAGAAGCCTTAATATATAACTCACGTTCGGCTCAGTCAATCAAAATCGACTTCCCTATTTTGTCTACCATCTGGCCTCAATTGTCAGCCGCAGAAGGTCCGAGCCAAATTAAAACTGCCACCATAAAATAATAGTCTGAAATTATTATTTAACATATAGAAACAATCTATGATTAGCGGCCATAGCGGCAACGTTCCTAAACTCAAAAAGCAGTTTAAAAATCTCAGAAAAATAATTTTTAACTATGAAAAATTTAATACTAGCATAATAACATTTTGTAACACTACTTTTGTCCTTGGGTATCAATTATTATTACCCATTTGCTTACGACTAGAAAATATGAAAAATGGCTAATGTTTCCACCAAACTTTACTTTTGTAACCATGATTTCCTCCATTGGGAATAATGGCGAATGTGAAAATTCTCATTCACACAAAGTAAGAGCAAAACGACACACGATTCAAAAACAGCATTTATTTGTTCTAAGATTCCACAAGTGAAACCACAAAAAATGAGTAGTTTTCCACGATTCACGCTTACACTGCGAATTACTTTCCCGAATATATCTCGTAGGCCCCAGGAAATTATAGCAGATGTCACAAAGTACTTGTTTGCTCTTGTTTTTGATAAATACACAAAAGGCATAGTCACATACGTTTGCCGGATGCTTACAACCGCTTGATGCCATGTGACGATTGCATCTTGTCTGCACTTGGACAACTATAAGTAAACTGAGCTGTTGAGCTTACGTTCCCTGTGTTTATATTGTCTTCGATGTTACCAGAAGGTTCTAGAAATTCTTGAAAGTTCTTGAAACTTCCCCTTTGGCATCTCAGCGTTGAATCTGTCTGGAATATAATGGAACATAGTTTAGTTTCAAAACATCGATGTTCAGGTCACAAAAACAAAGTTTGGAGGGAATAATAGTCATTTCAATTTGGAAATAACACTTACTGACCAAAGGGAAAAATCTCAAGATTGTATTACTTAGTGTAATTGTTACTAGATGTAGCTGTGAACATTTCCCGCTTTTCCTATTTGAGGTTTTTAATGAATTATAATTCTTAATGATTGTATAAGCTCCTTGCGAATTCCACGACTATAAAACAATTTTTGCATCGATTTAACGATGCAAAAGTTCTTTTATTTGAACTTAATAGCTTTAACAAAAATTATTACAATTATAAGTATAAATGTAGGTTATTATTTGATGAAGAACATATAAAGGAAAAGATTCAACACTGACAAGAATTTACATTTCATTGAAGCAGATGTTAAACGGGTGATAGCGTTATGTCTACATTATCTACCCTCACTCTTTCTCTTTCTTTCTTTCTTTCTTTCTTAGCTTTTCCCATTCAGACCAAACGGCTTCTCGAATATATCTTTCTCTTGTCTTTCCTTGCAGTCAAAACGGAATGGTCCATTATTCATCTGAGATAATGGCAGGGTGGAAGCTATTCAGTGATTTAATAACTAACGAAGGAACAGGCAGAATTTTAATGTGATATTTATTATATAAAATATATATTATAAAACAGCAGTAGTATTTTATTTAATTCGAAAAGATCATCATCTGTCAAATATGGCTATAGAACTTCATATATAAGGCAGCACAGACACTATTTGTTTTGTATGAAAGGCATTAAGGCAATATTTTACACACACACACACACAAACATATATATATATATAGTTGTATTCGCTTGTAAAAACCTTGGGTATTTCGGCTTGTAGTTGAACAAACCAGTACCCAAAGAAAAATAAGGGACAAAAAGAAAGAAAGAACTAACAACATGAAATTGAGGGGAAAACAATCGTCCAGAATTCAAGCTCAGAATCAAAAGAAAAAAACCTTCAAAACGAGTAAAAGTAACTACGTAAAGAGCTCAATACACGAAGTAGAGCAAAACTAATATAAACCTAAAGAGCCAGGTAAACCTACCTAGGTTTCACCTAAACGGATCGTCAGGGTAAAACTAGAGAGAGAGAGAGAGAGAAAGAGAGAGAGAGAGAGAGAGGTGGGGGAATAAGGTTTCTACGATATAAGGAGAACACTGACAATGAGAGTGCCATAAATGATATTAGTTAGATCTGTTGGAATTCCATAGGTGCTTATCTTTAGTCACAAGCGGATGCGCAGATGCCCATAGATATTTCTGCAATTACTGGTAGAAGGAAGGAAGGAAGGAAGGAAGGAAGAAAAGCGTAGGTTATATTAGGTCATAAATATTATGCGATAAACTAATGACAGACACTTCCGTGTTCTCGATCCAACAAATGTTTTCGAGTCATGTCCTGTTTATAGGGTTGCACGTACAAATAAACAAAATAAGTGTATAATTATATACTGATGTTCCAAAGTCAAGTGATATACAAATATAATGTAAAGTGGAACAATCTAAACCTATATTCGCTATATTCTGGCATCAGGAAATTCAGTGTATGTATTTATTATTGTAAAATACAATAATTGCGGCACGTGGCCCCTCAAAAAGTGGGGAGTGAGTTGAGACTGGTCATCATTAACTATCATATACCTAGCTAATCCGATTCATGACCCATTCATTCAATACAAATAAAACATATACCAAAAGAAGACATCCTTCACCTTTTACTGCTACATATACCACAAACACCATACACAAAGGGAACCTACAAAATAAACCCCATGATTTAAAAATTTCTCAGGTACAAATTTGCTATGTACAAATGTTCGTAATATATATATATATATATATATATATATATATATATATATATATATATATATATATATATATAAATTCCCAAGAGGATAGAATCCAGGTAGAACTCAATGTCCAGGACAGAGTAAGAATATAATATAAAAGGCTCAAACGCTATTATTCCATGGTTATAATTTATTACATTGGAATTGTAATCACAATCCAATTCATCAGACCTACAAATTTAAAAAGAAATATATATGGAATATATATATATATATATATATATATATATATATTCCCATTTCTTTTTGAATTTGTAAGTCTGTTGATTTAGATCAGGATTATGATTCCAATGTAACTAGTGTTTGTGCTTTTTACATTATACATACATACATACATGTATATATATATATATATATATATATATATATATATATATAAGTGAAGTAATATACAAAGAGAAATGCACATACATACATTTATATATATATATATATATATATATATATATATATATCTGAAGATGATATGAAATATGGGGGAGGGGTATGAATCCCAATTACAAAGAAAATATAACAAATGTAAAACAGAAAATAACAGATGTTATTGGGACCCATCCACCCCACAAAAATAAGAGTTGCCGCTGTATTTTCTCATTTGGCAAAATCAAGACGCTAACTCTCTAACGGAATGGGAAGGATAAAATAAATGTGACTGTGGGGAAAATCAAGACTGAACCAGTCGAGATGAAAGAAGGGGACCAAAAACAAACTGGGAAGGTTGGAAATCTCAACTTGGTTCTTAACAGAAGTAAAGATCCGGGAACAGGCCGGGAACGACATTCACTCACATTAACTAGGTACATGAAAATGAGTCTAACTTAAGCAGGGAGGGGTCAAAGAAAACCGCCCCGTTGTGACGAAGAGGGACTTAAAAAGTAACTCAAAGTTAACCCCTTTCACACGAACCAAACTCGCCACTTTCACCCACCTTTCGTTGAAATCTGTCGACACCAAACGCTTTGTATCAGTTCTGATCTTCACTTTCAGCTGATGCTGAAAGAATCCAATCAGAGCCTGATGAGAATAACGTTCGTATCGCAAGATTCCCTCCTTTCGTGTCATCCAGATTACCATTCTTGCCACGGCTAGCAACGTTAGAAACACCATTCGTTTCACCCCAGAGTACGGAGGCGACACATTGTCACGCGCGTATGCAAGATCGATGAGCGCAAGTTGATCGGGAGAAATGAATAATTTCCTTTTTTCTCTTAAATATTAAATTTTATATTTAACGTTGATTTTACTGCTTTTAAATTACAATCTTCCATGATTCTCTCATGTACATTCATATCTGCTCAATGAGTATCCAAATGTAAAGAAAATGACGACACACATTATGAAATGGATAAAATCCGACAAATATTTTTGGCTAACCCAACGCTCCTCTGTGGCCCAATCGGTTAAGGCACGTCAGGCTATATGACAGTTCCATATAGGATACAGGTTAGATTCCTGTCGGAGGACGAATATTTTCTATGAAAATTTCTCGGACATTCTGGCCGGTAAATATTGTTAACACTGTTTATTATAAACAGAGCATTTACTTAAATATTTTTATCTATAAAAAGAATGTATAAACATAAAAATGTTTTAAAATAACTGTTGGACTTTGTCCATTTCATAATATATATATATATATATATATATATATATATATATATATATATATATATATATAACAAAGATTGTCTTTGTATATTTGTACGACGACCGAGAGTACAGCTTTTATTAAGAAAATTTGGTGGAGACCAGTAAACATCAAACTTCAATAAAAAATACGACCCATTTTTTGTACAAGAGGTGGATTAAAAAACTTTTAGTCCTCATTTTTTATTGGAAAAGCTAAATTTAAGTACGAAATAATAATAACTCCCTTTACCCACTTCTTTTAAATTCGGAAAGACGGAAAGAAATTTGCGAGCCTATGTGAAATTTTCTTTGACCCAATGAAAATGTTGTTTTTACAGGAATAAACCGTGGAGCCTAGAAAAAGAAAGAAAAGAAAATAGCGAGCCTATGCGAAATCCTTTTAGATATAAATTAAGGGAAAAATAAAATCAAGAAGAGAAGAGTGTCTGCAGTCATGTGAAAGGTTTCATTTCTGTTCACGCGTCCAGTGTCCAGAAAAAAAGAAAGACTGCAAGCCAAAAGAACCGGGAGGCCTGCAAAAGATCAGAGGTAGGAAAGGCTTCAGGAAGCCAGAGCTAAGTTCGTTGATCACAGAGCAGCTGATACCCTTGAGTAAAGATAAGAAAGCTACTAGAGCTAAGAAGGCTGTCAGCAGGGCAGTTGAGACTCCTGGGCAAAGACAGGAAGGACTTCAGGCTATTAGAGCTAAGAGGGCAGCTAGGAGGGCAGTTGAGACTCCTGGGCAAAGAGAGGAAACGCTTCAGTCTGCTAGAGCTAAGAGGGCTGTCAGTAGAGTAGTTGAGACTCCTGGGCAAAGACAGGAAAGACTTCAGGCTGCTAGAGCTAAAAGGGCAGCTAACAGGGCAGTTGAGACACCTGGGCAGAAACAGGAAAGGCTTCAGGCTATTAGAGCTAAGAGGGCAGCTAGCAGGGCAGTTGAGACTCCTGGGCAAAGACAGGAAAGGCTTCCGGCTGCTAGAGCTAAAAGGGCAGCTGACAGGGCAGTTGAGACTCCTGGGCAGAAACAGGAAAGTCTTCAGGCTATTAGAGCTAAGAGGGCAGCTAACAGGGCAGTTGAGACTCCTGGGCAAAAACAGGAACGGCTTCAGGCTATCAGAGCTAAGAGAGCAGATAGCAGGGCAGTTGAGACTCCTGGGCAAAGAGAGGAAACGCTTCAGGCTGCTAGAGCTAAGAGGACTGTCAGTAGAGCAGTTGAGACTCCTGGGCAAAGACAGGAAAGGCTTCAGGCTGCTAGAGCTAAGAGGGCTGTCAGTAGAGCAGTTGAGACTCCTGGACAAAGACAGGAAAGGCTTCAGGCTGCTAGAGCTAAAAGGGCAGCTAACAGGACAGTTGAGACTCCTGGGCAAAAACAGGAAAGGTTTCAGGCTATTAGAGCTAAGAGGGCTGCTAGCAGGGCAGTTGAGACTCCTGGGCAAAGAGAGGAAACGCTTCAGTCTGCTAGAGCTAAGAGGGCTGTCAGTAGAGTAGTTGAGACTCCTGGGCAAAGACAGGAAAGACTTCAGGCTGCTAGAGCTAAAAGGGCAGCTAACAGGGCAGTTGAGACACCTGGGCAGAAACAGGAAAGGCTTCAGGCTATTAGAGCTAAGAGGGCAGCTAGCAGGGCAGTTGAGACTCCTGGGCAAAGACAGGAAAGGCTTCCGGCTGCTAGAGCTAAAAGGGCAGCTGACAGGGCAGTTGAGACTCCTGGGCAGAAACAGGAAAGTCTTCAGGCTATTAGAGCTAAGAGGGCAGCTAACAGGGCAGTTGAGACTCCTGGGCAAAAACAGGAACGGCTTCAGGCTATCAGAGCTAAGAGAGCAGATAGCAGGGCAGTTGAGACTCCTGGGCAAAGAGAGGAAACGCTTCAGGCTGCTAGAGCTAAGAGGGCTGTCAGTAGAGCAGTTGAGACTCCTGGGCAAAGACAGGAAAGGCTTCAGGCTGCTAGAGCTAAGAGGGCTGTCAGTAGAGCAGTTGAGACTCCTGGGCAAAGACAGGAAAGGCTTCAGGCTGCTAGAGCTAAAAGGGCAGCTAACAGGACAGTTGAGACTCCTGGGCAAAAACAGGAAAGGCTTCAGGCTATTAGAGCTAAGAGGGCTGTCAGTAGAGCAGTTAAGACTCCTGGGCAAAGACAGGAAGGACTTCAGGCTGCTAGAACTAAGAGGGCTGTCAGTAGAGCAGTTGAGACTCCTGGGCAAAGACAAGGAAGACTGCAAGTTGATATAGCTATGTCTGCCCCTAGCAGGGCAGGAGAGACTTCTGAGCAAAGAGTACAAGCCGAACTCGGATTGATGCTCACAGATCAGCTGAACAAAGGCAAGAAAGACATTAGGTTTTCAGAACTAGGGAACAGAGAAGAACTGCTCTTACCTGGGAGCAGTATCACCGTGCTGCCTTTAACTATCAGTCGGAACATGACCACGCCCCTGAAAAGAAAGTGGCAATAGACTCTATGTATAAAGTCTGTAGTAAATGTGAAGCCAAGAAATTTGAAGCTCCTGGAATGTCGTATTCGAGTGGCAAAGTCAGGATTCCATTATTGGAAGATCTTTGAAGCTTCTTCTTTCAGATACAACTCAAGAATCAAAGCACTTTTTGGAAAACATTAGGAAGTACAATTGTGCTTTTAAAATGACTTCATTCGGGGATAACATTATTAGGGAAGGTGGTTTTGCGCCGAAATTTAATGTGCAGGGTACGGTGTACCATAGGATTGGATCCCCCATGGCCACTAACAAATAAAGAGCCACAATTTCTTCCGTTATATTTTGTTGGTAACTCCCAAGAACAAGCAGCTAGGCGTAATTCTATTTCACTTGGCACCAGGTTCGAGCTTACACTGACAGTGCAAGAGATGACACATTATAGAAATAGCGTGGTCAAAAGCTTTAAATGTGCTCTGGAAAGTGCTTCGACTCACAGCTTTAATGTGATCATCAATGCAAACAATCGACCTATTGGACAGCATCGGGGACGCTTTATTGGACTTTATTTTAATTATATATCAATATAAATGTCAGTGTGAGATCGACTATGTGGGCAACACCATCCAACGTTTAGAGGTGAGGATCGCCCAGCATGTTCCGGGTAAAATGCGTAGGCACGAACCAATTACATCCGGATGTTCGCAGACTCATGAATCAGCGATTGGGGAACACCGTTTAAATTCTGTCGATTGCAAGACAAATTATTCTCCCAATTTCTTTTCTGTCCTTACGTAGGGCCAGGACGAGGCTTCATTTAGACATCTTGGAGTCCATTATTATTAATATGCAACGTCCTGCCCTGTGTAGACAGAAGGAGATGAAATTAAGGTTGGTCCTATTCGTGGGGGAGATTAATGGTTAACCTAGAAAATATTTAGTATTCATAAGGGTTTTTTTTTTCCTTTTCCTTTAATTTTCCCCCTTTTATTACATCTTGGTAATCTATTGTTTTTAGTATCGGTCGTTGATAATAATTTTTCTTATCAAATTCTTTGTTTTATTCTGCCAACGATAATTTTTCTGAAGAAGTGTCGGTCGAAAGGCGCCTTAAATCCCCCACATTTTTTTCTTAAACGAGATACTTTCGTATCTATTTTAACAATTAAATGGGAAACCTGATCCTTATATTTAAATCAACATATATATATATATATATATATATATATATATATATATATATATATATATATATATATGTATGTATATATATATATTTGATTGGATTGATGTGAGTTTGTGACCCTGGGTTTCACGCTTTTGCGATCGTCAGACAAACTGATTAATTTTTTTTTAAATTTGGGTTTATGTAGATTGCGTGTATTGGTGTTATTATGGGAGTGGGGGGAGTCGTCGTCGTGATGCCATCGTACTAACGCAAACATAGATGCATGTCCGTACACCCGATGAGGTACGCAGACACACATACACACTTGCTCGTCTGCCGGGACTCATACATATATAAATATATATGTGGACAGTTTGGGATTTGACATATGTATGTATATGGGTGGTGTTGTGTCACCATGGGCAGATACATCAGCAGTAATGAGATACTTTGGTGCATGTTTGGTTTTCCACTGCATGAACACCCGTCTATTGTGCAACTTGCAGTACATTGGGAAAACGGTCAACATGTCTACTTCACAGAAGATGCTGTTCAGGCTGCACACACACACGCACACACACACACACGCACGCACGCACACACACGCCCGTACACACACACGCACGCACTCACATACACACACAGCACGCACACACACATACGCACACACTCGCACGCACATACACACACACGCATGCACGCACGAACACACACGTACGCACATACACACACACACACACGCGCGCGCGCACACCCGCACACACGTACACACCCTATGATACTATACTTACAGCTCTTTTCAGCTAGGGGTTTGGCGAATTTTAGAATTTTTTTTTTAATAAATTTTTTTTTTTACAAAAATCTAAAATTATCAGCACTCTCCTACCGTGCGCAAGTGTAGTCCTACAAGCATAACAAAATTAGTCTGATGAAGTCGGGAAGGGCGAAACGCGTCACAAGTAAAATATTTCCACTTTGTCCTATATACATGTCTGATCAATGTCTGATCTTTACCCCCCCTCCTCAGTATTAAGTATTGTAATAAAAATAAAAATAAATTTTAAAACTCTCCCTTCTATCTCTAAACTCGACCATGTCTCTCACACCATTCCTCACCATCCTCTAATTCAACTTATATAAGCTTAATACTTACTACCCGTCAAAAGTGTAAATTTTAAATTCATTTTTCGTTTCACGTTTGAAAGTGAAGTCAGAAAATCCAGAGAAAAATAAAATTCTCTAGTGAAATAAATTATAACTAATGGAGCCTTAGAGTGGTCTGTTTTTCTTTAAATTCAATTATTCGCTCTGACTTAACATTGAGCTCTCATGATTTCGTCCTCCTTGGGATTATTCATACGGATTACCAAGATTTTCGTTACTTAAATATATATATATATATATATATTCAACGATAAAATTTTGCAATTTTATTTTGTTTCAATAAAACAAAAATCTTGAGAAAAAGTGGACAGTTTTGATTGCCTTTCAGTACTAACGGCAAGTTTTCATTAAATCGCCCTATGGAGAGCATTCGCTAAAGCTCCAACTGAATGAGCATCTGGAGACAAATTTCCAAATGATTTGTGACCGTAATATTTTCTGTTTCTTCAAGAAATGAAACGACTGAAATCGATATTTACCATATCCAATATTGCTACTCTACAGGCAGCGATTTTGACGATATCTGGTCATAAAAAGATTACATCATTTGAAGAAAAAGAGAAAATCGGTAAACAGGATAGAATTTAATAATGCCAAAAGAATAAAACGTTGCTTATAAAATTTTTAAGAGAATTATTGAAAATTTATTGAAAAAAAGGTTGAACAAAGTAACTATAAACAAAATGTTTTTTTTTGTTTTTTTTTTGCTATCCTCTGCCAGCCACAATGATAGAGAAAGCATTACCTCGAACCATCGCCAGTGAGACACACAAATTGAGCCACTCCGTTTCGCGAGGCTCATCCTTTAATCGAGATGCAATCGCGCCAATCCTCCGAAGGAACGCCATCGAACGAGGGCCAATAATCCCAGAAGTCTCCACTGCCACAGGAATAAAAAAAAAAAAAATCAGCAAGAGAAGAATATCTAACTATTTTTTTTTTTTTTAACTCTGCGTCCCGGCAACGGATCCCGGCTCAACCGCAGACCTGATTAAATTACCGGCCGAAAATGTATCCACACAGGTCGCATCCCAAATCAACGACTTCCCCATTTTAAAAGGGAAAATGGTAATGCCATCCGGTTGCTTTCCATCACCGCGGTCGAGGCCTACGGGTTCGATTTGGGAAGGGGATCCAGCTGCATCCAAACCTCTTCTGATGATGTCGTTTATTGTTGCATGCCGTGGAAAGCGACCGGCATTACGACGACAGGAGAGAGGATGCAAACCAAACTCATCGATGGAAGCTCCACATCTGCATCTGTGACGCTCACATAATTTGAGTTCAAAACGGATCGCGACTCCGACCCGAGTGCACTCAACATCTAGGAGGGTACCAGTACATGAGGAGGGCACTGCGTTGAGCCTGGCGCCACTACTCGGTTGTGACAGACGAGGCGATGCTGATCCAGAGAGAGCCTCAAATTATAAAATTAGCACCAAAATTCCCATAAAAGATGAATAACTCACGAGATCGAACAAATTACAAAAGAAATGAATGTATCTGGATAGACACTGTTTATTTTTAATTTCTTTTCAAGAAATGTGCCGTTTCTTGTCACACTTACGGAAGATGCTAACAGCAAAACACTGTGTCAAAAAAGTAAAAACCGTAAAACCTGAAATATATTTATAAACAGAAACTAATCGTCTGTTTCTTTAAAAATCTTTTAAAATAGGAGGGTCATTCAATAAATAAGGTGAATTTTTCGGTATAAGGACTTCTAATACAGATAGAAGCGTACATTTTTGTTTTTTGTTTTACTTCTTTTTCACATGGATTTAATTTCTTTTGCAGATTAAAAAAAAACTTTGAGAGTTTTGGCGATTAACAAAGATGGCCGACCAAGAAACATGCTCCAGGATTGAACAGTGGTCAGTTATCAAGTTTTTGGTTGCTGAAGGATGCAAACCAGTTGAAATCCATAGGAGAATGTCAACTGTGTATGGTGCCACATGTTTCAGCCAAAAAATGTCTACAAGTGGACTAAATTGTTTAAAGAAGGACGGAGCAGTGTTGAGGATGAAGACAGGCCTGGGAGGCCTACAGAAGTGAGGTCTCCTGAGGTGATCGAATCAGTCAATGACCTCATTCAGTCTGACAGAAGAACTACTGAGGCAGGTCAAGAAAGACATAAAGAACAAACGCAGGAGACATCAGTCAGAAGGAGTCATCTTGCATCATGACAACGCAAGGCCTCACACAGCAGCCCAAACGGTGCAGACCATCAACGAGCTGGGATGGGAACTGCTCTCTCATCCCCCTTACAGCCCAGACCTTGGCCCTTCAGACTTTTACCTGTTTGGTCCCTTCAAAGCGTTCACGAGAGGCACGAAGTTTAAAAGTGACGATGAAGTCAAAAGTTTTGTGGGCGACTGGCTGAGACATCAGTCCAAAGATTTTTACGCTGAGGGAATACGGAAGCTTGTGCACAGATGAGAAATGTGTGTGACAGTGCTTGGAGACTACGTTGAAAAATAAAAAAAGTAAGCTTCTATCTGTATTAGAAACCTTATACCGAAAAATTCACCTTATTAATTCAATGGCCCTCGTATCTGTCTATATTTCTGAGATGATGTATTAAATACACTATTTACATTATTCGGACTATTGTCCTCATCTTTGTCGCCATATTTATTACAATGTTTTGGCCTTTCAGTATCTGTCTATATTTCTGAGATGAGGTATTATGTACACTATTTACATTATTCAGACTATTGTCCTCATCTTTGTCGTCATATTTATTACAATGTTTCGGCTTTTCAGTATCTGTCTATATTTCTGAGATGAGGTATTATGTACACTATTTACATTATTCGGACTATTGTCTTCATATTTGTTGGCATATTTATTACAACGTTTCGGCCCTTTAGTATCTGTCTATAATTCTGAGATGAGGTATTATGTACACTATTTACATTATTCGGACTATTGTCCTCATCTTTGTCGCCATATTTATTACAATGTTTTGGCCTTTCAGTATCTGTCTATAATTCTGAGATGAGGTATTATGTACACAATTTACATTATTCGGACTATTGTCTTCATCTTTGTCGCCATATTTATTACAACGTTTCGGCCCTTCAGTATCTGTCTATAATTCTGAGATAAGGTATTATGTACACTATTTACATTATTCGGACTATTGTCCTCATCTTTGTTGCCATATTTATTAAAATGTTTTGGCCTTTCAGTATCTGTCTATATTTCTGAGATGAGGTATTATGTACACTATTTACATTATTCGGACTATTGTCTTCATCTTTGTCGCCATATTTATTACAACGTTTCGGCCCTTCAGTATCTGTCTATAATTCTGAGATAAGGTATTATGTACACTATTTACATTATTCGGACTATTGTCCTCATCTTTGTTGCCATATTTATTACAATGTTTCGGCCTTTCAGTATCTGTCTATATTTCTGAGATAAGGTATTATGTACACTATTTACATTATTCGGACTATTGTCCTCATCTTTGTTGCCATATTTATTACAATGTTTCGGCCTTTCAGTATCTGTCTATATTTCTGAGATGAGGTATTATGTACACTATTTACATTATTCGGACTATTGTCCTCATCTTTGTCGCCATATTTATTGCAACGACACATGGCACAGTAGATAAAGGCGTTGGTTAGATCCAAGGACAAGACCCAAAGAGTGTGAGTTCAATACCCAGTTAAGGTAGTAGAGAACTTTCAGATGGAAAATTAACAAGAGATAACTGATAACTTACATCCATTAAATATGGCACGTGGAGCTAGAACAGTCTTCCCCAGTGAGGAAAATAAAGAGTTGAGTTCGACTTTACAATCACCTGAAGAAAGCCGGAGCGTACAACGGCCGAAACGTTGTAATAAATATGACGACAAAGATGAGGATAATAGACCGAATAATGTAAATCCACTTTTTAAAATTAACTATTTTCGTTATTTCATATTTTCGGACTGTGATTTGGTTCAGTTTAAGTTTAAACCGTTTACCACCTACAAGAAGAAACCGACATTTAGTCTCAACATGACAAAATCTCAACTGTTTGACTCTGAGGCCCATGTTGAGGAGCTGAAAAGGAAGATTAAAAAAAAAAGAATAAATCGTTCAAAATATTGTTAAAACAAGAATGAATAATCTAATTAAAAAGAAATAATAATGAATAAAATAGATAATCCCATAAACTCACTAATTAATGCTTACTGTGCATTTTTGGTCTTATAGTTAGGAAACTGAAAAATCAGCCTAAAAAATATGATCTTCATCCTTAAAATATGCTTAATTTTGAGGGTAATGAGTCTTGTCATGCTTATAAGATTCAGCCTAAAAGGTCTCATCCTATCCTAAATATATGCTTAATCATGGGTCTGATGAGAATGGTCATGTTTGTATGCTTCAGCCTAAAAGATCTGACCTCTACTTTATCCTTAAATTATGATTAATTTGGGGGCTAATGAAACTTGTCATGCCTATAAGCTTCAGCTTAAAAGCTCTGATCCGTGCTTCATACATAAAAAGGTAAATTTTGGGACTAATGTCTTCTACTTATATGATTCATCTTAAATGATCTGATCGTTGCTTCAGCCTTAAAATATGTTTAATTATAGGCTAATGAGACTTGTAATAGCCTATAAGCTTCAGCCTAAATGTTCTAAACCCTACTTCATCCTTAAAATATGCTTAATTTTGAAACTAATATGTTTTGTCATGCTTATAAGGTTCAGCCTAAACGATCAGAGTCTTGCTTAGCGTTTCAAATATGCTTAATTTTGGGACTATTTTACGTTTTGTCATACTGATAAGGTTCAGAGTAATAAAAGAATCTTGACTTAAATAAGCATTTCCCTCACTTTAGTGTAAAATGTCGAAATAGGGAGTAAACGTTTTGCGTTTCAGTATTAGGTTGGTGCAAAAATAATGACGCAATAATGTCGTTTTTTGACGTTAAAAAATACGTTAAAAAACGACATTATTACGTCATTATTTTTGCACCAACCTAATACATCAACCTCACCCGCCTCACACCCATCTCCAAGGAGTGACCTGGTAAAATCATTTCGTCCACCCTTATAAGAATCTTTTGGCGTAACCTTGTAAAAATGATATAAACCAGTTTTAGTGCACAAATTCTTACTTATTCTTTGATGAAAATTAAGAAATGTTTAAATTGATTTTATTTTCAACCACAAAATACACTTAAGGTGTTTTAATCCTGGTTCGGGTGTCAGCAGGAGAAAAACGTGGTGACAGTCAGGCAAAATGACACATTTTTTTTTCTTTTATCAAAAACAAACTGAAAAAAAATTCGAACAAAACGTTTGAAAATATTATTTGATGATATATTAGGTTGGTGCAAAAATAATGTCGTTTTCTCACACATGTTACTATGCGAGAAAACGACATTATTTTTGCACCAACCTAATAAATGCAAAATTCCTTTAAGTAAAGGACTTTTTCTTCATTTTTTTCTCTCTTTATAATTTAGATATTCAATTATCCAGAATTTTGACTTATCCAAACATATTTTTTTTATTCCCTGTCCAAGGTGACCGGATAATCGAGTAAGTTACGTGTGGTGATTTGTTGAGCTAATGTTGCTGACTGAAAACGAAACACTGGATTTCAATGCTAAAATTTATTGTCTTTCTTAACCATATCAATAGTTTCATTGCTTCCAGCAACTCTCATATATACTTATAAGCGGAATATTTCATACAGCAACGATTGGTAAAGTCAAAGAATTAGTCAATACACAACATCAAATCCGAAAGGAGTGAACGCGTTAATTTTTCTAAGTATTTTTGCTTTCCTATTAGGTTGGTGCAAAAATAATGACGTAATAATGTCGTTTTTTGACCTATTTTTTAACGTTAAAAAACGACATTATTGCGTCATTATTTTTTACACCAACCTAATACTTTGGAGTCAGTCGGGTGTTATTCAGAACAATTTGACGCAGAAGCTTTTATTCTATTTTTCTTTTTTTCTATTTTTTTTTTTTTGTGGATTACTGTTTTTATTTTTTCCTGATATACTTATTTATTTTTTTTTACTCTATTGTCTGATGTTTGTTTTTGTCTCCCACTTTTTCACTTCTATAATTTATGCCATTTTAAATCGTCATTTTTCTTCTTATTCTAAGTGACGTTTTTTCACGATAAGATTTTCCTTTCTTTCCTCCCCCCCTCCATACGAAAAGGTGCTGAAAGGTTCTCGGTCCGACCTATTTCCCAAAATTTGACCAAATAACAGGGAACTTGTCAGCGCCCCATCGTTTTCTATTCACTAATTTTCTTTCTTCTTACTTATCTCTATTTTCTTTATCTATTTTCTCTCCATTACTTTTTGTTTTTTTTCTCTCTCTCTCATTTTATCTCACTAATTTTCTTTCTTTCTTTCTTTCTTTCTTTCTTTCTTTCTTTCTTTCTTTTACTTCTTCATTGGCATTCTTTTATCTTTTTTCTCTTTCACGCGTCTTTTATTTCTTCTTCCTTTTCTTTTTTCTTCCTTCCTCTCATTTCTTTCTTTCTTTCTTTCTTTCTTTCTTTTTCTTACTTCTTCATTGACATTCTTTTATCTTTTTTCTCTTTCACGCGTCTTTTATTTCTTCTTCCTTTTCTTTTTTCTTCCTTCCTCTCATTTCTTTCTTTCTTTCTTTTTCTTACTTCTTCATTGACATTCTTTTATCTTTTTTTCTCTTTCACGCGTCTTTTATTTCTTCTTCCTTTTCTTTTTTCTTCCTTTCTCTCATTTCTTTCTTTCTTTCTTTCTTTCTTTTTCTTACTTCTTCATTGACATTCTTTTATCTTTTTTCTCTTTCACGCGTCTTTTATTTCTTCTTCCTTTTCTTTTTTCTTCCTTTCTCTCATTTCTTTCTTTCTTTCTTTCTTTCTTTTTCTTACTTCTTCATTGACATTCTTTTATCTTTTTTCTCTTTCACGCGTCTTTTATTTCTTCTTCCTTTTCTTTTTTCTTCCTTTCTCTCATTTCTTTCTTTCTTTCTTTTTCTTACTTCTTCATTGACATTCTTTTATCTTTTTTTCTCTTTCACGCGTCTTTTATTTCTTCTTCCTTTTCTTTTTTTCTTCCTTCCTGTCATTCTTTCTTTCTTTCTTTCTTTCTTTCTTTCTTTCTTTCTTTCTTTCTTTCTTTCTTTTCTTACTTCTTCATTGACATTCTTTTATCTTTTTTTCTCTTTCACGCGTCTTTTATTTCTTCTTCCTTTTCTTTTTTTCTTCCTTCCTGTCATTTCTTTCTTTCTTTCTTTCTTTCTTTCTTTCTTTCTTTCTCCCGTTTCTGTTTTTCTCTATTCTGAGGGCAAATAGGGTTTCGCGCTTGTTTTTCTAAAACACTATTTACGACCTAATTACTCTTCTTGGGAAAGCTGGCGCAAATGGCGACTAATTGCTGCTTTATTAGTAGCCCATTGTCAACAGTTTCAAACAATCAGAATATTTATGGACGTGGATAATTACCGAAAAAATTCACGAAATATATGTCAGGTTTCGTTCTATTTATTTAAAAGATAAATTGAGAATTTCAAAAAGTAAATGGCAAAGATATACACATTAGGAAATATAAACATATAAAGGGTGAGATGGATAAATTGTCGTCTAAATTACACAAAAATGAAAATAACACTGGCATTTCATTTTAACGGGTATATTTACCACAATTACACAAAAATATCTTTATATTTATTCAATAAAATCGCCATTGGCTTCAACCATGGCCTCGAAACGACTCGTCAATCTCCTGCAATTCTTCTGCATATTCTCCTTGTTTAAGTTGATGAATGCCTGCCATAATTCTTGCCTTCAGTTCATCTTTTGTGTTACAAGTTTTGTTTGTCTCTCGCTCGACTGCGCCCCGCACATAATAATTAAGGGGTTTGTAGTCTGAGGAGTTAAATGTAAGTGGTGATGTGGTCGCAGAATTGTCTTACAGCCATGACTGGGTTCTCCTGTTTGTGTAGCATGATGTGGAGTCCTGTTGCCAGACATAGGGTCTTCCAGCAGCCACCCTCTTGACCCAGGGCAGCACTACCTCCTCAAGTGATGTAGGCCTCCGTGTTGAGTCTAAGGTCCTACGGTGTCGAACAATCACGTGGTTAAGATAAACACTCAGTTGTGGAGCAAGCTGAGGTAAAATAAAAGTAATCCAACCTTGAGGAAGAGAGCTATTTATGGTGCAATGGAGCATCTCATTGTGCTAAAGTGGGATAGTCCATTGCTTGGGCTGTGATAGGTTGCTGGTACCTGAGTGGAGGTATTTCTATATAAATACCAGCTTGATTCATCAGTTAGTTTGCAGGGTTTGTATTAAGTTACAACCTGCTTTATTTTTGTCTGCCAGCTGGACGCTAGCTGGGACTCTTACGCCGGTAAGTGCTGTTTATTGTCTTGTTATTCTACACTACGGGAAGATGTATGGATGCATAACATCGCCATCACAAGAGATCACTCTGAACACCATGATGTTGACTGGATATTTGGTTTTCATCATTTCTCGATACCATCTTTTAGGGACACAGAAAGTCAACATTTGTTCTGTGTGTTTACTATCTTATTTTGGCAGACATTTTTCTTGTCTGAGAAAAGCCAAAACATATTCGGTTGGGGGTGGGAATGTTTGTCAAAAGCTCCATAACGATGTCTTTCCTCTTGTTCTTCATGACGCGATAAAAATCGGTCCTTTCTCATCTAGTACGAGAAATATTAAATGTCTTCATGCATTTCTTGCCTGATAAGAAACTCACACACACCTGCATCCCTGGCTATGGACCTGATTGAGTTGGAGGGATCGTTGTCGATCATTGCTTGGATCTCACCAACAAATTCGGGAGTTCTTTTCTTAGAACAATCAGAGTGAGTTTTATGAAGTACTGTACCTTCGTAATCATCATTAGACTCATCCAACTCTTTCTGAATCCTCAACATTGCCCTTAGATTGATACTCAAACACTCTGAAATGTTCGTATTGGAGTTTTCGGTTCGTAATGCCAATTAGTACAGCATGCCATTTGTAAATTTCTGGTGAATTGAATTGCGCCATGGTGCTCGCAAGCGATGTCCAACTGACCCTACTATACTCTGCAGCCGACAAAAAACAAACAAACAAACAAACAAACAAAAAAAACAAAAGACAATGCGCATGTGCAAAATTAAAAAAATAAAAATAAAATAAAATGGCGACAATTTACCCATCGCACCCTGTATTTTTGAAGTACAACATATTCCGGGAGAAATATTTCTTTAATTACAATCAAATTTTATGGGTCAAGACAATTTAACTGTAATGTATGAAACAGGCAAAGGGTGTATTAAAAAAAATCTTAAATTAAAAAAGTTGCATACTGATCATTTCTTTCATAAACTCTTAAGATAATCTACTAATTTGCTTTAAGACATCTGCTGATTTGTTTTGTTTTGTTTTTTCTAAAAAAAACAAATTAGCAGATGTTTTCGAAAAACGAATGTGTTGCTCGACGAAATAAAAGTGTTTTAATGTCTTCATGTTATCGACTTGAGAATGCGTGCTGAGATAATAACGACTATTTCAAATTCGTTCAACAATTTAAGCACCTATGGATGTAAATAAAACAGCTGAATTATACGTTTTAATGTTCTCTTTGAAGTTTCGATATGATCAATTTGACGATGCACTTTGAAGGAATAAAGATCATATATAATTGGGTCAGCAATCTGTGATCCATGGAAGCAATAGAAACAGTTGAATTATAAGTTCTAATGTTGTCTTTGAAGTTTCGATGCTGGATACACGGATTGGTCATTAATTCCTACAAATACGGAGTGAAATCTGCTTGATGCAATTGTAAATTGTGAAAATAATGGTTAAATTTCTCATTCGTGCCAGATTCCAGTAAAATACCTAAGACCGGTAAACAACGCATATTTCTCCACCTATGATTTTGCTGATGTTCACTTTCTTGAAATTGAATATTTAGTTTATTATAGAGCTTAAC
Source organism: Acanthosepion lycidas (assembly GCA_963932145.1). Classification (NCBI taxonomy): domain Eukaryota; kingdom Metazoa; phylum Mollusca; class Cephalopoda; order Sepiida; family Sepiidae; genus Acanthosepion; species Acanthosepion lycidas. The sequence goes on along the minus strand of OZ010604.1, from coordinate 11,578,336 downwards.
CTCCATATGCCAGTGGATCAGAACCAATTACTGAGTGCACTACATCCTCATTGGACAAGAAATGCTAAAAACATTTCTAATTTACATTTTCATGTTAGTTATAGATTTTTGTGCAAGCTAAACACAATCCAGGCTCCAGACGCAAGTTTTACAATAATTGCTTCTGATTGGCCAATATATCTCAAAGTAATAACAACGCCTACGCACACGTGTTTAAACACAAAATACCGCCAAAAATCTTGAAATGTGTTCGCGAGCCACGCTCGTGACCAGGAATGTAAATAGATACGATGCACGAACACAAGTTTACCAGTTGAGCTTCGTGACGGATAACCATCTGCCAAACAACTCCACGTCACTCATACTTTTGAAGTTACAGAGTTAAATTTATTTAACACGAAACAACTCCAATACACTCACTCACCAACCTCTGAAATCACTCCTGAACTTTTACCAATTTTAGAACTCACAATTCCAAACTTTATTCTTCTGAATTACAAGTTCAATATTACAGTAAAAAGTAAATTACTTCTTAAGAACTTTCTGTTTAAAAGACACTTAATATTAACAACTTTAATATCAACATTAACGAACGATTACAAGAAAGACATTCTGAAACCTAAAACATCATACATATTTGCCAACATAACATATACCAAATATTCTGCTTGTACATTGTTTTGAATGTTTTATTAGTTTCTAATTAAATATGTCTTGTTCGTAATATGAACTCTGGTACAAATATTTCCAAATCAAAGGGACACGACTCTGTCCTACCTTTTCTTTGCATGTTGTACACCAACCTAAATAAATCTAATTGTTACGTTTTAAAACAATTCAGTTGAATTTTGTATTTTATTTTGATGTTAGTAGAAATAGTTAATTGACACGCAACTTATTCTCAACAAATATTACCACATAATTAACCCATCCACTACATTATCTTGCCTTTTTTATTACTCAGTCAAATTCTCTTCTATTATACTTAGTGTATCATACCTTATGCATTCATATTGTGGGTTATCTCCACCTAGCTTTGCCAGTTTTGCCAAGATGCCATTAGGTGGCGCTGTCAATACCTATAAAAATTCTCTTCTGCTCACTATTTCTCCTCCCTGCATTTTGGAGTGGCAACACCCACCGGAATCTTGTTTCCGTGTATGATGATATGTTTCCTATCAGTGACTGAACTTTCACACACACACACACACACACACACACACACACACACACACACACACACACACACACACACACAGACAAATACACACACACACACACACGCACACACACAAGCTTATCCCTCCACATTCATAACTTTCAATATTCTCCTTCTTTTATATGCATACTAGCCTATTTTTCACCCTTTTGTTTAATGGGTTTATTTTGTTTTACGGTTTAGCAACCCCCTCGATAGGTTATTTAATTTAATACCGACAAGATTTTTAGAATAGATTCGTCTGAATAGAATATATATTCTTTGTGAGAAATCTGTTTTGTAGATCAGGTTTCATTTACGTATTTTTGCAAATAGGGTTTTTTGTCGAGAGTCAAATATATTGATGGAATTTTTTTTTCAAATATGGTAATATTTTTAAATGTACTGCTGGCAATTTTTACTATATTTTTACTATAAAAAATCTATTTTTATACTTTCATAGTGTTTTGACCGCAGTTTGGGGGTTAACTATTTGCCTGTCCATAGCTAGTACCCTAACAGATGCTACGATCCCTTTTCCCTCCTTGTTACCGAGTTATATATATAAAAAAATAAAAAATATCGCCATAGTCTTCGATCTCTTTCCACCCATCTGTTAAATGTGCAAAATATTGATGCTACTGCTTTTAGTCAAACTAGGTGCACTGCAGTATCTCGTGTATCGTGCGAATTCTTTTTTTTGATAGACCAAATTACAATATAGACTAAACTCTTTTTCTTTATCTCTTTATCCCATCTTTTAGTTAAATAAGTTAAAAAATAAAAGAGAATAATAAAAGTATCGTTAGTAACGCTATACTCGTTGCGTAAACACGTACAGCCATAAACAACCGAACGAGAAACAGGTAAACATCTTAGAAACGTAAACAATGAAAAAAATGCATATTCGCCATTTTGTATTTTATAATACGATACTAAAATGTGAATATTACATGCATTATTATTGGATACAGTTAAGTAAAACATCAGTTTTATCAAAATCATGTTTATTTTAAATACATTTGTACTTTTTGACTACAATAAATGCATATATCGTTTGGACAACGGCGTAGCCAGTGCCAGCAGTACATATGCTAATTTTATATCTCGTGTATGATTCGACCCTCTTAAAATTAGCTTCAAAATTAGGTATTCAAAGGTCGTATGATACGCGAGAATATACGGTACATATAAAGATATATACCCTACTGGTGTGACCGTATACCAGACTTAATTATTAGTAAATAACCATACAAAGATTTTATATTATGTTTAGGTTATTCAGGTTCGGTCTATTCGTATCTTTTCCAGTTGTGCTGGTCGAACTCTCTGCAGAAACCCGGACGAGGCTATGCCGAAGGGCAGAGTCTCGTCCGGGGAGGTAGACAGACCAGATCCCGTTTATGCAAGGCCTCGGGGATATTTTAGCCGAGCCTACGGGCTCGGGAAACCCACATTAAATTCGGCCTTGTGCCACATGTGACTGCGTGAGGAAGTTTCTAGATACCGTCTATTCGTATGACTTTTGACGATTTTCCCGCGAAAACATCTAATATAAAATACACTGAGTTAAAAGTTTTCATTATATTAATTGCAACTCTGGCTATAAATTTCATAACAGAATTTAGCTCCATCCAAGAACTAGGAATTTTTTTTTAAGCATTTCACCCCAAGCAAGGCGAGAAGCCACTAGGACGCAAGGGTATACAGAAGATCAGATAGGATTGATAGAAGAAAGGATGAGGAGAAGGGTAGTGGATAGATCAAGGCAACTGGAGATGTCGATTGACATTACATTTGAATAGCTGGAGATTATAGCTCGCAGGGAAACTGGGATAGGGAAGGGAGTTCCACAGGCGAGAGGTGCAAGACATGAAGCTATTGGAGTAGAAGAGACAGCTACATTTAGGAGTTTCGACAGTGAAAGGGTGAGAGCGGAATGCCAGCCTCGTAGGGTGCTTGAACTCATGAAGTCTGGGAACCAGCGAATGGTGTCTGTCCGCTTTCTTCCTCATGATAACAATTGAATGTACGGCTTACCGTTGTCCAAGCATCGACCTGGTGGACGGGGGGGGGGGGGATCAACGGCCAATTTTCCGCGTTCACCAAATAGTGGGCTTGGGAGGCATGCTTTCAATAAAATTAAGAACAACAGAAAGAAAGAAACGGCGAAAACAATTCCAAGTTCAGACAATTAGTCATAATTTTACATTTTGCCATAACTGACTGAGGTTCTTCAAATGTGCTCAAATATCTGCATTGTAATTTCGGTTAGTCTGGTACAGTGTCAAATCGAGAGAGAAAGATTATGCTGCGTCAATCCTCGATTGGAGATAACTTGCTATTTTTGAAAAATTGCTTTGAAAATTTATGATTTTGCCTAGGCTCAAATACTAATAGGCAACGGAGAATATGCAACTACTTCTGCCATTGAGCAATCGTCACATGCAGATGCGTATTATACTGATAATAAGAGCTTTTATTAAATTGCTACAGACATACTCATCATTTTGATTGATTCGTTTTGTACGGTTTATTGACCCTTTGTAGGTTATTTAAAGCCAGAAAATATACATTGTAAGAATATTTTTTTATATAATAATATTTTAGTGATATGTCTTACTAATTGATCCATAACTGGGGGAGAAGAGGTGGATTCATACCTTCCCCAAGAGTATTTGCGCGTAAGTGAATATAATGAAACCAACTGGAATTGGAACTCGGCTCTCCAATTGACAATTCCGATCCATTATCCGTTACACCACCCGCACATCTAAGTTTATAGCACCGGGTATTCCTAAGCGGTCATCCATCTAGGTATTAGGTTGGTGCAAAAATAATGACGTAATAATGTCGTTTTTTGACGTATTTTTTAACGTCAAAAACGACATTATCACGTCATTATTTTTGCACCAACCTAATACTAACAAGGCCCGGCATTGTTTAACTTTTCGCATTTTTACTTGTACTTTCTTCTTTAATCACTAAATTTACAATTGTTGGAAAAAAGGACATATCTTCATTCACAAGAGTTATTTATAATAATTTTTATTGGTGTTAGTTCCCTAGACTAACGATAAGTTCAATTTACATATCATTCAATTTGTTATTCTACGCTACCCTCATCTTCACCATATAAGTCCTACTTAACATTTGGCGGTAAGTTTAGGAACCATACACGTGATTAATATATATCACCAATTTGAATGAACTGATTATCCTCAATGAACAGTAGAAACTGCAGTAATTTCGGGTATAAAAGTCACAGTTATTATATTGCTAGCACAGATTTCTTTTATATTTGATATTACAACTACGTTTACATTAAGTCTACACTGCTTATTATTACACAGAGAAGAATTCATTTTCTGATTTCATAACCGATTTTGTATATGTTTCTAGTTATTTATTTAATCATATTTCTATCAAAGCCCGTCGGTCGATAACGAAGAAGGTTGGTTATAAAATCCAGCACTTAAATCAACATCAGACCCGGGAATTGCTTTTATAAACATCATTCGCGCTTCTAGTCGATAACAATGTGAAAACATACACTTACTGCCGGCGGATAGATAGATAGATAGATAGATAGATAGATATGAAAAGGCTGGGATAGATAGATAGATAGATAGATAGATAGATAGATAGATAGATAGATAGATATGAAAAGGCTGGGATAGATAGATAGATAGATAGATAGATAGATAGATAGATAGATAGATAGATAGATATGAAAAGGCTGGGACACATAGATAGATAGATAGATAGATAGATAGATAGATAGATATGAAAAGGCTGGGATAGATAGATAGATAGATAGATAGATAGATAGATAGATAGATAGATAGATATGAAAAGGCTGGGATAGATAGATAGATAGATAGATAGATAGATAGATATGAAAAGGCTGGGACACATAGATAGATAGATAGATAGATAGATAGATAGATAGATAGATAGATATGAAAAGGCTGAGATAGATAGATAGATAGATAGATATGAAAAGGCTGAGATAGATAGATAGATAGATAGATAGATAGATAGATATGAAAAGGCTGAGATAGATAGATAGATAGATAGATAGATAGATATGAAAAGGCATAGATAGATAGATAGATAGATAGATAGATAGATATGAAAAGGCTGAGATAGATAGATAGATAGATAGATATGAAAAGGCTGAGATAGATAGATAGATAGATAGATAGATAGATAGATATGAAAAGGCTGAGATAGATAGATAGATAGATAGATAGATAGATAGATAGATAGATATGAAAAGGCTGAGATAGATAGATAGATAGATAGATAGATAGATATGAAAAGGCTGAGATAGATAGATAGATAGATAGATAGATAGATAGATAGATAGATAGATAGATAGATATGAAAAGGCTGAGATAGATACGAGGGTGGGCAGAAAAGTTCATAGGCTGACAATAAAGGAATGATGTTGCGAAATCTTGCTTGCATTAATTTCTGCTCATCTTGATAACTGTATTGTTTTTTTTCCCCGGGTAAACTGATATCTGACTATCCAAAGACTTTTCAAAAAGACTGTTCATCCTGCTGGTCAAAACAGTCATCAAAAGCAGATATGACGTCATCATCAATGTGTTTTGATCTGGTGTCAAATGACGTGGAACGAACTGAGAAGAGACCTTCTCCCATGTCAAGTTCAGTGTGCAGAATATTCTCAACTCTCTCACGGGATATGCTATTGACTATTTTATTCATAGTCAATCGCCTGTCATCCATCACCATCATGTGGTGAACACAATCAATGTTTTCTTCAGTGGTGGCAATTTCAGGATGTCCAGACCTCGGGTCATATTCAAGTCTCTCACTTCTTTTCCTCAATTCAGCTGTCCACTTTTGAACTGTTGATAAAGCCAGAGCATCATCCCCTAATGTAGCAACCACGTCAGCATGAATGTCCTTGGAGGGCTACACTCTTTTACTGTAGGTCTACAAATACACACATTGCAGCTCAAACAAATATACACATATACGAACAGTGTAGGACTGGGCGTATATGCGCATCTACGCGTCGTTGCATGCATACGTACGCAATTGGTGGCTGTATTCAATGTTGGAATTGTGTAGTGAATTTTTTTTGCAAATGGCGGTGTCAGCTTATAGATCGTTCGTCTGTTTGTTTACGGAATAATGTTTTCTCGCACACACACATATATGTATGCACATATATATATTAAATAATATAGACAAGTTTTGTCTATTTATTTTAAATAAGTTCCTTTCATATTGTCTGATATTTCATGCAACAAAAACTGACTATCATTATTGTTTCGTCCGTGTATTGCTTGATATATTGAAAAGTAATTGTCATCTTTGATAATGGCTTATGTAAGCCGAAAGCTTAGATTGGATTTAAACATGTATCAATATGGTGATTTCCTTTCGTCTTTCAATGATAATACTATTAAGCTTATGAGACAATATGAAAGGAACATACTTAAAATAAATAGACAAAACTTGTCTACATTATTTAATGAAACATGCATTAATGAAAAATTGCTGCCTATATATATATATATATATATATATATATATATATATATATATATATATATATATATATATTCCCATGATGTGATCAGCCTGGTGCGCTTTTGATCTGATGTCAGAAGACGTGACACCTCTCAAGCAGAAACCTTTGTCATAACAATTTCAATGTGAAGAATATTGTCAACCCTCTCACTGGATATGTCAATAGTATCGCCTGTCATCTATCGCCATGTCGTGAACACGGTCAATGTTTTCCTCGTTGGCGGGAGTTGCAGGACGTCCAGACATCAGGTCATCTGCAAGAATCTCCAAAATTCAGCTGTCCACTTCTGAACTGTTGATAAAGCTGGAGCATCATCTCCTAATGTAGCAACCACGTCAGCACGAATGTCCTTTGAGCCTAAACACTTTTCCTGTAGATACTTGGTAGCACCACGATGCCAGATGTTCTTCAATAATTCGGATGAAAATGGGAAAAGATACAGAGAATTAAAGTTTTATTTATAACAAAATGACGTTGATGAAGGAATTAGAGTTGAACTCCGAAAGAATTTGATGATGTTATGGCAATTTACCCACGCACACATTGACTCTCCCAGCTATAAATAGGAGCAGGTACTGCCTTTTGGAGTGTGAAGTTTCCAGCAGTCAGCTCTGACAGTAGGACCGAACATTCATGCTGTAACACTCTCGTTTGTATTACTGTTTCTGTTAATATATTTGTTTAATTCAATTCCTCTCTTTGTATCTTTATTTCTGGCCCTAACAAAGCCACAACAGGTGAAGAGTCATTAAGCTTGGAATTTCTCATACGTGGTCTTCTTTCGCTGATAAGGAAAATATTTATTTGGATTTCTGAGCGAAAACCTGATCCCAAAGAGGTAAATTCTTAATGCCACGATACTAAGCCCATAAGGTGATTCTCATTAAAAGTTGGAAAATAGTTTTTTGGTTGAGGCCATATGTCTTTTTGAATAATGGACCCGTTGAGATAATGTCGAGAAAGGTGGAACTTTTGACATACATGATTGCCAAACAGGGATGGGGTGCCCAGGGCGTCGTTTATATAAACTGGAGAAGCATTTGACTTCGGTAGTTGCCGGGAGAAATCAAGGCAGAGTGCTAAGATAACCCACGTCGCTCATACACAAGAGCACACACGCATGCTGTGGACGGAACGGTCACACAGACAAAAAGAAAACGTGGGTGTTGCATACACGTTGTCAGGTGCGAGGGCAGCTACTACTACAATTGTCAAAGCAACAAATTTCGGGGACTTGAAGAGAAGGGAAAAATAAAAATTACTATAATTTGGTGAGAGCGAAAAGCGAAGCCAAAAGCCTGAAAATATTCCAAGTCATCATTTTCTTAACAAGAGTGTAGTGTAATATTTTCTGTCAATAAATTATTGTTTAGTTTTCTGAAGTGGTCGTTGATCTTGAATAGATCTCCCTCCTAGCTTCATCGTTCGTGGAACAAATAACGACGCTCCACAAAAATTTTAATAACATCTCTGTGGAGGACACAACGAACCACTAGGCGATCGCCGCCGAAAAAAAACGCTTACTTCAGGGAGTGAGAGACGGACCGGAACAACTGACAAGTTACATACTCATTTGGCCTGACGGGCACACTGGACGTGAAAACGGCCATTTACTCATCCCTCCCTTGCTACAGTTTACACCTGGCAACTCGAGATTTCTGTTTACGTTCGGTTTTGGTGGCTAGAAGCGACCCGGTAACAATCGATTTCCGTGAGCAGGTTTCTGTTCTGCTTATAATTCCATTTAAATAATATCTGGTGAGATTGGGGTCAATTACATTAATTTTAGCAAAATGGGTCATAGTTAGCTTTATAGAATGGGAACAAGCATTGGACATGAATATAGCTTAAAACCTGTTTGAAACTAAAAACGGTTTGTCAAATATCTTGATGCTTTCATCAACTTTGAAGAGAATTATAATTTTACTACCTATAATATTAACGCAAAACATTACTTTGCTTATCTCTTTTTATCTTCCAAGTCATGTTGGTTGACTATTTCTAGGAAGGACCTAACCTATATCCCAGAAAGTCCTGACGGTTGGGGTCAAGTATACGCCGACCGTATTCCTTCACAAAGAGGTGACCCGCTTACTGTACCTACGTCTATATTTCTGGCTCTCCTGCAAACCAAACCTATGTCAACATTGTTTTACTTTCGTGTAAACTAAAACTATGTCTACCTTTTGTTTACTCTCTTGCAAATCAAAACTATCTACCTTTTTGACTCTGGTGCAAACCAAAAACTGTCTTTTTGCAAACATATATATCTATCTTTTGTACAAAGAAATTTCGGTGTTTAATAACCTTGAAAAGGTTGATATGTAGACCTATGCTAAAGCAAAGTTTTAAGCTAACAGGAACAATTCTCTGTTTCTCAGCAGCGTCTTTACTTCTTTTGCCTCTCATTTTTAGCAACCCTTTCCTAGGATGGAGTAATGGATAACAGCTCGGATTGAGGAATAGGAGAACCGAGTTCGAATTCAAGTCGAATCCATTCAATTACGTGCTAATACCCTTGGGAAAGGTATGAATCCTCTACTTCTCCTCCAGCTATGGGTAAATAGCAGGACAGATCGGGTTCTATAGACTTGGATGTCAACTGGCCTTCTGCAGAAAGAAATGGTAACCCACTGCGGGAAAAATCTGACTCGTCAGTTATATATCGAAGATACATGATCGGCACATAACTGACTGGGGAGACACGGTGGAGTAATGGATAACGGCTCGGATTGAGGAAACTTGAGAACCGAGTTCGTATTCCAGTCGAATCCATTGTATTGGGAAAGGTATGAATCTTCTTCTTCTCCCCCAGATATGAGTAAATAGCAGGACAGATCGGGTTCTATAGGCTTGGATGGTCTACTGCAGAAAAAAGATGGCAACCTACTGCGGAAAAAAATCTGCCTCATCAGTCATGTATCGAAAGATACATGATCGCCTAAGCGTGTATCATGCATGGCACATAACTGACTGAAATTCACTTACGTGCTAATACCCTTGGAAAGGTATGAATCCTCTTCTATCAGTAAATAGCAGGACAGAAGGGGTTCTATAGCCTTGGATGGCAACTGGTCTATTGCCGAAAGAAATGGAAAGCTGCTGCGGAAAAAAAAGACTGTAAAACCTGCACTACATAATTTGCCAATGAAAAACATTTGAGGACACTCATAGAATTTAAATTAAAAAAATGTGTCTAAATGAGGAGAAACTTATTACTTTATGAAAATACATCATTTAAAACCAGTAAAACTCTCGGGACAGTTTAGTCAGAATTTAAAGCTAAATTGTAATTACAATGATTAATGAAAAAAAAACACATTTTGAAGCAAATATTTACAGAAACATTAGCAAAAATTAATTTCAGGAATCTGCAATGTTACCTGGCATCTTGGTTTCAGTCACTTTCCCACTGTCATAACATAGCTTCTCTATACTTGTTTATAAATACTTTCATTTTAATTGTTCTGATAAACTTCCCTCAATGTTATCTCGACTTTATGAATTCATTTTAGGAATCTGCAATGTTACCTGGAATCTTGGCTTCAGTCACTTTCCCACTGTCATAACATAGCTTCTCTATACTTGTTTATAATACTTTCATTTTAATTGTTCTGATAAACTTTCCTCTATGTTATCTCGACTTTATGAATTCATTTTAGGAATCTGCAATGTTACCTGTCATCTTGGCTTCAGTCACTTTCCCAATGTCAAAACATAGCTTCCCTATACTTGTTTATAAATACTTTCATTGTAATTGTTCTGATAAACTTTCCTCTATGTTATCTCGACTTTATGAATTCATTTTAGGAATCTGCAATGTTACCTGTCATCTTGGCTTCAGTCACTTTCCCACTGTCATAACATAGCTTCTCTATACTTGTTTATGAATACTTTCATTGTAATTGTTCTGATAAACTTTCCTCTATGTTATCTCGACTTTATGAATTCATTTTAGGAATCTGCAATGTTACCTGTCATCTTGGCTTCAGTCACTTTCCCAATGTCAAAACATAGCTTCCCTATACTTGTTTATAAATACTTTCATTGTAATTGTTCTGATAAACTTTCCTCTATGTTATCTCGACTTTATGAATTCATTTTAGGAATCTGCAATGTTACCTGGCATCTTGGCTTCAGTCACTTTCCCACTGTCATAACATAGCTTCTCTATACTTGTTTATAAATACTTTCATTGTAATTGTTCTGATAAACTTTCCTCTACGGTATCTACACTTTATGAATTCATTTCAGGAATCTGCAATGTTACCTGGCATCTTGGCTTCAGTCACATTCCCAATGTCAAAACATAGATTCTCTATACTTGTTTATAAATACTTTCATTGTAATTGTTCTGATAAACTTTCCTCTAAGTTATCTCGACTTTATGAATTCATTTTAGGAATCTGCAATGTTACCTGTCATCTTGGCTTCAGTCACTTTCCCACTGTCATAACATAGCTTCTCTATACTTGTTTATAAATACTTTCATTGTAATTGTTCTGATAAACTTTCCTCTATGTTATCTCGACTTTATGAATTCATTTTAGGAATCTGCAATGTTACCAGTCATCTTGGCTTCAGTCACTTTCCCAATGTCAAAACATAGCTTCCCTATACTTGTTTATAAATACTTTCATTGTAATTGTTCTGATAAACTTTCCTCTATGTTATCTCGACTTTATGAATTCATTTTAGAAATCTGCAATGTTACCTGTCATCTTGGCTTCAGTCACTTTCCCACTGTCATAACATAGCTTCTCTATACTTGTTTATAAATACTTTCATTGTAATTGTTCTGATAAACTTTCCTCTATGTTATCTCGACTTTATGAATTCATTTTAGGAATCTGCAATGTTACCTGTCATCTTGGCTTCAGTCACTTTCCCACTGTCATAACATAGCTTCTCTATACTTGTTTATAAATACTTTCATTGTAATTGTTCTGATAAACTTTCCTCTATGTTATCTCGACTTTCTGAATTCATTTTAGGAATCTGCAATGTTACCTGTCATCTTGGCTTCAGTCACTTTCCCACTGTCATAACATAGCTTCTCTATACTTGTTTATAAATACTTTCATTGTAATTGTTCTGATAAACTTTCCTCTATGTTATCTCGACTTTATGAATTCATTTTAGGAATCTGCAATGTTACCTGTCATCTTGGCTTCAGTCACTTTCCCACTGTCATAACATAGCTTCTCTATACTTGTTTATAAATACTTTCATTGTAATTGTTCTGATAAACTTTCCTCTATGTTATCTCGACTTTATGAATTCATTTTAGGAATCTGCAATGTTACCTGTCATCTTGGCTTCAGTCACTTTCCCACTGTCATAACATAGCTTCTCTATACTTGTTTATAAATACTTTCATTGTAATTGTTCTGATAAACTTTCCTCTATGTTATCTCGACTTTCTGAATTCATTTTAGGAATCTGCAATGTTACCTGTCATCTTGGCTTCAGTCACTTTCCCACTGTCATAACATAGCTTCTCTATACTTGTTTATAAATACTTTCATTGTAATTGTTCTGATAAACTTTCCTCTATGTTATCTCGACTTTCTGAATTCATTTTAGGAATCTGCAATGTTACCTGTCATCTTGGCTTCAGTCACTTTCCCACTGTCATAACATAGCTTCTCTATACTTGTTTATAAATACTTTCATTGTAATTGTTCTGATAAACTTTCCTCTATGTTATCTCGACTTTATGAATTCATTTTAGTAATCTGCAATGTTACCTGTCATCTTGGCTTCAGTCACTTTCCCACTGTCATAACATAGCTTCTCTATACTTGTTTATAAATACTTTCATTGTAATTGTTCTGATAAACTTTCCTCTATGTTATCTCGACTTTATGAATTCATTTTAGAAATCTGCAATGTTACCTGTCATCTTGGCTTCAGTCACTTTCCCACTGTCATAACATAGCTTCTCTATACTTGTTTATAAATACTTTCATTGTAATTGTTCTGATAAACTTTCCTCTATGTTATCTCGACTTTATGAATTCATTTTAGGAATCTGCAATGTTACCTGTCATCTTGGCTTCAGTCACTTTCCCACTGTCATAACATAGCTTCTCTATACTTGTTTATAAATACTTTCATTGTAATTGTTCTGATAAACTTTCCTCTATGTTATCTCGACTTTATGAATTCATTTTAGGAATCTGCAATGTTACCTGTCATCTTGGTTTCTGTCACTTTCCCACTGTCATAACATAGCTTCTCTATACTTGTTTATAAATACTTTCATTGTAATTGTTCTGATAAACTTTCCTCTATGTTATCTCGACTTTATGAATTCATTTTAGGAATCTGCAATGTTACCTGTCATCTTGGCTTCAGTCACTTTCCCACTGTCATAACATAGCTTCTCTATACTTGTTTATAAATACTTTCATTGTAATTGTTCTGATAAACTTTCCTCTATGTTATCTCGACTTTATGAATTCATTTTAGAAATCTGCAATGTTACCTGTCATCTTGGCTTCAGTCACTTTCCCACTGTCATAACATAGCTTCTCTATACTTGTTTATAAATACTTTCATTGTAATTGTTCTGATAAACTTTCCTCTATGTTATCTCGACTTTATGAATTCATTTTAGGAATCTGCAATGTTACCTGTCATCTTGGCTTCAGTCACTTTCCCACTGTCATAACATAGCTTCTCTATACTTGTTTATAAATACTTTCATTGTAATTGTTCTGATAAACTTTCCTCTATGTTATCTCGACTTTCTGAATTCATTTTAGGAATCTGCAATGTTACCTGTCATCTTGGTTTCTGTCACTTTCCCACTGTCATAACATAGCTTCTCTATACTTGTTTATAAATACTTTCATTGTAATTGTTCTGATAAACTTTCCTCTATGTTATCTCGACTTTATGAATTCATTTTAGGAATCTGCAATGTTACCTGTCATCTTGGTTTCTGTCACTTTCCCACTGTCATAACATAGCTTCTCTATACTTGTTTATAAATACTTTCATTGTAATTGTTCTGATAAACTTTCCTCTATGTTATCTCGACTTTATGAATTCATTTTAGGAATCTGCAATGTTACCTGTCATCTTGGCTTCAGTCACTTTCCCACTGTCATAACATAGCTTCTCTATACTTGTTTATAAATACTTTCATTGTAATTGTTCTGATAAACTTTCCTCTATGTTATCTCGACTTTATGAATTCATTTTAGAAATCTGCAATGTTACCTGTCATCTTGGCTTCAGTCACTTTCCCACTGTCATAACATAGCTTCTCTATACTTGTTTATAAATACTTTCATTGTAATTGTTCTGATAAACTTTCCTCTATGTTATCTCGACTTTATGAATTCATTTTAGGAATCTGCAATGTTACCTGTCATCTTGGCTTCAGTCACTTTCCCACTGTCATAACATAGCTTCTCTATACTTGTTTATAAATACTTTCATTGTAATTGTTCTGATAAACTTTCCTCTATGTTATCTCGACTTTCTGAATTCATTTTAGGAATCTGCAATGTTACCTGTCATCTTGGTTTCAGTCACTTTCCCACTGTCATAACATAGCTTCTCTATACTTGTTTATAAATACTTTCATTGTAATTGTTCTGATAAACTTTCCTCTATGTTATCTCGACTTTATGAATTCATTTTAGGAATCTGCAATGTTACCTGTCATCTTGGTTTCTGTCACTTTCCCACTGTCATAACATAGCTTCTCTATACTTGTTTATAAATACTTTCATTGTAATTGTTCTGATAAACTTTCCTCTATGTTATCTCGACTTTATGAATTCATTTTAGGAATCTGCAATGTTACCTGTCATCTTGGCTTCAGTCACTTTCCCACTGTCATAACATAGCTTCTCTATACTTGTTTATAAATACTTTCATTGTAATTGTTCTGATAAACTTTCCTCTATGTTATCTCGACTTTCTGAATTCATTTTAGGAATCTGCAATGTTACCTGTCATCTTGGCTTCAGTCACTTTCCCACTGTCATAACATAGCTTCTCTATACTTGTTTATAAATACTTTCATTGTAATTGTTCTGATAAACTTTCCTCTATGTTATCTCGACTTTATGAATTCATTTTAGTAATCTGCAATGTTACCTGTCATCTTGGCTTCAGTCACTTTCCCACTGTCATAACATAGCTTCTCTATACTTGTTTATAAATACTTTCATTGTAATTGTTCTGATAAACTTTCCTCTATGTTATCTCGACTTTATGAATTCATTTTAGAAATCTGCAATGTTACCTGTCATCTTGGCTTCAGTCACTTTCCCACTGTCATAACATAGCTTCTCTATACTTGTTTATAAATACTTTCATTGTAATTGTTCTGATAAACTTTCCTCTATGTTATCTCGACTTTATGAATTCATTTTAGGAATCTGCAATGTTACCTGTCATCTTGGCTTCAGTCACTTTCCCACTGTCATAACATAGCTTCTCTATACTTGTTTATAAATACTTTCATTGTAATTGTTCTGATAAACTTTCCTCTATGTTATCTCGACTTTATGAATTCATTTTAGGAATCTGCAATGTTACCTGTCATCTTGGTTTCTGTCACTTTCCCACTGTCATAACATAGCTTCTCTATACTTGTTTATAAATACTTTCATTGTAATTGTTCTGATAAACTTTCCTCTATGTTATCTCGACTTTATGAATTCATTTTAGGAATCTGCAATGTTACCTGTCATCTTGGCTTCAGTCACTTTCCCACTGTCATAACATAGCTTCTCTATACTTGTTTATAAATACTTTCATTGTAATTGTTCTGATAAACTTTCCTCTATGTTATCTCGACTTTATGAATTCATTTTAGAAATCTGCAATGTTACCTGTCATCTTGGCTTCAGTCACTTTCCCACTGTCATAACATAGCTTCTCTATACTTGTTTATAAATACTTTCATTGTAATTGTTCTGATAAACTTTCCTCTATGTTATCTCGACTTTATGAATTCATTTTAGGAATCTGCAATGTTACCTGTCATCTTGGCTTCAGTCACTTTCCCACTGTCATAACATAGCTTCTCTATACTTGTTTATAAATACTTTCATTGTAATTGTTCTGATAAACTTTCCTCTATGTTATCTCGACTTTCTGAATTCATTTTAGGAATCTGCAATGTTACCTGTCATCTTGGTTTCTGTCACTTTCCCACTGTCATAACATAGCTTCTCTATACTTGTTTATAAATACTTTCATTGTAATTGTTCTGATAAACTTTCCTCTATGTTATCTCGACTTTATGAATTCATTTTAGGAATCTGCAATGTTACCTGTCATCTTGGTTTCTGTCACTTTCCCACTGTCATAACATAGCTTCTCTATACTTGTTTATAAATACTTTCATTGTAATTGTTCTGATAAACTTTCCTCTATGTTATCTCGACTTTATGAATTCATTTTAGGAATCTGCAATGTTACCTGTCATCTTGGCTTCAGTCACTTTCCCACTGTCATAACATAGCTTCTCTATACTTGTTTATAAATACTTTCATTGTAATTGTTCTGATAAACTTTCCTCTATGTTATCTCGACTTTATGAATTCATTTTAGAAATCTGCAATGTTACCTGTCATCTTGGCTTCAGTCACTTTCCCACTGTCATAACATAGCTTCTCTATACTTGTTTATAAATACTTTCATTGTAATTGTTCTGATAAACTTTCCTCTATGTTATCTCGACTTTATGAATTCATTTTAGGAATCTGCAATGTTACCTGTCATCTTGGCTTCAGTCACTTTCCCACTGTCATAACATAGCTTCTCTATACTTGTTTATAAATACTTTCATTGTAATTGTTCTGATAAACTTTCCTCTATGTTATCTCGACTTTCTGAATTCATTTTAGGAATCTGCAATGTTACCTGTCATCTTGGTTTCTGTCACTTTCCCACTGTCATAACATAGCTTCTCTATACTTGTTTATAAATACTTTCATTGTAATTGTTCTGATAAACTTTCCTCTATGTTATCTCGACTTTATGAATTCATTTTAGGAATCTGCAATGTTACCTGTCATCTTGGTTTCAGTCACTTTCCCACTGTCATAACATAGCTTCTCTATACTTGTTTATAAATACTTTCATTGTAATTGTTCTGATAAACTTTCCTCTATGTTATCTCGACTTTATGAATTCATTTTAGGAATCTGCAATGTTACCTGTCATCTTGGTTTCTGTCACTTTCCCACTGTCATAACATAGCTTCTCTATACTTGTTTATAAATACTTTCATTGTAATTGTTCTGATAAACTTTCCTCTATGTTATCTCGACTTTATGAATTCATTTTAGGAATCTGCAATGTTACCTGTCATCTTGGCTTCAGTCACTTTCCCACTGTCATAACATAGCTTCTCTATACTTGTTTATAAATACTTTCATTGTAATTGTTCTGATAAACTTTCCTCTATGTTATCTCGACTTTCTGAATTCATTTTAGGAATCTGCAATGTTACCTGTCATCTTGGTTTCTGTCACTTTCCCACTGTCATAACATAGCTTCTCTATACTTGTTTATAAATACTTTCATTGTAATTGTTCTGATAAACTTTCCTCTATGTTATCTCGACTTTATGAATTCATTTTAGGAATCTGCAATGTTACCTGTCATCTTGGCTTCAGTCACTTTCCCACTGTCATAACATAGCTTCTCTATACTTGTTTATAAATACTTTCATTGTAATTGTTCTGATAAAATTTCCTCTATGTTATCTCGACTTTATGAATTCATTTTAGGAATCTGCAATGTTACCTGGCATCTTGGCTTCAGTCACTTTCCCACTGTCATAACATAGCTTCTCTATACTTGTTTATAAATACTTTCATTGTAATTGTTCTGATAAACTTTCCTCTATGTTATCTCGACTTTATGAATTCATTTTAGGAATCTGCAATGTTACCTGTCATCTTGGCTTCAGTCACTTTCCCACTGTCATAACATAGCTTCTCTATACTTGTTTATAAATACTTTCATTGTAATTGTTCTGATAAACTTTCCTCTATGTTATCTCGACTTTATGAATTCATTTTAGGAATCTGCAATGTTACCTGTCATCTTGGTTTCTGTCACTTTCCCACTGTCATAACATAGCTTCTCTATACTTGTTTATAAATACTTTCATTGTAATTGTTCTGATAAACTTTCCTCTATGTTATCTCGACTTTATGAATTCATTTTAGGAATCTGCAATGTTACCTGTCATCTTGGCTTCAGTCACTTTCCCACTGTCATAACATAGCTTCTCTATACTTGTTTATAAATACTTTCATTGTAATTGTTCTGATAAACTTTCCTCTATGTTATCTCGACTTTCTGAATTCATTTTAGGAATCTGCAATGTTACCTGGCATCTTGGCTTCAGTCACTTTCCCACTGTCATAACATAGCTTCTCTATACTTGTTTATAAATACTTTCATTGTAATTGTTCTGATAAACTTTCCTCTATGTTATCTCGACTTTCTGAATTCATTTTAGGAATCTGCAATGTTACCTGTCATCTTGGTTTCTGTCACTTTCCCACTGTCATAACATAGCTTCTCTATACTTGTTTATAAATACTTTCATTGTAATTGTTCTGATAAACTTTCCTCTATGTTATCTCGACTTTATGAATTCATTTTAGGAATCTGCAATGTTACCTGTCATCTTGGTTTCAGTCACTTTCCCACTGTCATAACATAGCTTCTCTATACTTGTTTATAAATACTTTCATTGTAATTGTTCTGATAAACTTTCCTCTATGTTATCTCGACTTTATGAATTCATTTTAGGAATCTGCAATGTTACCTGGCATCTTGGCTTCAGTCACTTTCCCACTGTCATAACATAGCTTCTCTATACTTGTTTATAAATACTTTCATTGTAATTGTTCTGATAAACTTTCCTCTATGTTATCTCGACTTTATGAATTCATTTTAGGAATCTGCAATGTTACCTGTCATCTTGGCTTCAGTCACTTTCCCACTGTCATAACATAGCTTCTCTATACTTGTTTATAAATACTTTCATTGTAATTGTTCTGATAAACTTTCCTCTATGTTATCTCGACTTTATGAATTCATTTTAGGAATCTGCAATGTTACCTGTCATCTTGGTTTCTGTCACTTTCCCACTGTCATAACATAGCTTCTCTATACTTGTTTATAAATACTTTCATTGTAATTGTTCTGATAAACTTTCCTCTATGTTATCTCGACTTTATGAATTCATTTTAGGAATCTGCAATGTTACCTGTCATCTTGGCTTCAGTCACTTTCCCACTGTCATAACATAGCTTCTCTATACTTGTTTATAAATACTTTCATTGTAATTGTTCTGATAAACTTTCCTCTATGTTATCTCGACTTTCAGAATTCATTTTAGGAATCTGCAATGTTACCTGGCATCTTGGCTTCAGTCACTTTCCCACTGTCATAACATAGCTTCTCTATACTTGTTTATAAATACTTTCATTGTAATTGTTCTGATAAACTTTCCTCTATGTTATCTCGACTTTATGAATTCATTTTAGGAATCTGCAATGTTACCTGTCATCTTGGCTTCAGTCACTTTCCCACTGTCATAACATAGCTTCTCTATACTTGTTTGTAAATACTTTCATTGTAATTGTTCTGATAAACTTTCCTCTATGTTATCTCGACTTTATGAATTCATTTTAGGAATCTGCAATGTTACCTGTCACCTTGGCTTCAGTCACTTTCCCACTGTCATAACATAGCTTCTCTATACTTGTTTATAAATACTTTCATTGTAATTGTTCTGATAAAATTTCCTCTATGTTATCTCGACTTTATGAATTCATTTTAGGAATCTGCAATGATACCTGTCATCTTGGCTTCAGTCACTTTCCCAATGTCAAAACATAGCTTCCCTATACTTGTTTATAAATACTTTCATTGTAATTGTTCTGATAAACTTTCCTCTATGTTATCTCGACTTTATGAATTCATTTTAGGAATCTGCAATGTTACCTGTCATCTTGGCTTCAGTCACTTTCCCACTCTCATAACATAGCTTCTCTATACTTGTTTATAAATACTTTCATTGTAATTGTTCTGATAAACTTTCCTCTATGTTATCTCGACTTTATGAATTCATTTTAGGAATCTGCAATGTTACCTGTCATCTTGGCTTCAGTCACTTTCCCAATGTCAAAACATAGCTTCCCTATACTTGTTTATAAATACTTTCATTGTAATTGTTCTGATAAACTTTCCTCTATGTTATCTCGACTTTATGAATTCATTTTAGGAATCTGCAATTTTACCTGTCATCTTGGCTTCAGTCACTTTCCCAATGTCAAAACATAGCTTCCCTATACTTGTTTATAAATACTTTCATTGTAATTGTTCTGATAAACTTTCCTCTATGTTATCTCGACTTTATGAATTCATTTTAGGAATCTGCAATGTTACCTGTCACCTTGGCTTCAGTCACTTTCCCAATGTCAAAACATAGCTTCCCTATACTTGTTTATAAATACTTTCATTGTAATTGTTCTGATAAACTTTCCTCTATGTTATCTCGACTTTATGAATTCATTTTAGGAATCTGCAATGTTACCTGTCATCTTGGCTTCAGTCACTTTCCCACTCTCATAACATAGCTTCTCTATACTTGTTTATAAATACTTTCATTGTAATTGTTCTGATAAACTTTCCTCTATGTTATCTCGACTTTATGAATTCATTTTAGGAATCTGCAATGTTACCTGTCATCTTGGCTTCAGTCACTTTCCCAATGTCAAAACATAGCTTCCCTATACTTGTTTATAAATACTTTCATTGTAATTGTTCTGATAAACTTTCCTCTATGTTATCTCGACTTTATGAATTCATTTTAGGAATCTGCAATGTTACCTGTCATCTTGGCTTCAGTCACTTTCCCACTCTCATAACATAGCTTCTCTATACTTGTTTATAAATACTTTCATTGTAATTGTTCTGATAAACTTTCCTCTATGTTATCTCGACTTTATGAATTCATTTTAGGAATCTGCAATGTTACCTGTCATCTTGGCTTCAGTCACTTTCCCAATGTCAAAACATAGCTTCCCTATACTTGTTTATAAATACTTTCATTGTAATTGTTCTGATAAACTTTCCTCTATGTTATCTCGACTTTATGAATTCATTTTAGGAATCTGCAATGTTACCTGTCATCTTGGCTTCAGTCACTTTCCCACTCTCATAACATAGCTTCTCTATACTTGTTTATAAATACTTTCATTGTAATTGTTCTGATAAACTTTCCTCTATGTTATCTCGACTTTATGAATTCATTTTAGGAATCTGCAATGTTACCTGTCATCTTGGCTTCAGTCACTTTCCCAATGTCAAAACATAGCTTCCCTATACTTGTTTATAAATACTTTCATTGTAATTGTTCTGATAAACTTTCCTCTATGTTATCTCGACTTTATGAATTCATTTTAGGAATCTGCAATGTTACCTGTCACCTTGGCTTCAGTCACTTTCCCACTGTCATAACATAGCTTCTCTATACTTGTTTATAAATACTTTCATTGTAATTGTTCTGATAAACTTTCCTCTATGTTATCTCGACTTTATGAATTCATTTTAGGAATCTGCAATGATACCTGTCATCTTGGCTTCAGTCACTTTCCCAATGTCAAAACATAGCTTCCCTATACTTGTTTATAAATACTTTCATTGTAATTGTTCTGATAAACTTTCCTCTATGTTATCTCGACTTTATGAATTCATTTTAGGAATCTGCAATGTTACCTGTCATCTTGGCTTCAGTCACTTTCCCACTCTCATAACATAGCTTCTCTATACTTGTTTATAAATACTTTCATTGTAATTGTTCTGATAAACTTTCCTCTATGTTATCTCGACTTTATGAATTCATTTTAGGAATCTGCAATGTTACCTGTCATCTTGGCTTCAGTCACTTTCCCAATGTCAAAACATAGCTTCCCTATACTTGTTTATAAATACTTTCATTGTAATTGTTCTGATAAACTTTCCTCTATGTTATCTCGACTTTATGAATTCATTTTAGGAATCTGCAATGTTACCTGTCATCTTGGCTTCAGTCACTTTCCCACTCTCATAACATAGCTTCTCTATACTTGTTTATAAATACTTTCATTGTAATTG
The DNA here is from genome assembly GCA_963932145.1 of Acanthosepion lycidas. Classification (NCBI taxonomy): domain Eukaryota; kingdom Metazoa; phylum Mollusca; class Cephalopoda; order Sepiida; family Sepiidae; genus Acanthosepion; species Acanthosepion lycidas. The sequence goes on along the minus strand of OZ010604.1, from coordinate 11,556,410 downwards.
TTCTGATAAACTTTCCTCTATGTTATCTCGACTTTATGAATTCATTTTAGGAATCTGCAATGTTACCTGTCATCTTGGCTTCAGTCACTTTCCCAATGTCAAAACATAGCTTCCCTATACTTGTTTATAAATACTTTCATTGTAATTGTTCTGATAAACTTTCCTCTATGTTATCTCGACTTTATGAATTCATTTTAGGAATCTGCAATGTTACCTGTCATCTTGGCTTCAGTCACTTTCCCAATGTCAAAACATAGCTTCCCTATACTTGTTTATAAATACTTTCATTGTAATTGTTCTGATAAACTTTCCTCTATGTTATCTCGACTTTATGAATTCATTTTAGGAATCTGCAATGTTACCTGTCATCTTGGTTTCAGTCACTTTCCCACTGTCATAACATAGCTTCTCTATACTTGTTTATAAATACTTTCATTTTAATTGTTCTGATAAACTTTCCTCTATGTTATCTCGACTTTATGAATTCATTTTAGGAATCTGCAATGTTACCTGTCATCTTGGCTTCAGTCACTTTCCCACTCTCATAACATAGCTTCTCTATACTTGTTTATAAATACTTTCATTGTAATTGTTCTGATAAACTTTCCTCTATGGTATCTCGACTTTATGAATTCATTTTAGGAATCTGCAATGTTACCTGGCATCTTGGCTTCAATCACTTTCCCACTGTCATAACATAGCTTCTCTATACTTGTTTATAAATACTTTCATTTTAATTGATCTGATAAACTTCCCTATATGGTATCTCGACTTTATGAATTCATTTTAGGAATCTGCAATGTTACCTGTCATCTTGGCTTCAGTCACTTTCCCACTCTCATAACATAGCTTCTCTATACTTGTTTATAAATACTTTCATTGTAATTGTTCTGATAAACTTTCCTCTATGTTATCTCGACTTTATGAATTCATTTTAGGAATCTGCAATGTTACCTGTCATCTTGGCTTCAGTCACTTTCCCAATGTCAAAACATAGCTTCCCTATACTTGTTTATAAATACTTTCATTGTAATTGTTCTGATAAACTTTCCTCTATGTTATCTCGACTTTATGAATTCATTTTAGGAATCTGCAATGTTACCTGTCATCTTGGCTTCAGTCACTTTCCCACTCTCATAACATAGCTTCTCTATACTTGTTTATAAATACTTTCATTGTAATTGTTCTGATAAACTTTCCTCTATGTTATCTCGACTTTATGAATTCATTTTAGGAATCTGCAATGTTACCTGTCATCTTGGCTTCAGTCACTTTCCCACTCTCATAACATAGCTTCTCTATACTTGTTTATAAATACTTTCATTGTAATTGTTCTGATAAACTTTCCTCTATGTTATCTCGACTTTATGAATTCATTTTAGGAATCTGCAATGTTACCTGTCATCTTGGTTTCAGTCACTTTCCCACTGTCATAACATAGCTTCTCTATACTTGTTTATAAATACTTTCATTTTAATTGTTCTGATAAACTTTCCTCTATGGTATCTCGACTTTATGAATTCATTTTAGGAATCTGCAATGTTACCTGGCATCTTGGCTTCAATCACTTTCCCACTGTCATAACATAGCTTCTCTATACTTGTTTATAAATACTTTCATTTTAATTGATCTGATAAACTTCCCTATATGGTATCTCGACTTTATGAATTCATTTTAGGAATCTGCAATGTTACCTGGCATCTTGGCTTCAGTCACTTTCCCAATGTCATAACATAGCTTCTCTATACTTGTTTATAAATACTTTCATTGTAATTGTTCTGATAAAATTTCCTCTATGTTATCTCGACTTTATGAATTCATTTTAGGAATCTGCAATGTTACCTGTCATCTTGGCTTCAGTCACTTTCCCACTGTCATAACATAGCTTCCCTATACTTGTTTATAAATACTTTCATTGTAATTGTTCTGATAAACTTTCCTCTATGTTATCTCGACTTTATGAATTCATTTTAGGAATCTGCAATGTTAACTGGCATCTTGGTTTCAGTCACTTTCCCACTGTCATAACATAGCTTCTCTATACTTGTTCATAAATACTTTCATTGTAATTGTTCTGATAAACTTTCCTCTACGGTATCTACACTTTATGAATTCATTTCAGGAATCTGTAATGTTACCTGGCATCTTGGCTTCAGTCACATTCCCAATGTCAAAACATAGATTCTCTATACTTGTTTATAAATGCTTTCATTGTAATTGTTCTGATAAACATCCCTCTATGGTATCTCGACTTTATGAATTCATTTTAGGAATCTGCAATGTTACCTGTCATCTTGGCTTCAGTCACTTTACCACTGTCATAACATAGCTTCTCTATACTTGTTTATAAATACTTTCATTTTAATTGATCTGATAAACTTCCCTATATGGTATCTCGACTTTCTGAATTCATTTTAGGAATCTGCAATGTTACGTGGCATCTTGGCTTCAGTCACTTTCCCAATGTCATAACATAGCTTCTCTATACTTGTTTATAAATAGTTTCATTGTAATTGTTCTGATAAACTTTCCTCTACGGTATCTACACTTTATGAATTCATTTCAGGAATCTGCAATGTTACCTGGCATCTTGGCTTCAGTCACTTTCCCAATGTCATAACATAGCTTCTCTATACTTGTTTATAAATACTTTCATTGTAATTGTTCTGAGAAACCTTCCTCTATGGTATCTCAACTATATGAATTCATTTTAGGAATATGCAATGTTACCTGTCATCTTGGCTTCAGTCACTTTCCCACTGTCATAACATAGCTTCTCTATACTTGTTTATAAATACTTTCATTTTAATTATTCTGATAAACTTCCCTCTATGTTATCTCGACTTTATGAATTCATTTTAGGAATCTGCAATGTTACCTGTCATCTTGGCTTCAGTCACTTTCCCACTGTCATAACATAGCTTCTCTATACTTGTTTATAAATGCTTTCATTTTAATTGTTCTGATAAACTTCCCTCTATGTTATCTCGATTTTATGAATTCATTTTAGGAATCTGCAATGTTACCTGTCATCTTGGCTTCAGTCACTTTCCCACTGTCATAACATAGCTTCTCTATACTTGTTTATAAATACTTTCATTGTAATTGTTCTGATAAACTTTCCTCTATGTTATATCGAATTTATGAATTCATTTTAGGAATCTGCAATGTTACCTGTCATCTTGGCTTCAGTCACTTTCCCACTGTCATAAAATAGCTTTTCTATACTTGTTCATAAATACAGTCATTGTAATTGTTCTGATAAACTTTCCTCTACGGTATCTACACTTTATGAATTCATTTTAGGAATCTGCAATGTTACCTGTCATCTTGGCTTCAGTCACTTTCCCACTGTCATAACATAGCTTCTCTATACTAGTTTATAAATACTTTCATTGTAATTGTTCTGATAAACCTTCCTCTATGTTATCTCGACTTTATGAATTCATTTTAGGAATCTGCAATGTTACCTGTCATCTTGGCTTCAGTCACTTTCCCAATGTCAAAACATAGCTTCTCTATACTTGTTTATAAATACTTTCATTGTAATTGTTCTGATAAACTTTCCTCTATGTTATCTCGACTTTATGAATTCATTTTAGGAATCTGCAATGTTACCTGTCATCTTGGCTTCAGTCACTTTCCCACTGTCATAACATAGCTTCTCTATACTTGTTTATAAATGCTTTCATTGTAATTGTTCTGATAAACTTTCCTCTACGGTATCTACACTTTATGAATTCATTTCAGGAATCTGCAATGTTACCTGGCATCTTGGCTTCAGTCACATTCCCAATGTCAAAACATAGATTCTCTATACTTGTTTATAAATACTTTCTTTGTAATTGTTCTGATAAACATCCCTCTATTGGTATCTCGACTTTATGAATTCATTTTAGGAATCTGCAATGTTACCTGGCATCTTGGCTTCAGTCACTTTCCCACTGTCATAACATAGCTTCTCTATACTTGTTTATAAATACTTTCATTTTAATTATTCTGATAAACTTCCCTCTATGTTATCTCGATTTTATGAATTCATTTTAGGAATCTGCAATGTTAGCTGGCATCTTGGCTTCAGTCACTTTCCCACTGTCATAACATAGCTTCTCTATACTTGTTTATAAATACTTTCATTTTAATTATTCTGATAAACTTCCCTCTATGTTATCTCGATTTTATGAATTCATTTTAGGAATCTGCAATGTTAGCTGGCATCTTGGCTTCAGTCACTTTCCCACTGTCATAACATAGCTTCTCTACACTTGTTTATACATACTTTCATTGTAATTGTTCTGATAAACGTTCCTCAATGTTATCTCGACTTTATGAATTCATTTTAGGAATCTGCAATGTTACCTGTCATCTTGGCTTCAGTCACTTTCCCACTGTCATAACATAGCTTCTCTATACTTGTTTATAAATACTTTCATTTCAATTGATCTGATAAACTTCCCTATATGGTATCTCGAATTTATGAATTCATTTTAGGAATCTGCAATGTTACCTGTCATCTTGGCTTCAGTCACTTTCCCACTGTCATAACATAGCTTCTCTATACTTGTTTATAAATACTTTCATTTCAATTGATCTGATAAACTTCCCTATATGGTATCTCGAATTTATGAATTCATTTTAGGAATCTGCCATGTTACCTGTCATCTTGGCTTCAGTCACTTTCCCACTGTCATAACATAGCTTCTCTATACTTGTTTATAAATACTTTCATTTTAATTATTCTGATAAACTTCCCTCTATGTTATCTCGATTTTATGAATTCATTTTAGGAATCTGCAATGTTAGCTGGCATCTTGGCTTCAGTCACTTTCCCACTGTCATAACATAGCTTCTCTACACTTGTTTATACATACTTTCATTGTAATTGTTCTGATAAATGTTCCTCAATGTTATCTCGACTTTATGAATTCATTTTAGGAATCTGCAATGTTACCTGTCATCTTGGCTTCAGTCACTTTCCCACTGTCATAACATAGCTTCTCTATACTTGTTTATAAATACTTTCATTTCAATTGATCTGATAAACTTCCCTATATGGTATCTCGAATTTATGAAATCATTTTAGGAATCTGCAATGTTACCTGTCATCTTGGCTTCAGTCACTTTCCCAATGTCATAACATAGCTTCTCTATACTTGTTTATAAATACTTTCATTTCAATTGATCTGATAAACTTCCCTATATGGTATCTCGAATTTATGAATTCATTTTAGGAATCTGCAATGTTACCTGTCATCTTGGCTTCAGTCACTTTCCCACTGTCATAACATAGCTTCTCTATACTTGTTTATAAATACTTTCATTTCAATTGATCTGATAAACTTCCCGAAATGGTATCTCGAATTTATGAATTCATTTTAGGAATCTGCAATGTTACCTGTCATCTTGGCTTCAGTCACTTTCCCAATGTCATAACATAGCTTCTCTATACTTGTTTATAAATACTTTCATTTCAATTGATCTGATAAACTTCCCTATATGGTATCTCGAATTTATGAATTCATTTTAGGAATCTGCAATGTTACCTGTCATCTTGGCTTCAGTCACTTTCCCACTGTCATAACATAGCTTCTCTATACTTGTTTATAAATACTTTCATTTCAATTGATCTGATAAACTTCCCGAAATGGTATCTCGAATTTATGAATTCATTTTAGGAATCTGCAATGTTACCTGTCATCTTGGCTTCAGTCACTTTCCCAATGTCATAACATAGCTTCTCTATACTTGTTTATAAATACTTTCATTTCAATTGATCTGATAAACTTCCCTATATGGTATCTCGAATTTATGAATTCATTTTAGGAATCTGCAATGTTACCTGTCATCTTGGCTTCAGTCACTTTCCCAATGTCATAACATAGCTTCTCTATACTTGTTTATAAATACTTTCATTTCAATTGATCTGATAAACTTCCCTATATGGTATCTCGAATTTATGAATTCATTTTAGGAATCTGCAATGTTACCTGTCATCTTGGCTTCAGTCACTTTCCCACTGTCATAACATAGCTTCTCTATACTTGTTTATAAATACTTTCATTTCAATTGATCTGATAAACTTCCCTATATGGTATCTCGAATTTATGAATTCATTTTAGGAATCTGCAATGTTACCTGTCATCTTGGCTTCAGTCACTTTCCCAATGTAATAACATAGCTTCCCTATACTTGTTTATAAATACTTTCATTTCAATTGATCTGATAAACTTCCGTATATGGTATCTCGAATTTATGAATTCATTTTAGGAATCTGCAATGTTACCTGTCATCTTGGCTTCAGTCACTTTCCCAATGTCATAACATAGCTTCTCTATACTTGTTTATAAATACTTTCATTTCAATTGATCTGATAAACTTCCCTATATGGTATCTCGAATTTATGAATTCATTTTAGGAATCTGCAATGTTACCTGTCATCTTGGCTTCAGTCACTTTCCCAATGTCATAACATAGCTTCCCTATACTTGTTTATAAATACTTTCATTTTAATTGTTCTGATAAACTTCCCTATATGGTATCTCGAATTTATGAATTCATTTTAGGAATCTGCAATGTTACCTGTCATCTTGGCTTCAGTCACTTTCCCAATGTCATAACATAGCTTCTCTATACTTGTTTATAAATACTTTCATTTCAATTGATCTGATAAACTTCCCTATATGGTATCTCGAATTTATGAATTCATTTTAGGAATCTGCAATGTTACCTGTCATCTTGGCTTCAGTCACTTTCCCAATGTCATAACATAGCTTCCCTATACTTGTTTATAAATACTTTCATTTCAATTGATCTGATAAACTTCCCTATATGGTATCTCGAATTTATGAATTCATTTTAGGAATCTGCAATGTTACCTGTCATCTTGGCTTCAGTCACTTTCCCAATGTAATAACATAGCTTCCCTATACTTGTTTATAAATACTTTCATTTCAATTGATCTGATAAACTTCCGTATATGGTATCTCGAATTTATGAATTCATTTTAGGAATCTGCAATGTTACCTGTCATCTTGGCTTCAGTCACTTTCCCAATGTCATAACATAGCTTCTCTATACTTGTTTATAAATACTTTCATTTCAATTGATCTGATAAACTTCCCTATATGGTATCTCGAATTTATGAATTCATTTTAGGAATCTGCAATGTTACCTGTCATCTTGGCTTCAGTCACTTTCCCAATGTCATAACATAGCTTCCCTATACTTGTTTATATATACTTTCATTGTAATTGTTCTGATAAACTTTCCTCTACGGTATCTACACTTTATGAATTCATTTCAGGAATCTGCAATGTTACCTGTCATCTTGGCTTCAATCACTTTCCCACTGTCATAACATAGCTTCTCTACACTTGTTTATACATACTTTCATTGTAATTGTTCTGATAAACGTTCCTCAATGTTATCTCGACTTTATGAATTCATTTTAGGAATCTGCAATGTTACCTGTCATCTTGGCTTCAGTCACTTTCCCACTGTCATAACATAGCTTCTCTATACTTGTTTATAAATACTTTCATTTCAATTGATCTGATAAACTTCCCTATATGGTATCTCGAATTTATGAATTCATTTTAGGAATCTGCAATGTTACCTGTCATCTTGGCTTCAGTCACTTTCCCACTATCATAACATAGCTTCTCTATACTTGTTTATAAATACTTTCATTGTAATTGTTCTGATAAACATCCCTCTATGGTATCTCGACTTTATGAATTCATTTTAGGAATCTGCAATGTTACCTGTCATCTTGGCTTCAGTCACTTTCCCACTGTCATAACATAGCTTCTCTACACTTGTTTATAAATACTTTCATTTCAATTGTTCTGATAATCTTCCCTATATGGTATCTCGATTTTATGAATTCATTTTAGGAATCTGCAATGTTACCTGTCATCTTGGCTTCAGTCACTTTCCCAATGTCATAACATAGCTTCACTATACTTGTTTATAAATACTTTCATATTAATTGTTCTGATAAACTTTCCTCTATGGTATCTCGACTTAATGTATTCATTTTAGGAATATGCAATGTTACCTGGCATCTTGGCTTCAATCACTTTCCCACTGTCATAACATAGCTTCTCTACACTTGTTTATAAATACTTTCATTGTAATTGTTCTGATAAACGTTCCTCAATGTTATCTCGACTTTATGAATTCATTTTAGGAATCTGCAATGTTACCTGTCATCTTGGCTTCAGTCACTTTCCCACTGTCATAACATAGCTTCTCTATACTTGTTTATAAATTGTTTCATTGTAATTGTTCTGATAAACTTTCTTCTATGTTATCTCGACTTTATGAATTCATTTTAGGAATATGCAATGTTACCTGGCATCTTGGCTTCAATGACTTTCCCACTGTCATAACATAGCTTCTCTATACTTGTTTATAAATACTTTCATTTTAATTGTTCTGATAAACTTCCCTCTATGTTATCTCGACTTTATGAATTCATTTTAGGAATATGCAATGTTACCTGGCATCTTGGCTTCAATCACGTTCCCACTGTCATAACATAGCTTCTCTATACTTGTTTATAAATACTTTCATTGTAATTGTTCTGATAAACATCCCTCTATGGTATGTCAACTTTATGAATTCATTTTAGGAATCTGCAATGTTAGCTGGTGTCTTGGCTTCAGTCACTTTCCCACTGTCATAACATAGCTTCTCTATACTTGTTTATAAATACTTTCATTTTAATTGTTCAGATAAACTTCCCTCTATGTTATCTTGACTTTATGAATTCATTTTAGGAATCTGCAATGTTACCTGTCATCTTGGCTTCAGTCACTTTCCTACTGTCATAATATAGCTTCTCTATACTTGTTTATAAATACTTTCATTGTAATTGTTCTGATAAACTTTCCTCTATGTTATCTCGACTTTATGAATTCATTTTAGGAATCTGCAATGTTACCTGTCATCTTGGCTTCAGTCACTTTCCCACTGTCATAACATAGCTTCTTTATACTTGTTTATAAATACTTTCATTGTAATTGTTCTGATAAACTTTCCTCTATGTTATCTCGAATTTATGAATTCATTTTAGGAATCTGCAATGTTACCTGTCATCTTGGCTTCAGTCACTTTCCCACTGTCATAACATAGCTTCTCTATACTTGTTTATAAATACTTTCATTGTAATTGTTCTGATAAACTTTCCTCAATGTTATCTCGACTTTATGAATTCATTTTAGGAATCTGCAATGTTACCTGTCATCTTGGCTTCAGTCACTTTCCCACTGTCATAACATAGCTTCTTTATACTTGTTTATAAATACTTTCATTGTAATTGTTCTGATAAACTTTCCTCTATGTTATCTCGAATTTATGAATTCATTTTAGGAATCTGCAATGTTACCTGTCATCTTGGCTTCAGTCACTTTCCCACTGTCATAACATAGCTTCTTTATACTTGTTTATAAATACTTTCATTGTAATTGTTCTGATAAACTTTCCTCTATGTTATCTCGAATTTATGAATTCATTTTAGGAATCTGCAATGTTACCTGTCATCTTGGCTTCAGTCACTTTCCCACTGTCATAACATAGCTTCTCTATACTTGTTTATAAATACTTTCATTGTAATTGTTCTGATAAACTTTCCTCAATGTTATCTCGACTTTATGAATTCATTTTAGGAATCTGCAATGTTACCTGTCATCTTGGCTTCAGTCACTTTCCCACTGTCATAACATAGCTTCTTTATACTTGTTTATAAATACTTTCATTGTAATTGTTCTGATAAACTTTCCTCTATGTTATCTCGAATTTATGAATTCATTTTAGGAATCTGCAATGTTACCTGTCATCTTGGCTTCAGTCACTTTCCCACTGTCATAACATAGCTTCTTTATACTTGTTTATAAATACTTTCATTGTAATTGTTCTGATAAACTTTCCTCTATGTTATCTCGAATTTATGAATTCATTTTAGGAATCTGCAATGTTACCTGTCATCTTGGCTTCAGTCACTTTCCCACTGTCATAACATAGCTTCTCTATACTTGTTTATAAATACTTTCATTGTAATTGTTCTGATAAACTTTCCTCAATGTTATCTCGACTTTATGAATTCATTTTAGGAATCTGCAATGTTACCTGTCATCTTGGCTTCAGTCACTTTCCCACTGTCATAACATAGCTTCTTTATACTTGTTTATAAATACTTTCATTGTAATTGTTCTGATAAACTTTCCTCTATGTTATTTCGAATTTATGAATTCATTTTAGGAATCTGCAATGTTACCTGTCATCTTGGCTTCAGTCACTTTCCCACTGTCATAACATAGCTTCTTTATACTTGTTTATAAATACTTTCATTGTAATTGTTCTGATAAACTTTCCTCTATGTTATCTCGAATTTATGAATTCATTTTAGGAATCTGCAATGTTACCTGTCATCTTGGCTTCAGTCACTTTCCCACTGTCATAACATAGCTTCTCTATACTTGTTTATAAATACTTTCATTGTAATTGTTCTGATAAACTTTCCTCAATGTTATCTCGACTTTATGAATTCATTTTAGGAATCTGCAATGTTACCTGTCATCTTGGCTTCAGTCACTTTCCCACTGTCATAACATAGCTTCTTTATACTTGTTTATAAATACTTTCATTGTAATTGTTCTGATAAACTTTCCTCTATGTTATCTCGAATTTATGAATTCATTTTAGGAATCTGCAATGTTACCTGTCATCTTGGCTTCAGTCACTTTCCCACTGTCATAACATAGCTTCTCTATACTTGTTTATAAATACTTTCATTGTAATTGTTCTGATAAACTTTCCTCAATGTTATCTCGACTTTATGAATTCATTTTAGGAATCTGCAATGTTACCTGTCATCTTGGCTTCAGTCACTTTCCCACTGTCATAACATAGCTTCTTTATACTTGTTTATAAATACTTTCATTGTAATTGTTCTGATAAACTTTCCTCTATGTTATCTCGAATTTATGAATTCATTTTAGGAATCTGCAATGTTACCTGTCATCTTGGCTTCAGTCACTTTCCCAATGTCAAAACATAGCTTCCCTATACTTGTTTATAAATACTTACATTGTAATTGTTCTGATAAACTTTCCTCTATGTTATCTCGACTTTATGAATTCATTTTAGGAATCTGCAATGTTACCTGTCATCTTGGTTTCAGTCACTTTCCCACTGTCATAACATAGCTTCTCTATACTTGTTTATAAATACTTTCATTGTAATTGTTCTGATAAACTTTCCTCTATGTTATCTCGACTTTATGAATTCATTTTAGGAATCTGCAATGTTACCTGTCATCTTGGCTTCAGTCACTTTCCCACTGTCATAACATAGCTTCTCTATACTTGTTTATAAATACTTTCATTGTAATTGTTCTGATAAACTTTCCTCTATGTTATCTCGACTTTATGAATTCATTTTAGGAATCTGCAATGTTACCTGTCATCTTGGCTTCAGTCACTTTCCCACTGTCATAACATAGCTTCTCTATACTTGTTTATAAATACTTTCATTGTAATTGTTCTGATAAACTTTCCTCTATGTTATCTCGACTTTATGAATTCATTTTAGGAATCTGCAATGTTACCTGTCATCTTGGCTTCAGTCACTTTCCCACTGTCATAACATAGCTTCTCTATACTTGTTTATAAATACTTTCATTGTAATTGTTCTGATAAACTTTCCTCTATGTTATCTCGACTTTATGAATTCATTTTAGGAATCTGCAATGTTACCTGTCATCTTGGCTTCAGTCACTTTCCCACTGTCATAACATAGCTTCTCTATACTTGTTTATAAATACTTACATTGTAATTGTTCTGATAAACTTTCCTCTATGTTATCTCGACTTTATGAATTCATTTTAGGAATCTGCAATGTTACCTGTCATCTTGGCTTCAGTCACTTTCCCACTATCATAACATAGCTTCTCTATACTTGTTTATAAATACTTACATTGTAATTGTTCTGATAAACTTTCCTCTATGTTATCTCGACTTTATGAATTCATTTTAGGAATCTGCAATGTTACCTGTCATCTTGGCTTCAGTCACTTTCCCACTGTCATAACATAGCTTCTCTATACTTGTTTATAAATACTTTCATTGTAATTGTTCTGATAAACTTTCCTCTATGTTATCTCGACTTTATGAATTCATTTTAGGAATCTGCAATGTTACCTGTCATCTTGGTTTCAGTCACTTTCCCACTGTCATAACATAGCTTCTCTATACTTGTTTATAAATACTTTCATTGTAATTGTTCTGATAAACTTTCCTCTATGTTATCTCGACTTTATGAATTCATTTTAGGAATCTGCAATGTTACCTGTCATCTTGGCTTCAGTCACTTTCCCACTGTCATAACATAGCTTCTCTATACTTGTTTATAAATACTTTCATTGTAATTGTTCTGATAAACTTTCCTCTATGTTATCTCGACTTTATGAATTCATTTTAGGAATCTGCAATGTTACCTGTCATCTTGGCTTCAGTCACTTTCCCACTGTCATAACATAGCTTCTCTATACTTGTTTATAAATACTTTCATTGTAATTGTTCTGATAAACTTTCCTCTATGTTATCTCGACTTTATGAATTCATTTTAGGAATCTGCAATGTTACCTGTCATCTTGGTTTCTGTCACTTTCCCACTGTCATAACATAGCTTCTCTATACTTGTTTATAAATACTTTCATTGTAATTGTTCTGATAAACTTTCCTCTATGTTATCTTGACTTTATGAATTCATTTTAGGAATCTGCAATGTTACCTGTCATCTTGGCTTCAGTCACTTTCCCACTGTCATAACATAGCTTCTCTATACTTGTTTATAAATACTTTCATTGTAATTGTTCTGATAAACTTTCCTCTATGTTATCTCGACTTTATGAATTCATTTTAGGAATCTGCAATGTTACCTGTCATCTTGGCTTCAGTCACTTTCCCACTGTCATAACATAGCTTCTCTATACTTGTTTATAAATACTTTCATTGTAATTGTTCTGATAAACTTTCCTCTATGGTATCTCGACTTTATGAATTCATTTTAGGAATCTGCAATGTTACCTGTCATCTTGGCTTCAGTCACTTTCCCACTGTCATAACATAGCTTCTCTATACTTGTTTATAAATACTTTCATTGTAATTGTTCTGATAAACTTTCCTCTATGTTATCTTGACTTTATGAATTCATTTTAGGAATCTGCAATGTTACCTGTCATCTTGGTTTCAGTCACTTTCCCACTGTCATAACATAGCTTCTCTATACTTGTTTATAAATACTTTCATTGTAATTGTTCTGATAAACTTTCCTCTATGTTATCTCGACTTTATGAATTCATTTTAGGAATCTGCAATGTTACCTGTCATCTTGGTTTCAGTCACTTTCCCACTGTCATAACATAGCTTCTCTATACTTGTTTATAAATACTTTCATTGTAATTGTACTGATAAACTTTCCTCTATGTTATCTCGACTTTATGAATTCATTTTAGGAATCTGCAATGTTACCTGTCATCTTGGCTTCAGTCACTTTCCCACTGTCATAACATAGCTTCTCTATACTTGTTTATAAATACTTTCATTGTAATTGTTCTGATAAACTTTCCTCTATGGTATCTCGACTTTATGAATTCATTTTAGGAATCTGCAATGTTACCTGTCATCTTGGTTTCAGTCACTTTCCCACTGTCATAACATAGCTTCTCTATACTTGTTTATAAATACTTTCATTGTAATTGTTCTGATAAACTTTCCTCTATGTTATCTCGACTTTATGAATTCATTTTAGGAATCTGCAATGTTACCTGTCATCTTGGCTTCAGTCACTTTCCCACTGTCATAACATAGCTTCTCTATACTTGTTTATAAATACTTTCATTGTAATTGTTCTGATAAACTTTCCTCTATGTTATCTCGACTTTATGAATTCATTTTAGGAATCTGCAATGTTACCTGTCATCTTGGCTTCAGTCACTTTCCCACTGTCATAACATAGCTTCTCTATACTTGTTTATAAATACTTTCATTGTAATTGTTCTGATAAACTTTCCTCTATGTTATCTCGACTTTATGAATTCATTTTAGGAATCTGCAATGTTACCTGTCATCTTGGCTTCAGTCACTTTCCCACTGTCATAACATAGCTTCTCTATACTTGTTTATAAATACTTTCATTGTAATTGTTCTGATAAACTTTCCTCTATGGTATCTCGACTTTATGAATTCATTTTAGGAATCTGCAATGTTACCTGTCATCTTGGTTTCAGTCACTTTCCCACTGTCATAACATAGCTTCTCTATACTTGTTTATAAATACTTTCATTGTAATTGTTCTGATAAACTTTCCTCTATGTTATCTCGACTTTATGAATTCATTTTAGGAATCTGCAATGTTACCTGTCATCTTGGCTTCAGTCACTTTCCCACTGTCATAACATAGCTTCTCTATACTTGTTTATAAATACTTTCATTGTAATTGTTCTGATAAACTTTCCTCTATGTTATCTCGACTTTATGAATTCATTTTAGGAATCTGCAATGTTACCTGTCATCTTGGCTTCAGTCACTTTCCCACTGTCATAACATAGCTTCTCTATACTTGTTTATAAATACTTTCATTGTAATTGTTCTGATAAACTTTCCTCTATGTTATCTCGACTTTATGAATTCATTTTAGGAATCTGCAATGTTACCTGTCATCTTGGCTTCAGTCACTTTCCCACTGTCATAACATAGCTTCTCTATACTTGTTTATAAATACTTTCATTGTAATTGTTCTGATAAACTTTCCTCTATGGTATCTCGACTTTATGAATTCATTTTAGGAATCTGCAATGTTACCTGTCATCTTGGTTTCAGTCACTTTCCCACTGTCATAACATAGCTTCTCTATACTTGTTTATAAATACTTTCATTGTAATTGTTCTGATAAACTTTCCTCTATGTTATCTCGACTTTATGAATTCATTTTAGGAATCTGCAATGTTACCTGTCATCTTGGTTTCAGTCACTTTCCCACTGTCATAACATAGCTTCTCTATACTTGTTTATAAATACTTTCATTGTAATTGTACTGATAAACTTTCCTCTATGTTATCTCGACTTTATGAATTCATTTTAGGAATCTGCAATGTTACCTGTCATCTTGGCTTCAGTCACTTTCCCACTGTCATAACATAGCTTCTCTATACTTGTTTATAAATACTTTCATTGTAATTGTTCTGATAAACTTTCCTCTATGGTATCTCGACTTTATGAATTCATTTTAGGAATCTGCAATGTTACCTGTCATCTTGGTTTCAGTCACTTTCCCACTGTCATAACATAGCTTCTCTATACTTGTTTATAAATACTTTCATTGTAATTGTTCTGATAAACTTTCCTCTATGTTATCTCGACTTTATGAATTCATTTTAGGAATCTGCAATGTTACCTGTCATCTTGGCTTCAGTCACTTTCCCACTGTCATAACATAGCTTCTCTATACTTGTTTATAAATACTTTCATTGTAATTGTTCTGATAAACTTTCCTCTATGTTATCTCGACTTTATGAATTCATTTTAGGAATCTGCAATGTTACCTGTCATCTTGGCTTCAGTCACTTTCCCACTGTCATAACATAGCTTCTCTATACTTGTTTATAAATACTTTCATTGTAATTGTTCTGATAAACTTTCCTCTATGTTATCTCGACTTTATGAATTCATTTTAGGAATCTGCAATGTTACCTGTCATCTTGGTTTCAGTCACTTTCCCACTGTCATAACATAGCTTCTCTATACTTGTTTATAAATACTTTCATTGTAATTGTTCTGATAAACTTTCCTCTATGTTATCTCGACTTTATGAATTCATTTTAGGAATCTGCAATGTTACCTGTCATCTTGGCTTCAGTCACTTTCCCACTGTCATAACATAGCTTCTCTATACTTGTTTATAAATACTTTCATTGTAATTGTTCTGATAAACTTTCCTCTATGTTATCTCGACTTTATGAATTCATTTTAGGAATCTGCAATATTACCTGGCATCTTGGCTTCAGTCACTTTCCCACTGTCATAACATAGCTTCTCTATACTTGTTTATAAATACTTTCATTGTAATTGTTCTGATAAACTTTCCTCTATGGTATCTCGACTTTATGAATTCATTTTAGGAATCTGCAATGTTACCTGTCATCTTGGTTTCAGTCACTTTCCCACTGTCATAACATAGCTTCTCTATACTTGTTTATAAATACTTTCATTGTAATTGTTCTGATAAACTTTCCTCTATGTTATCTCGACTTTATGAATTCATTTTAGGAATCTGCAATATTACCTGGCATCTTGGCTTCAATGACTTTCCCACTGTCATAACATAGCTTCTCTATACTTGTTTATAAATACTTTCATTGTAATTGTTCTGATAAACTTTCCTCTATGTTATCTCGACTTTATGAATTCATTTTAGGAATCTGCAATGTTACCTGTCATCTTGGCTTCAGTCACTTTCCCACTGTCATAACATAGCTTCTCTATACTTGTTTATAAATACTTTCATTGTAATTGTTCTGATAAACTTTCCTCTATGGTATCTCGACTTTATGAATTCATTTTAGGAATCTGCAATGTTACCTGTCATCTTGGTTTCAGTCACTTTCCCACTGTCATAACATAGCTTCTCTATACTTGTTTATAAATACTTTCATTGTAATTGTTCTGATAAACTTTCCTCTATGTTATCTCGACTTTATGAATTCATTTTAGGAATCTGCAATGTTACCTGTCATCTTGGCTTCAGTCACTTTCCCACTGTCATAACATAGCTTCTCTATACTTGTTTATAAATACTTTCATTGTAATTGTTCTGATAAACTTTCCTCTATGGTATCTCGACTTTATGAATTCATTTTAGGAATCTGCAATGTTACCTGTCATCTTGGTTTCAGTCACTTTCCCACTGTCATAACATAGCTTCTCTATACTTGTTTATAAATACTTTCATTGTAATTGTTCTGATAAACTTTCCTCTATGTTATCTCGACTTTATGAATTCATTTTAGGAATCTGCAATGTTACCTGTCATCTTGGCTTCAGTCACTTTCCCACTGTCATAACATAGCTTCTCTATACTTGTTTATAAATACTTTCATTGTAATTGTTCTGATAAACTTTCCTCTATGGTATCTCGACTTTATGAATTCATTTTAGGAATCTGCAATGTTACCTGTCATCTTGGCTTCAGTCACTTTCCCACTGTCATAACATAGCTTCTCTATACTTGTTTATAAATACTTTCATTGTAATTGTTCTGATAAACTTTCCTCTATGGTATCTCGACTTTATGAATTCATTTTAGGAATCTGCAATGTTACCTGTCATCTTGGTTTCAGTCACTTTCCCACTGTCATAACATAGCTTCTCTATACTTGTTTATAAATACTTTCATTGTAATTGTTCTGATAAACTTTCCTCTATGTTATCTCGACTTTATGAATTCATTTTAGGAATCTGCAATGTTACCTGTCATCTTGGCTTCAGTCACTTTCCCACTGTCATAACATAGCTTCTCTATACTTGTTTATAAATACTTTCATTGTAATTGTTCTGATAAACTTTCCTCTATGTTATCTCGACTTTATGAATTCATTTTAGGAATCTGCAATATTACCTGGCATCTTGGCTTCAGTCACTTTCCCACTGTCATAACATAGCTTCTCTATACTTGTTTATAAATACTTTCATTGTAATTGTTCTGATAAACTTTCCTCTATGGTATCTCGACTTTATGAATTCATTTTAGGAATCTGCAATGTTACCTGTCATCTTGGTTTCAGTCACTTTCCCACTGTCATAACATAGCTTCTCTATACTTGTTTATAAATACTTTCATTGTAATTGTTCTGATAAACTTTCCTCTATGTTATCTCGACTTTATGAATTCATTTTAGGAATCTGCAATATTACCTGGCATCTTGGCTTCAATGACTTTCCCACTGTCATAACATAGCTTCTCTATACTTGTTTATAAATACTTTCATTGTAATTGTTCTGATAAACTTTCCTCTATGTTATCTCGACTTTATGAATTCATTTTAGGAATCTGCAATGTTACCTGTCATCTTGGCTTCAGTCACTTTCCCACTGTCATAACATAGCTTCTCTATACTTGTTTATAAATACTTTCATTGTAATTGTTCTGATAAACTTTCCTCTATGTTATCTCGACTTTATGAATTCATTTTAGGAATCTGCAATATTACCTGGCATCTTGGCTTCAGTCACTTTCCCACTGTCATAACATAGCTTCTCTATACTTGTTTATAAATACTTTCATTGTAATTGTTCTGATAAACTTTCCTCTATGTTATCTCGACTTTATGAATTCATTTTAGGAATCTGCAATATTACCTGGCATCTTGGCTTCAGTCACTTTCCCACTGTCATAACATAGCTTCTCTATACTTGTTTATAAATACTTTCATTGTAATTGTTCTGATAAACTTTCCTCTATGTTATCTCGACTTTATGAATTCATTTTAGGAATCTGCAATATTACCTGGCATCTTGGCTTCAATGACTTTCCCACTGTCATAACATAGCTTCTCTATACTTGTTTATAAATACTTTCATTGTAATTGTTCTGATAAACTTTCCTCTATGTTATCTCGACTTTATGAATTCATTTTAGGAATCTGCAATGTTACCTGTCATCTTGGCTTCAGTCACTTTCCCACTGTCATAACATAGCTTCTCTATACTTGTTTATAAATACTTTCATTGTAATTGTTCTGATAAACTTTCCTCTATGTTATCTCGACTTTATGAATTCATTTTAGGAATCTGCAATATTACCTGGCATCTTGGCTTCAGTCACTTTCCCACTGTCATAACATAGCTTCTCTATACTTGTTTATAAATACTTTCATTGTAATTGTTCTGATAAACTTTCCTCTATGTTATCTCGACTTTATGAATTCATTTTAGGAATCTGCAATGTTACCTGTCATCTTGGCTTCAGTCACTTTCCCACTGTCATAACATAGCTTCTCTATACTTGTTTATAAATACTTTCATTGTAATTGTTCTGATAAACTTTCCTCTATGTTATCTCGACTTTATGAATTCATTTTAGGAATCTGCAATGTTACCTGTCATCTTGGCTTCA
Organism: Acanthosepion lycidas; assembly: GCA_963932145.1. NCBI lineage: Eukaryota > Metazoa > Mollusca > Cephalopoda > Sepiida > Sepiidae > Acanthosepion > Acanthosepion lycidas. Next base: position 11,537,234 of record OZ010604.1, on the reverse strand, counting down.
GTCACTTTCCCACTGTCATAACATAGCTTCTCTATACTTGTTTATAAATACTTTCATTGTAATTGTTCTGATAAACTTTCCTCTATGTTATCTCGACTTTATGAATTCATTTTAGGAATCTGCAATATTACCTGGCATCTTGGCTTCAGTCACTTTCCCACTGTCATAACATAGCTTCTCTATACTTGTTTATAAATACTTTCATTGTAATTGTTCTGATAAACTTTCCTCTATGTTATCTCGACTTTATGAATTCATTTTAGGAATCTGCAATATTACCTGGCATCTTGGCTTCAGTCACTTTCCCACTGTCATAACATAGCTTCTCTATACTTGTTTATAAATACTTTCATTGTAATTGTTCTGATAAACTTTCCTCTATGTTATCTCGACTTTATGAATTCATTTTAGGAATCTGCAATATTACCTGGCATCTTGGCTTCAATGACTTTCCCACTGTCATAACATAGCTTCTCTATACTTGTTTATAAATACTTTCATTGTAATTGTTCTGATAAACTTTCCTCTATGTTATCTCGACTTTATGAATTCATTTTAGGAATCTGCAATGTTACCTGTCATCTTGGCTTCAGTCACTTTCCCACTGTCATAACATAGCTTCTCTATACTTGTTTATAAATACTTTCATTGTAATTGTTCTGATAAACTTTCCTCTATGTTATCTCGACTTTATGAATTCATTTTAGGAATCTGCAATATTACCTGGCATCTTGGCTTCAGTCACTTTCCCACTGTCATAACATAGCTTCTCTATACTTGTTTATAAATACTTTCATTGTAATTGTTCTGATAAACTTTCCTCTATGTTATCTCGACTTTATGAATTCATTTTAGGAATCTGCAATGTTACCTGTCATCTTGGCTTCAGTCACTTTCCCACTGTCATAACATAGCTTCTCTATACTTGTTTATAAATACTTTCATTGTAATTGTTCTGATAAACTTTCCTCTATGTTATCTCGACTTTATGAATTCATTTTAGGAATCTGCAATGTTACCTGTCATCTTGGCTTCAGTCACTTTCCCACTGTCATAACATAGCTTCTCTATACTTGTTTATAAATACTTTCATTGTAATTGTTCTGATAAACTTTCCTCTATGTTATCTCGACTTTATGAATTCATTTTAGGAATCTGCAATGTTACCTGTCATCTTGGCTTCAGTCACTTTCCCACTGTCATAACATAGCTTCTCTATACTTGTTTATAAATACTTTCATTGTAATTGTTCTGATAAACTTTCCTCTATGTTATCTCGACTTTATGAATTCATTTTAGGAATCTGCAATATTACCTGGCATCTTGGCTTCAGTCACTTTCCCACTGTCATAACATAGCTTCTCTATACTTGTTTATAAATACTTTCATTGTAATTGTTCTGATAAACTTTCCTCTATGTTATCTCGACTTTATGAATTCATTTTAGGAATCTGCAATGTTACCTGTCATCTTGGCTTCAGTCACTTTCCCACTGTCATAACATAGCTTCTCTATACTTGTTTATAAATACTTTCATTGTAATTGTTCTGATAAACTTTCCTCTATGTTATCTCGACTTTATGAATTCATTTTAGGAATCTGCAATGTTACCTGTCATCTTGGTTTCAGTCACTTTCCCACTGTCATAACATAGCTTCTCTATACTTGTTTATAAATACTTTCATTGTAATTGTTCTGATAAACTTTCCTCTATGTTATCTCGACTTTATGAATTCATTTTAGGAATCTGCAATGTTACCTGTCATCTTGGCTTCAGTCACTTTCCCACTGTCATAACATAGCTTCTCTATACTTGTTTATAAATACTTTCATTGTAATTGTTCTGATAAACTTTCCTCTATGTTATCTCGACTTTATGAATTCATTTTAGGAATCTGCAATGTTACCTGTCATCTTGGCTTCAGTCACTTTCCCACTGTCATAACATAGCTTCTCTATACTTGTTTATAAATACTTTCATTGTAATTGTTCTGATAAACTTTCCTCTATGTTATCTCGACTTTATGAATTCATTTTAGGAATCTGCAATGTTACCTGTCATCTTGGCTTCAGTCACTTTCCCACTGTCATAACATAGCTTCTCTATACTTGTTTATAAATACTTTCATTGTAATTGTTCTGATAAACTTTCCTCTATGTTATCTCGACTTTATGAATTCATTTTAGGAATCTGCAATATTACCTGGCATCTTGGCTTCAGTCACTTTCCCACTGTCATAACATAGCTTCTCTATACTTGTTTATAAATACTTTCATTGTAATTGTTCTGATAAACTTTCCTCTATGTTATCTCGACTTTATGAATTCATTTTAGGAATCTGCAATGTTACCTGTCATCTTGGTTTCAGTCACTTTCCCACTGTCATAACATAGCTTCTCTATACTTGTTTATAAATACTTTCATTGTAATTGTTCTGATAAACTTTCCTCTATGTTATCTCGACTTTATGAATTCATTTTAGGAATCTGCAATGTTACCTGTCATCTTGGCTTCAGTCACTTTCCCACTGTCATAACATAGCTTCTCTATACTTGTTTATAAATACTTTCATTGTAATTGTTCTGATAAACTTTCCTCTATGGTATCTCGACTTTATGAATTCATTTTAGGAATCTGCAATGTTACCTGTCATCTTGGCTTCAGTCACTTTCCCACTGTCATAACATAGCTTCTCTATACTTGTTTATAAATACTTTCATTGTAATTGTTCTGATAAACTTTCCTCTATGTTATCTCGACTTTATGAATTCATTTTAGGAATCTGCAATGTTACCTGTCATCTTGGCTTCAGTCACTTTCCCACTGTCATAACATAGCTTCTCTATACTTGTTTATAAATACTTTCATTGTAATTGTTCTGATAAACTTTCCTCTATGGTATCTCGACTTTATGAATTCATTTTAGGAATCTGCAATGTTACCTGTCATCTTGGTTTCAGTCACTTTCCCACTGTCATAACATAGCTTCTCTATACTTGTTTATAAATACTTTCATTGTAATTGTTCTGATAAACTTTCCTCTATGTTATCTCGACTTTATGAATTCATTTTAGGAATCTGCAATGTTACCTGTCATCTTGGTTTCAGTCACTTTCCCACTGTCATAACATAGCTTCTCTATACTTGTTTATAAATACTTTCATTGTAATTGTTCTGATAAACATCCCTCTATGGTATCTCGACTTTATGAATTCATTTTAGGAATCTGCAATGTTACCTGTCATCTTGGTTTCAGTCACTTTCCCAATGTCATAACATAGCTTCTCTATACTTGTTTATAAATACTTTCATTGTAATTGTTCTGATAAACTTTCCTCTATGTTATCTCGACTTTATGAATTCATTTTAGGAATCTGCAATGTTACCTGTCATCTTGGTTTCAGTCACTTTCCCACTGTCATAACATAGCTTCTCTATACTTGTTTATAAATACTTTCATTGTAATTGTTCTGATAAACTTTCCTCTATGGTATCTCGACTTTATGAATTCATTTTAGGAATCTGCAATGTTACCTGTCATCTTGGCTTCAGTCACTTTCCCACTGTCATAACATAGCTTCTCTATACTTGTTTATAAATACTTTCATTGTAATTGTTCTGATCAACTTTCCTCTATGGTATCTCGACTTTATGAATTCATTTTAGGAATCTGCAATGTTACCTGTCATCTTGGTTTCAGTCACTTTCCCACTGTCATAACATAGCTTCTCTATACTTGTTTATAAATACTTTCATTGTAATTGTTCTGATAAACTTTCCTCTATGTTATCTCGACTTTATGAATTCATTTTAGGAATCTGCAATGTTACCTGTCATCTTGGTTTCAGTCACTTTCCCACTGTCATAACATAGCTTCTCTATACTTGTTTATAAATACTTTCATTGTAATTGTTCTGATAAACTTTCCTCTATGTTATCTCGACTTTATGAATTCATTTTAGGAATCTGCAATGTTACCTGTCATCTTGGTTTCAGTCACTTTCCCACTGTCATAACATAGCTTCTCTATACTTGTTTATAAATACTTTCATTTTAATTGTTCTGATAAACTTTCCTCTATGTTATCTCGACTTTATGAATTCATTTTAGGAATCTGCAATGTTACCTGTCATCTTGGTTTCAGTCACTTTCCCACTGTCATAACATAGCTTCTCTATACTTGTTTATAAATACTTTCATTGTAATTGTTCTGATAAACTTTCCTCTATGTTATCTCGACTTTATGAATTCATTTTAGGAATCTGCAATGTTACCTGTCATCTTGGCTTCAGTCACTTTCCCACTGTCATAACATAGCTTCTCTATACTTGTTTATAAATACTTTCATTGTAATTGTTCTGATAAACTTTCCTCTATGGTATCTCGACTTTATGAATTCATTTTAGGAATCTGCAATGTTACCTGTCATCTTGGCTTCAGTCACTTTCCCACTGTCATAACATAGCTTCTCTATACTTGTTTATAAATACTTTCATTGTAATTGTTCTGATAAACTTTCCTCTATGTTATCTCGACTTTATGAATTCATTTTAGGAATCTGCAATGTTACCTGTCATCTTGGCTTCAGTCACTTTCCCACTGTCATAACATAGCTTCTCTATACTTGTTTATAAATACTTTCATTGTAATTGTTCTGATAAACTTTCCTCTATGGTATCTCGACTTTATGAATTCATTTTAGGAATCTGCAATGTTACCTGTCATCTTGGTTTCAGTCACTTTCCCACTGTCATAACATAGCTTCTCTATACTTGTTTATAAATACTTTCATTGTAATTGTTCTGATAAACTTTCCTCTATGGTATCTCGACTTTATGAATTCATTTTAGGAATCTGCAATGTTACCTGTCATCTTGGCTTCAGTCACTTTCCCACTGTCATAACATAGCTTCTCTATACTTGTTTATAAATACTTTCATTGTAATTGTTCTGATAAACTTTCCTCTATGGTATCTCGACTTTATGAATTCATTTTAGGAATCTGCAATGTTACCTGTCATCTTGGCTTCAGTCACTTTCCCACTGTCATAACATAGCTTCTCTATACTTGTTTATAAATACTTTCATTGTAATTGTTCTGATAAACTTTCCTCTATGTTATCTCGACTTTATGAATTCATTTTAGGAATCTGCAATGTTACCTGTCATCTTGGCTTCAGTCACTTTCCCACTGTCATAACATAGCTTCTCTATACTTGTTTATAAATACTTTCATTGTAATTGTTCTGATAAACTTTCCTCTATGGTATCTCGACTTTATGAATTCATTTTAGGAATCTGCAATGTTACCTGTCATCTTGGTTTCAGTCACTTTCCCACTGTCATAACATAGCTTCTCTATACTTGTTTATAAATACTTTCATTGTAATTGTTCTGATAAACTTTCCTCTATGTTATCTCGACTTTATGAATTCATTTTAGGAATCTGCAATGTTACCTGTCATCTTGGTTTCAGTCACTTTCCCACTGTCATAACATAGCTTCTCTATACTTGTTTATAAATACTTTCATTGTAATTGTTCTGATAAACTTTCCTCTATGTTATCTCGACTTTATGAATTCATTTTAGGAATCTGCAATGTTACCTGTCATCTTGGTTTCAGTCACTTTCCCACTGTCATAACATAGCTTCTCTATACTTGTTTATAAATACTTTCATTGTAATTGTTCTGATAAACTTTCCTCTATGTTATCTCGACTTTATGAATTCATTTTAGGAATCTGCAATGTTACCTGTCATCTTGGTTTCAGTCACTTTCCCACTGTCATAACATAGCTTCTCTATACTTGTTTATAAATACTTTCATTGTAATTGTTCTGATAAACTTTCCTCTATGTTATCTCGACTTTATGAATTCATTTTAGGAATCTGCAATGTTACCTGTCATCTTGGCTTCAGTCACTTTCCCACTGTCATAACATAGCTTCTCTATACTTGTTTATAAATACTTTCATTGTAATTGTTCTGATAAACTTTCCTCTATGTTATCTCGACTTTATGAATTCATTTTAGGAATCTGCAATGTTACCTGTCATCTTGGTTTCAGTCACTTTCCCACTGTCATAACATAGCTTCTCTATACTTGTTTATAAATACTTTCATTGTAATTGTTCTGATAAACTTTCCTCTATGTTATCTCGACTTTATGAATTCATTTTAGGAATCTGCAATGTTACCTGTCATCTTGGTTTCAGTCACTTTCCCACTGTCATAACATAGCTTCTCTATACTTGTTTATAAATACTTTCATTGTAATTGTTCTGATAAACTTTCCTCTATGTTATCTCGACTTTATGAATTCATTTTAGGAATCTGCAATGTTACCTGTCATCTTGGTTTCAGTCACTTTCCCACTGTCATAACATAGCTTCTCTATACTTGTTTATAAATACTTTCATTGTAATTGTTCTGATAAACTTTCCTCTATGTTATCTCGACTTTATGAATTCATTTTAGGAATCTGCAATGTTACCTGTCATCTTGGTTTCAGTCACTTTCCCACTGTCATAACATAGCTTCTCTATACTTGTTTATAAATACTTTCATTGTAATTGTTCTGATAAACTTTCCTCTATGTTATCTCGACTTTATGAATTCATTTTAGGAATCTGCAATGTTACCTGTCATCTTGGCTTCAGTCACTTTCCCACTGTCATAACATAGCTTCTCTATACTTGTTTATAAATACTTTCATTGTAATTGTTCTGATAAACTTTCCTCTATGTTATCTCGACTTTATGAATTCATTTTAGGAATCTGCAATGTTACCTGTCATCTTGGTTTCAGTCACTTTCCCACTGTCATAACATAGCCTCTCTATACTTGTTTATAAATACTTTCATTGTAATTGTTCTGATAAACTTTCCTCTATGGTATCTCGACTTTATGAATTCATTTTAGGAATCTGCAATGTTACCTGTCATCTTGGCTTCAGTCACTTTCCCACTGTCATAACATAGCTTCTCTATACTTGTTTATAAATACTTTCATTGTAATTGTTCTGATAAACTTTCCTCTATGTTATCTTGACTTTATGAATTCATTTTAGGAATCTGCAATGTTACCTGTCATCTTGGTTTCAGTCACTTTCCCACTGTCATAACATAGCTTCTCTATACTTGTTTATAAATACTTTCATTGTAATTGTTCTGATAAACTTTCCTCTATGGTATCTCGACTTTATGAATTCATTTTAGGAATCTGCAATGTTACCTGGCATCTTGGCTTCAGTCACTTTCCCACTGTCATAACATAGCTTCTCTATACTTGTTTATAAATACTTTCATTGTAATTGTTCTGATAAACTTTCCTCTATGTTATCTTGACTTTATGAATTCATTTTAGGAATCTGCAATGTTACCTGTCATCTTGGCTTCAGTCACTTTCCCACTGTCATAACATAGCTTCTCTATACTTGTTTATAAATACTTTCATTGTAATTGTTCTGATAAACTTTCCTCTATGGTATCTCGACTTTATGAATTCATTTTAGGAATCTGCAATGTTACCTGTCATCTTGGCTTCAGTCACTTTCCCACTGTCATAACATAGCTTCTCTATACTTGTTTATAAATACTTTCATTGTAATTGTTCTGATAAACTTTCCTCTATGTTATCTTGACTTTATGAATTCATTTTAGGAATCTGCAATGTTACCTGTCATCTTGGTTTCAGTCACTTTCCCACTGTCATAACATAGCTTCTCTATACTTGTTTATAAATACTTTCATTGTAATTGTTCTGATAAACCTTCCTCTATGGTATCTCAACTTTATGAATTCATTTTAGGAATATGCAATGTTGACTGGCATCTTGGCTTCAGTCACTTTCCCACTGTCATAACATAGCTTCTCTATACTTGTTTATAAATACTTTCATTGTAATTGTTCTGATAAACTTCCCTCTATGTTATCTCGACTTTTTGAATTCATTTTAGGAATATGCAATGTTAACTGGCATCTTGGCTTCAGTCACTTTCCCACTGTCATAACATAGCTTCTCTATACTTGTTTATAAATACTTTCATTGTAATTGTTCTGATAAACTTTCCTCTATGGTATCTCGACTTTATGAATTCATTTTAGGAATCTGCAATGTTACCTGTCATCTTGGCTTCAGTCACTTTCCCACTGTCATAACATAGCTTCTCTATACTTGTTTATAAATACTTTCATTGTAATTGTTCTGATAAACTTTCCTCTATGTTATCTTGACTTTATGAATTCATTTTAGGAATCTGCAATGTTACCTGTCATCTTGGTTTCAGTCACTTTCCCACTGTCATAACATAGCTTCTCTATACTTGTTTATAAATACTTTCATTGTCATTGTTCTGATAAACCTTCCTCTATGGTATCTCAACTTTATGAATTCATTTTAGGAATATGCAATGTTGACTGGCATCTTGGCTTCAGTCACTTTCCCACTGTCATAACATAGCTTCTCTATACTTGTTTATAAATACTTTCATTGTAATTGTTCTGATAAACTTCCCTCTATGTTATCTCGACTTTTTGAATTCATTTTAGGAATATGCAATGTTAACTGGCATCTTGGCTTCAGTCACTTTCCCACTGTCATAACATAGCTTCTCTATACTTGTTTATAAATACTTTCATTGTAATTGTTCTGATAAACCTTCCTCTATGGTATCTCAACTTTATGAATTCATTTTAGGAATATGCAATGTTAACTGGCATCTTGGCTTCAGTCACTTTCCCACTGTCATGACATAGCTTCTCTATACTTGTTTATAAATACTTTCATCGTAATTGTTCTGATAAACCTTCCTCTATGGTATCTCAACTTTATGAATTCATTTTAGGAATCTGCAATGTTAGCTGGCATCTTGGCTTCAGTCACTTTCCCACTGTCATAACATAGCTTCTCTATACTTGTTTATAAATACTTTCATTGTAATTGTTCTGATAAACCTTCCTCTATGGTATCTCAACTTTCTGAATTCATTTTAGGAATCTGCAATATTACCTGTCATCTTGGCTTCAGTCACTTTCCCAATGTCATAACATAGCTTCTCTATACTTGTTTATAAATACTTTCATTTTAATTATTCTGATAAACTTCCCTCTATGTTATCTCGACTTTATGAATTCATTTTAGGAATCTGCAATGTTACCTGTCATCTTGGCTTCAGTCACTTTCCCACTGTCATAACATAGCTTCTCTATACTTGTTTATAAATACTTTCATTTTAAATATTCTGATAAACTTCCCTCTATGTTATCTCGACTTTATGAATTCATTTTAGGAATCTGCAATGTTACCTGTCATCTTGGCTTCAGTCACTTTCCCACTGTCATAACATAGCTTCTCTATACTTGTTTATAAATACTTTCATTTTAATTATTCTGATAAAACTTCCTCTATGGTATCTCAACTTTATGAATTCATTTTAGGAATATGCAATGTTAACTGGCATATTGGCTTAAGTCACTTTCCCACTGTCATAACATAGCTTCTCTATACTTGTTTATAAATACTTTCATTTTACTTGTTCTGATAAACTTCCCTCTATGTTATCTCGACTTTATGAATTCATTTTAGGAATCTGCAATGTTACCTGTCATCTTGGCTTCAGTCACTTTCCCACTGTCATAACATAGCTTCTCTATACTTGTTTATAAATACTTTCATTTTAATTATTCTGATAAACTTCCCTCTATGTTATCTCGACTTTATGAATTCATTTTAGGAATCTGCAATGTTACCTGTCATCTTGGCTTCAGTCACTTTCCCACTGTCATAACATAGCTTCTCTATACTTGTTTATAAATACTTTCATTGTAATTGTTCTGATAAACCTTCCTCTATGGTATCTCAACTTTATGAATTCATTTTAGGAATATGCAATGTTGACTGGCATCTTGGCTTCAGTCTCTTTCCCACTGTCATAACATAGCTTCTCTATACTTGTTTATAAATACTTTCATTGTAATTGTTCTGATAAACTTCCCTCTATGTTATCTCGACTTTTTGAATTCATTTTAGGAATATGCAATGTTAACTGGCATCTTGGCTTCAGTCACTTTCCCACTGTCATAACATAGCTTCTCTATACTTGTTTATAAATACTTTCATTGTAATTGTTCTGATAAACCTTCCTCTATGGTATCTCAACTTTATGAATTCATTTTAGGAATATGCAATGTTAACTGGCATCTTGGCTTCAGTCACTTTCCCACTGTCATGACATAGCTTCTCTATACTTGTTTATAAATACTTTCATCGTAATTGTTCTGATAAACCTTCCTCTATGGTATCTCAACTTTATGAATTCATTTTAGGAATCTGCAATGTTAGCTGGCATCTTGGCTTCAGTCACTTTCCCACTGTCATAACATAGCTTCTCTATACTTGTTTATAAATACTTTCATTGTAATTGTTCTGATAAACCTTCCTCTATGGTATCTCAACTTTCTGAATTCATTTTAGGAATCTGCAATATTACCTGTCATCTTGGCTTCAGTCACTTTCCCAATGTCATAACATAGCTTCTCTATACTTGTTTATAAATACTTTCATTTTAATTATTCTGATAAACTTCCCTCTATGTTATCTCGACTTTATGAATTCATTTTAGGAATCTGCAATGTTACCTGTCATCTTGGCTTCAGTCACTTTCCCACTGTCATAACATAGCTTCTCTATACTTGTTTATAAATACTTTCATTTTAAATATTCTGATAAACTTCCCTCTATGTTATCTCGACTTTATGAATTCATTTTAGGAATCTGCAATGTTACCTGTCATCTTGGCTTCAGTCACTTTCCCACTGTCATAACATAGCTTCTCTATACTTGTTTATAAATACTTTCATTTTAATTATTCTGATAAACCTTCCTCTATGGTATCTCAACTTTATGAATTCATTTTAGGAATATGCAATGTTAACTGGCATATTGGCTTAAGTCACTTTCCCACTGTCATAACATAGCTTCTCTATACTTGTTTATAAATACTTTCATTTTACTTGTTCTGATAAACTTTCCTCTATGTTATCTCGACTTTATGAATTCATTTTAGGAATCTGCAATGTTACCTGTCATCTTGGCTTCAGTCACTTTCCCACTGTCATAACATAGCTTCTCTATACTTGTTTATAAATACTTTCATTTTAATTATTCTGATAAACTTCCCTCTATGTTATCTCGACTTTATGAATTCATTTTAGGAATCTGCAATGTTACCTGTCATCTTGGCTTCAGTCACTTTCCCACTGTCATAACATAGCTTCTCTATACTTGTTTATAAATACTTTCATTGTAATTGTTCTGATAAACCTTCCTCTATGGTATCTCAACTTTATGAATTCATTTTAGGAATATGCAATGTTAACTGGCATCTTGGCTTCAGTCACTTTCCCACTGTCATAACATAGCTTCTCTATACTTGTTTATAAATACTTTCATTTTAATTATTCTGATAAACTTCCCTCTATGTTATCTCGACTTTATGAATTCATTTTAGGAATCTGCAATGTTACCTGTCATCTTGGCTTCAGTCACTTTCCCAATGTCAAAACATAGCTTCCCTATACTTGTTTATAAATACTTTCATTTTAATTATTCTGATAACCTTCCCTCTATGTTATCTCGACTTTATGAATTCATTTTAGGAATCTGCAATGTTACCTGTCATCTTGGCTTCAGTCACTTTCCCACTGTCATAACATAGCTTCTCTATACTTGTTTATAAATACTTTCATTTTAATTATTCTGATAAACTTCCCTCTATGTTATCTCGACTTTATGAATTCATTTTAGGAATCTGCAATGTTACCTGTCATCTTGGCTTCAGTCACTTTCCCACTGTCATAACATAGCTTCTCTATACTTGTTTATAAATACTTTCATTGTAATTGTTCTGATAAACCTTCCTCTATGGTATCTCAACTTTATGAATTCATTTTAGGAATATGCAATGTTAACTGGCATCTTGGCTTCAGTCACTTTCCCACTGTCATAACATAGCTTCTCTATACTTGTTTATAAATACTTTCATTTTAATTATTCTGATAAAACTTCCTCTATGGTATCTCAACTTTATGAATTCATTTTAGGAATATGCAATGTTAACTGGCATATTGGCTTAAGTCACTTTCCCACTGTCATAACATAGCTTCTCTATACTTGTTTATAAATACTTTCATTTTACTTGTTCTGATAAACTTCCCTCTATGTTATCTCGACTTTATGAATTCATTTTAGGAATCTGCAATGTTACCTGTCATCTTGGCTTCAGTCACTTTCCCACTGTCATAACATAGCTTCTCTATACTTGTTTATAAATACTTTCATTTTAATTATTCTGATAAACTTCCCTCTATGTTATCTCGACTTTATGAATTCATTTTAGGAATCTGCAATGTTACCTGTCATCTTGGCTTCAGTCACTTTCCCACTGTCATAACATAGCTTCTCTATACTTGTTTATAAATACTTTCATTGTAATTGTTCTGATAAACCTTCCTCTATGGTATCTCAACTTTATGAATTCATTTTAGGAATATGCAATGTTGACTGGCATCTTGGCTTCAGTCTCTTTCCCACTGTCATAACATAGCTTCTCTATACTTGTTTATAAATACTTTCATTGTAATTGTTCTGATAAACTTCCCTCTATGTTATCTCGACTTTTTGAATTCATTTTAGGAATATGCAATGTTAACTGGCATCTTGGCTTCAGTCACTTTCCCACTGTCATAACATAGCTTCTCTATACTTGTTTATAAATACTTTCATTGTAATTGTTCTGATAAACCTTCCTCTATGGTATCTCAACTTTATGAATTCATTTTAGGAATATGCAATGTTAACTGGCATCTTGGCTTCAGTCACTTTCCCACTGTCATGACATAGCTTCTCTATACTTGTTTATAAATACTTTCATCGTAATTGTTCTGATAAACCTTCCTCTATGGTATCTCAACTTTATGAATTCATTTTAGGAATCTGCAATGTTAGCTGGCATCTTGGCTTCAGTCACTTTCCCACTGTCATAACATAGCTTCTCTATACTTGTTTATAAATACTTTCATTGTAATTGTTCTGATAAACCTTCCTCTATGGTATCTCAACTTTCTGAATTCATTTTAGGAATCTGCAATATTACCTGTCATCTTGGCTTCAGTCACTTTCCCAATGTCATAACATAGCTTCTCTATACTTGTTTATAAATACTTTCATTTTAATTATTCTGATAAACTTCCCTCTATGTTATCTCGACTTTATGAATTCATTTTAGGAATCTGCAATGTTACCTGTCATCTTGGCTTCAGTCACTTTCCCACTGTCATAACATAGCTTCTCTATACTTGTTTATAAATACTTTCATTTTAAATATTCTGATAAACTTCCCTCTATGTTATCTCGACTTTATGAATTCATTTTAGGAATCTGCAATGTTACCTGTCATCTTGGCTTCAGTCACTTTCCCACTGTCATAACATAGCTTCTCTATACTTGTTTATAAATACTTTCATTTTAATTATTCTGATAAACCTTCCTCTATGGTATCTCAACTTTATGAATTCATTTTAGGAATATGCAATGTTAACTGGCATATTGGCTTAAGTCACTTTCCCACTGTCATAACATAGCTTCTCTATACTTGTTTATAAATACTTTCATTTTACTTGTTCTGATAAACTTTCCTCTATGTTATCTCGACTTTATGAATTCATTTTAGGAATCTGCAATGTTACCTGTCATCTTGGCTTCAGTCACTTTCCCACTGTCATAACATAGCTTCTCTATACTTGTTTATAAATACTTTCATTTTAATTATTCTGATAAACTTCCCTCTATGTTATCTCGACTTTATGAATTCATTTTAGGAATCTGCAATGTTACCTGTCATCTTGGCTTCAGTCACTTTCCCACTGTCATAACATAGCTTCTCTATACTTGTTTATAAATACTTTCATTGTAATTGTTCTGATAAACCTTCCTCTATGGTATCTCAACTTTATGAATTCATTTTAGGAATATGCAATGTTAACTGGCATCTTGGCTTCAGTCACTTTCCCACTGTCATAACATAGCTTCTCTATACTTGTTTATAAATACTTTCATTTTAATTATTCTGATAAACTTCCCTCTATGTTATCTCGACTTTATGAATTCATTTTAGGAATCTGCAATGTTACCTGTCATCTTGGCTTCAGTCACTTTCCCAATGTCAAAACATAGCTTCCCTATACTTGTTTATAAATACTTTCATTTTAATTATTCTGATAACCTTCCCTCTATGTTATCTCGACTTTATGAATTCATTTTAGGAATCTGCAATGTTACCTGTCATCTTGGCTTCAGTCACTTTCCCACTGTCATAACATAGCTTCTCTATACTTGTTTATAAATACTTTCATTTTAATTATTCTGATAAACTTCCCTCTATGTTATCTCGACTTTATGAATTCATTTTAGGAATCTGCAATGTTACCTGTCATCTTGGCTTCAGTCACTTTCCCACTGTCATAACATAGCTTCTCTATACTTGTTTATAAATACTTTCATTGTAATTGTTCTGATAAACCTTCCTCTATGGTATCTCAACTTTATGAATTCATTTTAGGAATATGCAATGTTAACTGGCATCTTGGCTTCAGTCACTTTCCCACTGTCATAACATAGCTTCTCTATACTTGTTTATAAATACTTTCATTTTAATTATTCTGATAAACTTCCCTCTATGTTATCTCGACTTTATGAATTCATTTTAGGAATCTGCAATGTTACCTGTCATCTTGGCTTCAGTCACTTTCCCAATGTCAAAACATAGCTTCCCTATACTTGTTTATAAATACTTTCATTTTAATTATTCTGATAACCTTCCCTCTATGTTATCTCGACTTTATGAATTCATTTTAGGAATCTGCAATGTTACCTGTCATCTTGGCTTCAGTCACTTTCCCACTGTCATAACATAGCTTCTCTATACTTGTTTATAAATACTTTCATTTTAATTATTCTGATAAACTTCCCTCTATGTTATCTCGACTTTATGAATTCATTTTAGGAATCTGCAATGTCACCTGTCATCTTGGCTTCAGTCACTTTCCCACTGTCATAACATAGCTTCTCTATACTTGTTTATAAATACTTTCATTGTAATTGTTCTGATAAACTTCCCTCTATGTTATCTCAACTTTATGAATTCATTTTAGGAATATGCAATGTTAACTGGCATCTTGGCTTCAGTCACTTTCCCACTGTCATAACATAGCTTCTCTATACTTGTTTATAAATACTTTCATTTTAATTATTCTGATAAACTTCCCTCTATTGTATCTCGACGTTATGAATTCATTTTAGGAATCTGCAATGTTACCTGTCATCTTGGCTTCAGTCACTTTCCCACTGTCATAACATAGCTTCTCTATACTTGTTTATAAATACTTTCATTTTAATTATTCTGATAAACTTCCCTCTATGTTATCTCGACTTTATGAATTCATTATCGGAATCTGCAATGTTACCTGTCATCTTGGCTTCAGTCACTTTCCCACTGTCATAACATTGCTTCTCTATACTTGTTTATAAATACTTTCATTGTAATTGTTCTGATAAACCTTCCTCTATGGTATCTCAACTTTATGAATTCATTTTAGGAATCTGCAATGTTACCTGACATCTTGGCTTAAGTCACTTTCCCACTGTCATAACATAGCTTCTCTATACTTGTTTATAAATACTTTCATTTTACTTGTTCTGATAAACTTCCCTCTATGTTATCTCGACTTTATTAATTCATTTTAGGAATCTGCAATGTTACCTGTCATCTTGGCTTCAGTCACTTTCCCACTGTCATAACATAGCTTCTCTATACTTGTTTATAAATACTTTCATTTTAATTATTCTGATAAACTTCCCTCTATGTTATCTCGACTTTATGAATTCATTTTAGGAATCTGCAATGTTACCTGTCATCTTGGCTTCAGTCACTTTCCCACTGTCATAACATAGCTTCTCTATACTTGTTTATAAATACTTTCATTTTAATTATTCTGATAAACTTCCCTCTATGTTATCTCGACTTTATGAATTCATTTTAGGAATCTGCAATGTTAGCTGGTGTCTTGGCTTCAGTCACTTTCCCAATGTCATAACATAGCTTCTCTATACTTGTTTATAAATACTTTCATTGTAATTGTTCTGATAAACCTTCCTCTATGGTATCTCAACTTTATGAATTCATTTTAGGAATATGCAATGTTACCTGGCATCTTGGCTTCAATGACTTTCCCACTGTCATAACATAGCTTCTCTATACTTGTTCATAAATACTTTCATTTTAATTGTTCTGATAAACTTCCCTCTATGTTATCTCGACTTTATGAATTCATTTTAGGAATCTGCAATGTTACCTGGCATCTTGGCTTCAGTCACTTTCCCACTGTCATAACATAGCTTCTCTACACTTGTTTATAAATACTTTCATTGTAATTGTACTGATAAACGTTCCTCTATGTTATCTCGACTTTATGAATTCATTTTAGGAATCTGCAATGTTACCTGTCATCTTGGCTTCAGTCACTTTCCCACTGTCATAACATAGCTTCTCTATACTTGTTTATAAATACTTTCATTGTAATTGTTCTGATAAACCTTCCTCTATGGTATCTCAACTTTATGAATTCATTTTAGGAATATGCAATGTTACCTGGCATCTTGGCTTCAGTCACTTTCCCACTGTCATAACATAGCTTCTCTATACTTGTTTATAGATACTTTCATTTTAATTATTCTGATAAACGTTCCTCTATGTTATCTCGACTTTATGAATTCATTTTAGGAATCTGCAATGTTACCTGTCATCTTGGCTTCAGTCACTTTCCCACTGTCATAACATAGCTTCTCTATACTTGTTTATAAATACTTTCATTTCAATTGATCTGATAAACTTCCCTATATGGTATCTCGACTTTATGAATTCATTTTAGGAATCTGCAATGTTACCTGGCATCTTGGCTTCAGTCACATTCCCAATGTCATAACATAGCTTCACTCTACTTGTTTATAAATACTTTCATTTTAATTGTTCTGATAAACTTTCCTCTATGGTATCTCGACTTTATGTATTCATTTTAGGAATATGCAATGTTACCTGGCATCTTGGCTTCAATCACTTTCCCACTGTCATAACATAGCTTCTCTACACTTGTTTATAAATACTTTCATTGTAATTGTTCTGATAAACGTTCCTCAATGTTATCTCGACTTTATGAATTCATTTTAGGAATCTGCAATGTTACCTGGCATCTTGGCTTCAGTCACTTTCCCACTGTCATAACATAGCTTCTCTATACTTGTTTATAAATTGTTTCATTGTAATTGTTCTGATAAACTTTCTTCTATGGTATCTCGACTTTATGAATTCATTTTAGGAATATGCAATGTTACCTGGCATCTTGGCTTCAATGACTTTCCCACTGTCATAACATAGCTTCTCTATACTTGTTTATAAATACTTTCCTTTTAATTGTTCTGATAAACTTCCCTCTATGTTATCTCGACTTTATGAATTCATTTTAGGAATCTGCAATGTTAGCTGGTGTCTTGGCTTCAGTCACTTTCCCAATGTCAAAACATAGCTTCTCTATACTTGTTTATAAATACTTTCATTGTAATTGTTCTGATAAACTTTCCTCTATGTTATCTCGACTTTATGAATTCATTTTAGGAATCTGCAATGTTACCTGTCATCTTGGCTTCAGTCACTTTCCCAATGTCAAAACATAGCTTCCCTATACTTGTTTATAAATACTTTCATTGTAATTGTTCTAATAAACTTTCCTCTATGTTATCTCGACTTTATGAATTCATTTTAGGAATCTGCAATGTTACCTGTCATCATGGTTTCAGTCACTTTCCCACTGTCATAACATAGCTTCTCTATACTTGTTCATAAATACTTTCATTGTAATTGTTCTGATAAACTTTCCTCTACGGTATCTACATTTTATGAATTCATTTCAGGAATCTGCATTGTTACCTGGCATCTTGGCTTCAGCCACTTTCCCAATGTCAAAACATAGCTTCTCTATACTTGTTTATAAATACTTTCGTTGTAATTGTTCTGATAAACATCCCTTTATGGTATCTCGACTTTCTGAATTCATTTTAGGAATCTGCAATGTTAGCTGGTGTCTTGGCTTCAGTCACTTTCCCAATGTCATAACATAGCTTCTCTATACTTGTTTATAAATACTTTCATTGTAATTGTTCTGATAAATCTTCCTCTATGGTATCTCAACTTTTTGAATTCATTTTAGGAATATGCAATGTTACCTGGCATCTTGGCTTCAGTCACTTTCCCACTGTCATAACATAGCTTCTCTATACTTGTTTATAAATACTTTCATTTTAATTATTCTGATAAACTTATCTCTATGTTATCTCGACTTTATGAATTCATTTTAGGAATCTGCAATGTTACCTGGCATCTTGGCTTCAGTGACTTTCCAAATGTCATAACATAGTTTCACTATACTTGTTTATAAATACTTTCATTTCAATTGTTCTGATAAACTTCCCTATATGGTATCTTGACTTTATGAATTCATTTTAGGAATCTGCAATGTTACCTGTCATCTTGGCTTCAGTCACTTTCCCAATGTCAAAACATAGCTTCCCTATACTTGTTTATAAATACTTTCATTGTAATTGTTCTGATAAACTTCCCTATATGGTATCTCGACTTTATGAATTCATTTTAGGAATCTGCAATGTTACCTGGCATCTTGGCGTCAGTCACTTTCCCAATGTCATAACATAGCTTCTCTATACTTGTTTATAAATTGTTTCATTGTAATTGTTCTGATAAACTTTCTTCTATGGTATCTCGACTTTATGAATTCATTTTAGGAATATGCAATGTTACCTGGCATCTTGGCTTCAATCACTTTCCCACTGTCATAACATAGCTTCTCTATACTTGTTTATAAATACTTTCAATGTAATTGTTCTGATAAACTTTCCTCAATGTTATCTCGACTTTCTGAATTCATTTTAGGAATCTGCAATGTTACCTGGCATCTTGGCTTCAGTCACTTTCCCACTGTCAGAACATAGCTTCTCTATACTTGTTTATAAATACTTTCATTGTAATTGTTCTGATAAACTTTCCTCTATGTTATCTCGACTTTATGAATTCATTTTAGGAATCTGCAATGTTACCTGTCATCTTGGCTTCAGTCACTTTCCCACTGTCATAACATAGCTTCTCTACACTTGTTTATAAATAATTTCATTGTAATTGTTCTGATAAACGTTCCTCTATGTTATCTCGACTTTATGAATTCATTTTAGGAATCTGCAATGTTACCTGGCATCTTGGCTTCAGTCACTTTCCCATTGTCATAACATAGCTTCTCTATACTTGTTTATAAATACTTTCATTGTAATTGTTCTGATAAACCTTCCTCTATGGTATCTCAACTTTATGAATTCATTTTAGGAATATGCAATGTTAACTGGCATCTTGGCTTCAGTCACTTTCCCACTGTCATAACATAGCTTCTCTATACTTGTTTATAAATACTTTTATCGTAATTGTTCTGATAAACCTTCCTCTATGGTATCTCGAATTTATGAATTCATTTTAGGAATCTGCAATGTTACCTGGCATCTTGGCTTCAATCACTTTCCCACTGTCATAACATAGCTTCTCTACACTTGTTTATAAATACTTTCATTGTAATTGTTCTGATAAACGTTCCTCAATGTTATCTCGACTTTATGAATTCATTTTAGGAATCTGCAATGTTACCTGGCATCTTGGCTTCAGTCACTTTCCCAGTGTCATAACATAGCTTCTCTATACTTGTTTATAAATTGTTTCATTGTAATTGTTCTGATAAACTTTCTTTTATGGTATCTCGACTTTATGAATTCATTTTAGGAATATGCAATGTTACCTGGCATCTTGGCTTCAATCACTTTCCCACTGTCATAACATAGCTTCTCTATACTTGTTTATAAATACTTTCAATGTAATTGTTCTGATAAACTTTCCTCAATGTTATCTCGACTTTCTGAATTCATTTTAGGAATCTGCAATGTTACCTGGCATCTTGGTTTCAGTCACTTTCCCACTCTCATAACATAGCTTCTCTATACTTGTTTATAAATACTTTCATTGTAATTGTTCTGATAAACTTTCATCTATGTTATCTCGACTTTATTAATTCATTTTAGGAATCTGCAATGTTACCTGGCATCTTGGCTTCAGTCACTTTCCCACTGTCATAACATAGCTTCTCTATACTTGTTTATAAATACT
The DNA here is from genome assembly GCA_963932145.1 of Acanthosepion lycidas. Taxonomy (NCBI): domain Eukaryota; kingdom Metazoa; phylum Mollusca; class Cephalopoda; order Sepiida; family Sepiidae; genus Acanthosepion; species Acanthosepion lycidas. Next base: position 11,516,906 of record OZ010604.1, on the reverse strand, counting down.
TTCATTGTAATTGTTCTGATAAACTTTCCTCTATGGTATCTCGACTTTATGAATTCATTTTAGGAATCTGCAATGTTAGCTGGTGTCTTGGCTTCAGTCACTTTCCCACTGTCATAACATAGCTTCTCTACACTTGTTTATAAATAATTTCATTGTAATTGTTCTGATAAACGTTCCTCTATGTTATCTCGACTTTATGAATTCATTTTAGGAATCTGCAATGTTACCTGGCATCTTGGCTTCAGTCACTTTCCCATTGTCATAACATAGCTTCTCTATACTTGTTTATAAATACTTTCATTGTAATTGTTCTGATAAACCTTCCTCTATGGTATCTCAACTTTATGAATTCATTTTAGGAATATGCAATGTTAACTGGCATCTTGGCTTCAGTCACTTTCCCACTGTCATAACATAGCTTCTCTATACTTGTTTATAAATACTTTTATCGTAATTGTTCTGATAAACCTTCCTCTATGGTATCTCGAATTTATGAATTCATTTTAGGAATCTGCAATGTTACCTGGCATCTTGGCTTCAATCACTTTCCCACTGTCATAACATAGCTTCTCTACACTTGTTTATAAATACTTTCATTGTAATTGTTCTGATAAACGTTCCTCAATGTTATCTCGACTTTATGAATTCATTTTAGGAATCTGCAATGTTACCTGGCATCTTGGCTTCAGTCACTTTCCCAGTGTCATAACATAGCTTCTCTATACTTGTTTATAAATACTTTCATTGTAATTGTTCTGATAAACTTTCCTCTATGTTATCTCGACTTTATGAATTCATTTTAGGAATCTGCAATGTTACCTAGCATCTTGGCTTCAGTGACTTTCCAAATGTCATAACATAGTTTCACTATACTTGTTTATAAATACTTTCATTTCAATTGTTCTGATAAACTTCCCTATATGGTATCTTGACTTTATGAATTCATTTTAGGAATCTGCAATGTTACCTGTCATCTTGGCTTCAGTCACTTTCCCAATGTCAAAACATAGCTTCCCTATACTTGTTTATAAATACTTTCATTGTACTTGTTCTGATAAACTTCCCTATATGGTATCTCGACTTTATGAATTCATTTTAGGAATCTGCAATGTTACCTGGCATCTTGGCTTCAGTCACTTTCCCAATGTCATAACATAGCTTCTCTATACTTGTTTATAAATACTTTCATTTTAATTGTTCTGATAAACTTCCCTCTATGTTATCTCGACTTTATGAATTCATTTTAGGAATCTGCAATGTTACCTGTCATCTTGGCTTCAGTCACTTTCCCACTGTCATAATATAGCTTCTCTATACTTGTTTATAAATTGTTTCATTGTAATTGTTCTGATAAACTTTCTTTTATGGTATCTCGACTTTATGAATTCATTTTAGGAATATGCAATGTTACCTGGCATCTTGGCCTCAATGACTTTCCCACTGTCATAACATAGCTTCTCTATACTTGTTTATAAATACTTTCATTTTAATTGTTCTGATAAACATCCCTCTATGGTATCTCGACTTTATGAATTCATTTTAGGAATCTGCAATGTTAGCTGGTGTCTTGGCTTCAGTCACTTTCCCAATGTCATAACATAGCTTCTCTATACTTGTTTATAAATACTTTTATCGTAATTGTTCTGATAAACCTTCCTCTATGGTATCTCGAATTTATGAATTCATTTTAGGAATCTGCAATGTTACCTGGCATCTTGGCTTCAATCACTTTCCCACTGTCATAACATAGCTTCTCTACACTTGTTTATAAATACTTTCATTGTAATTGTTCTGATAAACGTTCCTCAATGTTATCTCGACTTTATGAATTCATTTTAGGAATCTGCAATGTTACCTGGCATCTTGGCTTCAGTCACTTTCCCAGTGTCATAACATAGCTTCTCTATACTTGTTTATAAATTGTTTCATTGTAATTGTTCTGATAAACTTTCTTTTATGGTATCTCGACTTTATGAATTCATTTTAGGAATATGCAATGTTACCTGGCATCTTGGCTTCAATCACTTTCCCACTGTCATAACATAGCTTCTCTATACTTGTTTATAAATACTTTCAATGTAATTGTTCTGATAAACTTTCCTCAATGTTATCTCGACTTTCTGAATTCATTTTAGGAATCTGCAATGTTACCTGGCATCTTGGTTTCAGTCACTTTCCCACTCTCATAACATAGCTTCTCTATACTTGTTTATAAATACTTTCATTGTAATTGTTCTGATAAACTTTCATCTATGTTATCTCGACTTTATTAATTCATTTTAGGAATCTGCAATGTTACCTGGCATCTTGGCTTCAGTCACTTTCCCACTGTCATAACATAGCTTCTCTATACTTGTTTATAAATACTTTCATTGTAATTGTTCTGATAAACTTTCCTCTATGGTATCTCGACTTTATGAATTCATTTTAGGAATCTGCAATGTTAGCTGGTGTCTTGGCTTCAGTCACTTTCCCACTGTCATAACATAGCTTCTCTACACTTGTTTATAAATAATTTCATTGTAATTGTTCTGATAAACGTTCCTCTATGTTATCTCGACTTTATGAATTCATTTTAGGAATCTGCAATGTTACCTGGCATCTTGGCTTCAGTCACTTTCCCATTGTCATAACATAGCTTCTCTATACTTGTTTATAAATACTTTCATTGTAATTGTTCTGATAAACCTTCCTCTATGGTATCTCAACTTTATGAATTCATTTTAGGAATATGCAATGTTAACTGGCATCTTGGCTTCAGTCACTTTCCCACTGTCATAACATAGCTTCTCTATACTTGTTTATAAATACTTTTATCGTAATTGTTCTGATAAACCTTCCTCTATGGTATCTCGAATTTATGAATTCATTTTAGGAATCTGCAATGTTACCTGGCATCTTGGCTTCAATCACTTTCCCACTGTCATAACATAGCTTCTCTACACTTGTTTATAAATACTTTCATTGTAATTGTTCTGATAAACGTTCCTCAATGTTATCTCGACTTTATGAATTCATTTTAGGAATCTGCAATGTTACCTGGCATCTTGGCTTCAGTCACTTTCCCAGTGTCATAACATAGCTTCTCTATACTTGTTTATAAATACTTTCATTGTAATTGTTCTGATAAACTTTCCTCTATGTTATCTCGACTTTATGAATTCATTTTAGGAATCTGCAATGTTACCTAGCATCTTGGCTTCAGTGACTTTCCAAATGTCATAACATAGTTTCACTATACTTGTTTATAAATACTTTCATTTCAATTGTTCTGATAAACTTCCCTATATGGTATCTTGACTTTATGAATTCATTTTAGGAATCTGCAATGTTACCTGTCATCTTGGCTTCAGTCACTTTCCCAATGTCAAAACATAGCTTCCCTATACTTGTTTATAAATACTTTCATTGTACTTGTTCTGATAAACTTCCCTATATGGTATCTCGACTTTATGAATTCATTTTAGGAATCTGCAATGTTACCTGGCATCTTGGCTTCAGTCACTTTCCCAATGTCATAACATAGCTTCTCTATACTTGTTTATAAATACTTTCATTTTAATTGTTCTGATAAACTTCCCTCTATGTTATCTCGACTTTATGAATTCATTTTAGGAATCTGCAATGTTACCTGTCATCTTGGCTTCAGTCACTTTCCCACTGTCATAATATAGCTTCTCTATACTTGTTTATAAATTGTTTCATTGTAATTGTTCTGATAAACTTTCTTTTATGGTATCTCGACTTTATGAATTCATTTTAGGAATATGCAATGTTACCTGGCATCTTGGCCTCAATGACTTTCCCACTGTCATAACATAGCTTCTCTATACTTGTTTATAAATACTTTCATTTTAATTGTTCTGATAAACATCCCTCTATGGTATCTCGACTTTATGAATTCATTTTAGGAATCTGCAATGTTAGCTGGTGTCTTGGCTTCAGTCACTTTCCCAATGTCATAACATAGCTTCTCTATACTTGTTTATAAATACTTTCATTGTAATTGTTCTGATAAACCTTCCTCTATGGTATCTCAACTTTATGAATTCATTTTAGGAATATGCAATGTTACCTGGCATCTTGGCTTCAATGACTTTCCCACTGTCATAACATAGCTTCTCTATACTTGTTTATAAATACTTTCATTTTAATTATTCTGATAAACTTATCTCTATGTTATCTCGACTTTATGAATTCATTTTAGGAATCTGCAATGTTACCTGGCATCTTGGCTTCAGTGACTTTCCAAATGTCATAACATAGTTTCACTATACTTGTTTATAAATACTTTCATTTCAATTGTTCTGATAAACTTCCCTATATGGTATCTTGACTTTATGAATTCATTTTAGGAATCTGCAATGTTACCTGTCATCTTGGCTTCAGTCACTTTCCCAATGTCAAAACATAGCTTCCCTATACTTGTTTATAAATACTTTCATTGTAATTGTTCTGATAAACTTCCCTATATGGTATCTCGACTTTATGAATTCATTTTAGGAATCTGCAATGTTACCTGGCATCTTGGCTTCAGTCACTTTCCCAATGTCATAACATAGCTTCACTATACTTGTTTATAAATACTTTCATTTTAATTGTTCTGATAAACTTCCCTCTATGTTATCTCGACTTTATGAATTCATTTTAGGAATCTGCAATGTTACCTGTCATCTTGGCTTCAGTCACTTTCCCACTGTCATAACATAGCCTCTCTATGCTTGTTTATAAATACTTTCATTGTAATTGTTCTGATAAACATCCCTCTATGGTATCTCGACTTTATGAATTCATTTTAGGAATCTGCAATGTTACCTGGCATCTTGGCTTCAATCACTTTCCCACTGTCATAACATAGCTTCTCTACACTTGTTTATAAATACTTTCATTGTAATTGTTCTGATAAACTTTCCTCTATGTTATCTCGACTTTATGAATTCATTTTAGGAATCTGCAATGTTACCTGGCATCTTGGCTTCAGTCACTTTCCCACTGTCATAACATAGCTTCTCTATACTTGTTTATAAATACTTTCATTGTAATTGTTCTGATAAACTTTCCTCTATGTTATCTCGACTTTATGAATTCATTTTAGGAATCTGCAATGTTACCTGTCATCTTGGCTTCAGTCACTTTCCCACTGTCATAACATAGCTTCTCTATACTTGTTTATAAATACTTTCATTTTAATTGTTCTGATAAACTTTCATCTATGGTATCTACATTTTATGAATTCATTTTAGGAATCTGCAATGTTACCTGGCATCTTGGCTTCAGTCACTTTCCCACTGTCATAACATAGCTTCTCTATACTTGTTTATAAATACTTTCATTGTAATTGTTCTGATAAACGTTCCTCTATGGTATCTCGACTTTATGAATTCATTTTAGGAATCTGCAATGTTACCTGGCATCTTGGCTTCAGTCACTTTCCCACTGTCATAACATAGCTTCTCTATACTTGTTTATAAATACTGTCATTGTAATTGTTCTGATAAACATTCCTCTATGTTATCTCGACTTTATGAATTCATTTTAGGAATCTGCAATGTTACCTGTCATCTTGGCTTCAGTCACTTTCCCACTGTCATAACATAGCTTCTCTATACTTGTTTATAAATACTTTCATTGTAATTGTTCTGATAAACTTCCCTATATGGTATCTCGACTTTATGAATTCATTTTAGGAATCTGCAATGTTATTTGTCATTTGGCTTCAGTCACTTTCCCACTGTCATAACATAGCTTCTCTATACTTGTTTATAAATACTTTCATTGTAATTGTTCTGATAAACTTTCCTCTATGTTATCTCGACTTTATGAATTCATTTTAGGAATCTGCAATGTTACCTGTCATATTGGCTTCAGTCACTTTCCCAATGTCATAACATAGCTTCCCTATACTTGTTTATAAATACTTTCATTGTAATTGTTCTGATAAACCTTCCTCTATGGTATCTCAACTTTATGAATTCATTTTAGGAATCTGCAATGTTACCTGGCATCTTGGCTTCAATGACTTTCCCACTGTCATAACATAGCTTCTCTATACTTGTTTATAAATACTTTCATTTTAATTGTTCTGATAAACTTCCCTCTATGTTATCTCGACTTTATGAATTCATTTTAGGAATCTGCAATGTTATCTGTCATCTTGTCTTCAGTCACTTTCCCACTGTCATAACATAGCTTCTCTATACTTGTTTATAAATACTTTCATTGTAATTGTTCTGATAAACATCCCTCTATGGTATCTCGACTTTATGAATTCATTTTAGGAATATGCAATGTTACCTGGCATCTTGGCTTCAATCACTTTCCCACTGTCATAACATAGCTTCTCTACACTTGTTTATAAATACTTTCATTGTAATTGTTCTGATAAACGTTCCTCTATGTTATCTCGACTTTATGAATTCATTTTAGGAGTCTGCAATGTTACCTGTCATCTTGGCTTCAGTCACTTTCCCACTGTCATAACATAGCTTCTCTATACTTGTTTATAAATACTTTCATTTCAATTGTTCTGATAAACTTCCCTATATGGTATCTCGACTTTATGAATTCATTTTAGGAATCTGCAATGTTACCTGGCATCTTGGCTTCAGTCACTTTCCCACTGTCATAACATAGCTTCTCTATACTTGTTTATAAATACTTTCATTGTAATTGTTCTGATAAACCTTCCTCTATGGTATCTCAACTTTATGAATTCATTTTAGGAATCTGCAATGTTACCTGGCATCTTGGCTTCAATGACTTTCCCACTGTCATAACATAGCTTCTCTACACTTGTTTATAAATACTTTCATTGTAATTGTTCTGATAAACTTTCCTCAATGTTATCTCGACTTTATGAATTCATTTTAGGAATCTGCAATGTTACCTGGTATCTGGGCTTCAGTCACTTTCCCAATGTCATATCATAGCTTCAAAATATTTGTTTATAAATACTTTCATTGTAATTGTTCTGATAAACATCCCACTATGGTATCTCGACTTTATGAATTCATTTTAGGAATCTGCAATGTTACCTGGCATCTTGGCTTCAGTCACATTCCCAATGTCATAACATAGCTTCTCTATACTTGTTTATAAATACTTTCATTGTAATTGTTCTGATAAACTTTCCTCTATGTTATCTCGACTTTATGAATTCATTTTTGGAATCTGCAATGTTATCTGGCATCTTGGCTTCAGTTACTTTCCCAATGTCATAATATAGCTTCCCTATACTTGTTTATAAATACTTTCATTGTAATTGTTCTGATAAACTTTCCTCTATGTTATCTCGACTTTATGAATTCATTTTAGGAATCTGCAATGTTACCTGGCATCTTGACTTCAATGACTTTCCCACTGTCATAACATAGCTTCTCTATACTTGTTTATAAATACTTTCATTGTAATTGTTCTGATAAACTTTCCTCTATGTTATCTCGACTTTATGAATTCATTTTAGGAATCTGCAATGTTATTTGTCATTTGGCTTCAGTCACTTTCCCACTGTCATAACATAGCTTCTCTATACTTGTTTATAAATACTTTCATTTTAATTATTCTGATAAACTTCCCTCTATGTTATCTCGACTTTATGAATTCATTTTAGGAATCTGCAATGTTACCTGGCATCTTGGCTTCAGTCACTTTCCCAATGTCATAACATAGTTTCACTATACTTGTTTATAAATACTTACATTTTAATTGTTCTGATAAACTTCCCTCTATGTTATCTCGACTTTATGAATTCATTTTAGGAATCTGCAATGTTACTTGGCATCTTGGCTTCAGTCACTTTCCCACTGTCATAACATAGCTTCTCTATACTTGTTTATAAATACTTTCATTTTAATTGTTCTGATAAACTTTCCTGTATGGTATCTCGAATTTATGAATTCATTTTAGGAATCTGCAATGTTACCTGTCATCTTGGCTTCAGTCACTTTCCCACTGTCATAACATAGCTTCTCTATACTTGTTTATAAATACTTTCATTGTAATTATTCTGATAAACTTTCCTCTATGTTATCTCGACTTTATGAATTCATTTAAGGAATCTGCAATGTACCTGTCATCTTGGCTTCAGCCACTTTCCCACTGTCATAACATAGCTTCTCTGTACATGTTTATAAATACTTTCATTTTAATTGTTCTGATAAACTTTCCTCTATGTTATCTCGACTTTATGAATTCATTTAAGGAATCTGCAATGTTACCTGTCATCTTGGCTTCAGTCACTTTCCCAATGTCAAAACATAGCTTCTCTACACTTGTTTATAAATACTTTCATTTTAATTGTTCTGATAAACTTTCCTCTATGTTATCTCGACTTTATGAATTCATTTTAGGAATCTGCAATGTTACCTGGCATCTTGGCTTCAGTCACTTTCCCACTGTCATAACATAGCTTCTCTATACTTGTTTATAAATACTTTCATTTTAATTATTCTGATAAACCTTCCTCTATGGTATCTCAACTTTATGAATTCATTTTAGGAATATGCAATGTTAACTGGCATCTTGGCTTCAGTCACTTTCCCACTGTCATAACATAGCTTCTCTATACTTGTTTATAAATACTTTCATTGTAATTGTTCTGATAAACTTTCCTCTATGGTATCTCGACTTTATGAATTCATTTTAGGAATCTGCAATGTTACCTGGCATCTTGGCTTCAGTCACTTTCCCACTGTCATAACATAGCTTCTCTATACTTGTTTATAAATACTTTCATTGTAATTGTTCTGATAAACTTTCCTCTATGGTATCTCGACTTTATGAATACATTTTAGGAATCTGCAATGTTACCTGTCATCTTGGCTTCAGTCACTTTCCCAATGTCATAACATAGCTTCTCTATACTTGTTTATAAATACTTTCATTTTAATTGTTCTGATAAACTTCCCTCTATGGTATCTCGACTTTATGAATTCATTTTAGGAATCTGCAATGTTACCTGGCATCTTGGCTTCAGTCACTTTCCCAGTGTCATAACATAGCTTCTCTATACTTGTTTATAAATACTTACATTTTAATTGTTCTGATAAACTTCCCTCTATGGTATCTCGACTTTATGAATTCATTTTAGGAATCTGCAATGTTACCTGGCATCTTGGCTTCAATCACTTTCCCACTGTCATAACATAGCTTCTCTATACTTGTTTATAAATACTTTCATTTTAATTGTTCTGATAAACTTTCCTCTATGTTATCTCGACTTTATGAATTCATTTTAGGAATGTGCAATGTTACCTGGCATCTTGGCTTCAGTCACTTTCCCACTGTCATAACATAGCTTCTCTATACTTGTTTATAAATACTTTCATTTTAATTGTTCTGATAAACTTTCCTCTATGTTATCTCGACTTTATGAATTCATTTTAGGAATGTGCAATGTTACCTGGCATCTTGGCTTCAGTCACTTTCCCACTGTCATAACATAGCTTCTCTATACTTGTTTATAAATACTTTCATTTTAATTGTTATGATAAACTTTCCTCTATGGTATCTCGTCATTATGAATTCTTTTTAGGAATGTGCAATGTTACCTGGCATCTTGGCTTCAGTCACTTTCCCACTGTCATAACATAGCTTCTCTATACTTGTTTATAAATACTTTCATTTTAATTGTTCTGATAAACTTTCCTCTATGTTATCTCGTCATTATGAATTCATTTTAGGAATCTGCAATGTTACCTGGCATCTTGGCTTCAGTCACTTTCCCACTGTCATAACATAGCTTCTCTATACTTGTTTATAAATACTTTCATTTTAATTGTTATGATAAACTTTCCTCTATGGTATCTCGTCATTATGAATTCATTTTAGGAATGTGCAATGTTACCTGGCATCTTGGCTTCAGTCACTTTCCCACTGTCATAACATAGCTTCTCTATACTTGTTTATAAATACTTTCATTTTAATTGTTATGATAAACTTTCCTCTATGGTATCTCGTCATTATGAATTCATTTTAGGAATCTGCAATGTTACCTGGCATCTTGGCTTCAGTCACTTTCCCACTGTCATAACATAGCTTCTCTATACTTGTTTATAAATACTTTCATTTTAATTGTTCTGATAAACTTTCCTCTATGTTATCTCGACTTTATGAATTCATTTTAGGAATGTGCAATGTTACCTGGCATCTTGGCTTCAGTCACTTTCCCACTGTCATAACATAGCTTCTCTATACTTGTTTATAAATACTTTCATTTTAATTGTTCTGATAAACTTTCCTCTATGTTATCTCGACTTTATGAATTCATTTTAGGAATGTGCAATGTTACCTGGCATCTTGGCTTCAGTCACTTTCCCAATGTCATAACATAGCTTCCCTATACTTGTTTATAAATAGTTTCATTTTAATTGTTCAGATAAACTTACATCTATGGTATCTCGACTTTATGAATTCATTTTGGGAATCTGCAATGTTACCTGTCATCTTGGGTTCAGTCACTTGCCCACTGTCATAACATAGCTTCTCTATACTTGTTTATAAATACTTTCATTTTAATTGTTCTGATAAACTTTCCTCTATGTTATCTCGACTTTAAGAATTCATTTTGGGAATCTGCAATGTTACCTGTCATCTTGGCTTCAGTCACTTTCCCACTGTCATAACATAGCTTCTCTATACTTGTTTATAAATACTTTCATTTTAATTGTTATGATAAACTTTCCTCTATGGTATCTCGTCATTATGAATTCATTTTAGGAATGTGCAATTATACCTGGCATCTTGGCTTCAGTCACTTTGCCACTGTCATAACATAGCTTCTCTATACTTGTTTATAAATACTTTCATTTTAATTGTTATGATAAACTTTCCTCTATGGTATCTCGTCATTATGAATTCATTTTAGGAATGTGCAATGTTACCTGGCATCTTGGCTTCAGTCACTTTCCCACTGTCATAACATAGCTTCTCTATACTTGTTTATAAATACTTTCATTTTAATTGTTATGATAAACTTTCCTCTATGGTATCTCGTCATTATGAATTCATTTTAGGAATCTGCAATGTTACCTGGCATCTTGGCTTCAGTCACTTTCCCACTGTCATAACATAGCTTCTCTATACTTGTTTATAAATACTTTCATTTTAATTGTTCTGATAAACTTTCCTCTATGTTATCTCGACTTTAAGAATTCATTTTGGGAATCTGCAATGTTAGCTGTCATCTTGGCTTCAGTCACTTTCCCACTGTCATAACATAGCTTCTCTATACTTGTTTATAAATACTTTCATTTTAATTGTTATGATAAACTTTCCTCTATGGTATCTCGTCATTATGAATTCATTTTAGGAATGTGCAATGTTACCTGGCATCTTGGCTTCAATGACTTTCCCACTGTCATAACATAGCTTCTCTATACTTGTTTATAAATACTTTCATTTTAATTGTTATGATAAACTTTCCTCTATGGTATCTCGTCATTATGAATTCATTTTAGGAATGTGCAATGTTACCTGGCATCTTGGCTTCAGTCACTTTCCCACTGTCATAACATAGCTTCTCTATACTTGTTTATAAATACTTTCATTTTAATTGTTATGATAAACTTTCCTCTATGGTATCTCGTCATTATGAATTCATTTTAGGAATCTGCAATGTTACCTGGCATCTTGGCTTCAGTCACTTTCCCACTGTCATAACATAGCTTCTCTATACTTGTTTATAAATACTTTCATTTTAATTGTTATGATAAACTTTCCTCTATGGTATCTCGTCATTATGAATTCATTTTAGGAATCTGCAATGTTACCTGGCATCTTGGCTTCAGTCACTTTCCCACTGTCATAACATAGCTTCTCTATACTTGTTTATAAATACTTTCATTTTAATTGTTCTGATAAACTTTCCTCTATGTTATCTCGACTTTAAGAATTCATTTTGGGAATCTGCAATGTTACCTGTCATCTTGGCTTCAGTCACTTTCCCACTGTCATAACATAGCTTCTCTATACTTGTTTATAAATACTTTCATTTTAATTGTTCTGATAAACTTTCCTCTATGTTATCTCGACTTTAAGAATTCATTTTGGGAATGTGCAATGTTACCTAGCATCTTGGCTTCAGTCACTTTCCCACTGTCATAACATAGCTTCTCTATACTTGTTTATAAATACTTTCATTTTAATTGTTCTGATAAACTTTCCTCTATGTTATCTCGACTTTAAGAATTCATTTTGGGAATCTGCAATGTTACCTGTCATCTTGGCTTCAGTCACTTTCCCACTGTCATAACATAGCTTCTCTATACTTGTTTATAAATACTTTCATTTTAATTGTTCTGATAAACTTTCCTCTATGTTATCTCGACTTTAAGAATTCATTTTGGGAATCTGCAATGTTACCTGGCATCTTGGCTTCAGTCACTTTCCCACTGTCATAACATAGCTTCTCTATACTTGTTTATAAATACTTTCATTTTAATTGTTATGATAAACTTTCCTCTATGGTATCTCGTCATTATGAATTCATTTTAGGAATCTGCAATGTTACCTGGCATCTTGGCTTCAGTCACTTTCCCACTGTCATAACATAGCTTCTCTATACTTGTTTATAAATACTTTCATTTTAATTGTTATGATAAACTTTCCTCTATGGTATCTCGTCATTATGAATTCATTTTAGGAATCTGCAATGTTACCTGGCATCTTGGCTTCAGTCACTTTCCCACTGTCATAACATAGCTTCTCTATACTTGTTTATAAATACTTTCATTTTAATTGTTCTGATAAACTTTCCTCTATGTTATCTCGACTTTAAGAATTCATTTTGGGAATCTGCAATATTAGCTGTCATCTTGGCTTCAGTCACTTTCCCACTGTCATAACATAGCTTCTCTATACTTGTTTATAAATACTTTCATTTTAATTGTTATGATAAACTTTCCTCTATGGTATCTCGTCATTATGAATTCATTTTAGGAATGTGCAATGTTACCTGGCATCTTGGCTTCAGTCACTTTCCCACTGTCATAACATAGCTTCTCTATACTTGTTTATAAATACTTTCATTTTAATTGTTATGATAAACTTTCCTCTATGGTATCTCGTCATTATGAATTCATTTTAGGAATGTGCAATGTTACCTGGCATCTTGGCTTCAGTCACTTTCCCACTGTCATAACATAGCTTCTCTATACTTGTTTATAAATACTTTCATTTTAATTGTTCTGATAAACTTTCCTCTATGTTATCTCGACTTTATGAATTCATTTTAGGAATCTGCAATGTTAGCTGGCATCTTGGCTTCAGTCACTTTCCCACTGTCATAACATAGCTTCTCTATACTTGTTTATAAATACTTTCATTTTAATTGTTCTGATAAACTTTCCTCTATGTTATCTCGACTTTATGAATTCATTTTAGGAATCTGCAATGTTAGCTGGCATCTTGGCTTCAGTCACTTTCCCACTGTCATAACATAGCTTCTCTATACTTGTTTATAAATACTTTCATTTTAATTGTTCTGATAAACTTTCCTCTATGTTATCTCGATTTTATGAATTCATTTTAGGAATGTGCAATGTTACCTGTCATCTTGGCTTCAGTCACTTTCCCACTGTCATAACATAGCTTCTCTATACTTGTTTATAAATACTTACATTTTAATTGTTCTGACAAACTTTCCTCTATGTTATCTCGACTTTAAGAATTCATTTTGGGAATCTGCAATGTTAGCTGTCATCTTGGCTTCAGTCACTTTCCCACTGTCATAACATAGCTTCTCTATACTTGTTTATAAATACTTTCATTTTAATTGTTCTGATAAACTTTCCTCTATGTTATCTCGACTTTATGAATTCATTTTAGGAATCTGCAATGTTACCTGTCATCTTGGCTTCAGTCACTTTCCCACTGTCATAACATAGCTTCTCTATACTTGTTTATAAATACTTACATTTTAATTGTTCTGATAAACTTCCCTCTATGTTATCTCGACTTTATGAATTCATTTTAGGAATCTGCAATGTTACTTGGCATCTTGGCTTCAGTCACTTTCCCACTGTCATAACATAGCTTCTCTATACTTGTTTATAAATACTTTCATTTTAATTGTTCTGATAAACTTTCCTGTATGGTATCTCGAATTTATGAATTCATTTTAGGAATCTGCAATGTTACCTGGCATCTTGGCTTCAGTCACTTTCCCACTGTCATAACATAGCTTCTCTATACTTGTTTATAAATACTTTCATTGTAATTGTTCTGATAAACTTTCCTCTATGGTATCTCGACTTTATGAATACATTTTAGGAATCTGCAATGTTACCTGTCATCTTGGCTTCAGTCACTTTCCCAATGTCATAACATAGCTTCTCTATACTTGTTTATAAATACTTTCATTTTAATTGTTCTGATAAACTTCCCTCTATGGTATCTCGACTTTATGAATTCATTTTAGGAATCTGCAATGTTACCTGGCATCTTGGCTTCAGTCACTTTCCCAGTGTCATAACATAGCTTCTCTATACTTGTTTATAAATACTTACATTTTAATTGTTCTGATAAACTTCCCTCTATGGTATCTCGACTTTATGAATTCATTTTAGGAATCTGCAATGTTACCTGGCATCTTGGCTTCAATCACTTTCCCACTGTCATAACATAGCTTCTCTATACTTGTTTATAAATACTTTCATTTTAATTGTTCTGATAAACATCCCTCTATGGTATCTCGACTTTATGAATTCATTTTAGGAATGTGCAATGTTACCTGGCATCTTGGCTTCAGTCACTTTCCCACTGTCATAACATAGCTTCTCTATACTTGTTTATAAATACTTTCATTTTAATTGTTCTGATAAACTTTCCTCTATGTTATCTCGACTTTATGAATTCATTTTAGGAATGTGCAATGTTACCTGGCATCTTGGCTTCAGTCACTTTCCCACTGTCATAACATAGCTTCTCTATACTTGTTTATAAATACTTTCATTTTAATTGTTATGATAAACTTTCCTCTATGGTATCTCGTCATTATGAATTCTTTTTAGGAATGTGCAATGTTACCTGGCATCTTGGCTTCAGTCACTTTCCCACTGTCATAACATAGCTTCTCTATACTTGTTTATAAATACTTTCATTTTAATTGTTCTGATAAACTTTCCTCTATGTTATCTCGTCATTATGAATTCATTTTAGGAATCTGCAATGTTACCTGGCATCTTGGCTTCAGTCACTTTCCCACTGTCATAACATAGCTTCTCTATACTTGTTTATAAATACTTTCATTTTAATTGTTATGATAAACTTTCCTCTATGGTATCTCGTCATTATGAATTCATTTTAGGAATGTGCAATGTTACCTGGCATCTTGGCTTCAGTCACTTTCCCACTGTCATAACATAGCTTCTCTATACTTGTTTATAAATACTTTCATTTTAATTGTTATGATAAACTTTCCTCTATGGTATCTCGTCATTATGAATTCATTTTAGGAATCTGCAATGTTACCTGGCATCTTGGCTTCAGTCACTTTCCCACTGTCATAACATAGCTTCTCTATACTTGTTTATAAATACTTTCATTTTAATTGTTCTGATAAACTTTCCTCTATGTTATCTCGACTTTATGAATTCATTTTAGGAATGTGCAATGTTACCTGGCATCTTGGCTTCAGTCACTTTCCCACTGTCATAACATAGCTTCTCTATACTTGTTTATAAATACTTTCATTTTAATTGTTCTGATAAACTTTCCTCTATGTTAT
The DNA here is from genome assembly GCA_963932145.1 of Acanthosepion lycidas. Classification (NCBI taxonomy): domain Eukaryota; kingdom Metazoa; phylum Mollusca; class Cephalopoda; order Sepiida; family Sepiidae; genus Acanthosepion; species Acanthosepion lycidas. The sequence goes on along the minus strand of OZ010604.1, from coordinate 11,501,182 downwards.
CTCGACTTTATGAATTCATTTTAGGAATGTGCAATGTTACCTGGCATCTTGGCTTCAGTCACTTTCCCAATGTCATAACATAGCTTCCCTATACTTGTTTATAAATAGTTTCATTTTAATTGTTCAGATAAACTTACATCTATGGTATCTCGACTTTATGAATTCATTTTGGGAATCTGCAATGTTACCTGTCATCTTGGGTTCAGTCACTTGCCCACTGTCATAACATAGCTTCTCTATACTTGTTTATAAATACTTTCATTTTAATTGTTCTGATAAACTTTCCTCTATGTTATCTCGACTTTAAGAATTCATTTTGGGAATCTGCAATGTTACCTGTCATCTTGGCTTCAGTCACTTTCCCACTGTCATAACATAGCTTCTCTATACTTGTTTATAAATACTTTCATTTTAATTGTTATGATAAACTTTCCTCTATGGTATCTCGTCATTATGAATTCATTTTAGGAATGTGCAATTATACCTGGCATCTTGGCTTCAGTCACTTTGCCACTGTCATAACATAGCTTCTCTATACTTGTTTATAAATACTTTCATTTTAATTGTTATGATAAACTTTCCTCTATGGTATCTCGTCATTATGAATTCATTTTAGGAATGTGCAATGTTACCTGGCATCTTGGCTTCAGTCACTTTCCCACTGTCATAACATAGCTTCTCTATACTTGTTTATAAATACTTTCATTTTAATTGTTATGATAAACTTTCCTCTATGGTATCTCGTCATTATGAATTCATTTTAGGAATCTGCAATGTTACCTGGCATCTTGGCTTCAGTCACTTTCCCACTGTCATAACATAGCTTCTCTATACTTGTTTATAAATACTTTCATTTTAATTGTTCTGATAAACTTTCCTCTATGTTATCTCGACTTTAAGAATTCATTTTGGGAATCTGCAATGTTAGCTGTCATCTTGGCTTCAGTCACTTTCCCACTGTCATAACATAGCTTCTCTATACTTGTTTATAAATACTTTCATTTTAATTGTTATGATAAACTTTCCTCTATGGTATCTCGTCATTATGAATTCATTTTAGGAATGTGCAATGTTACCTGGCATCTTGGCTTCAATGACTTTCCCACTGTCATAACATAGCTTCTCTATACTTGTTTATAAATACTTTCATTTTAATTGTTATGATAAACTTTCCTCTATGGTATCTCGTCATTATGAATTCATTTTAGGAATGTGCAATGTTACCTGGCATCTTGGCTTCAGTCACTTTCCCACTGTCATAACATAGCTTCTCTATACTTGTTTATAAATACTTTCATTTTAATTGTTATGATAAACTTTCCTCTATGGTATCTCGTCATTATGAATTCATTTTAGGAATCTGCAATGTTACCTGGCATCTTGGCTTCAGTCACTTTCCCACTGTCATAACATAGCTTCTCTATACTTGTTTATAAATACTTTCATTTTAATTGTTATGATAAACTTTCCTCTATGGTATCTCGTCATTATGAATTCATTTTAGGAATCTGCAATGTTACCTGGCATCTTGGCTTCAGTCACTTTCCCACTGTCATAACATAGCTTCTCTATACTTGTTTATAAATACTTTCATTTTAATTGTTCTGATAAACTTTCCTCTATGTTATCTCGACTTTAAGAATTCATTTTGGGAATCTGCAATGTTACCTGTCATCTTGGCTTCAGTCACTTTCCCACTGTCATAACATAGCTTCTCTATACTTGTTTATAAATACTTTCATTTTAATTGTTCTGATAAACTTTCCTCTATGTTATCTCGACTTTAAGAATTCATTTTGGGAATGTGCAATGTTACCTAGCATCTTGGCTTCAGTCACTTTCCCACTGTCATAACATAGCTTCTCTATACTTGTTTATAAATACTTTCATTTTAATTGTTCTGATAAACTTTCCTCTATGTTATCTCGACTTTAAGAATTCATTTTGGGAATCTGCAATGTTACCTGTCATCTTGGCTTCAGTCACTTTCCCACTGTCATAACATAGCTTCTCTATACTTGTTTATAAATACTTTCATTTTAATTGTTCTGATAAACTTTCCTCTATGTTATCTCGACTTTAAGAATTCATTTTGGGAATCTGCAATGTTACCTGGCATCTTGGCTTCAGTCACTTTCCCACTGTCATAACATAGCTTCTCTATACTTGTTTATAAATACTTTCATTTTAATTGTTATGATAAACTTTCCTCTATGGTATCTCGTCATTATGAATTCATTTTAGGAATCTGCAATGTTACCTGGCATCTTGGCTTCAGTCACTTTCCCACTGTCATAACATAGCTTCTCTATACTTGTTTATAAATACTTTCATTTTAATTGTTATGATAAACTTTCCTCTATGGTATCTCGTCATTATGAATTCATTTTAGGAATCTGCAATGTTACCTGGCATCTTGGCTTCAGTCACTTTCCCACTGTCATAACATAGCTTCTCTATACTTGTTTATAAATACTTTCATTTTAATTGTTCTGATAAACTTTCCTCTATGTTATCTCGACTTTAAGAATTCATTTTGGGAATCTGCAATGTTAGCTGTCATCTTGGCTTCAGTCACTTTCCCACTGTCATAACATAGCTTCTCTATACTTGTTTATAAATACTTTCATTTTAATTGTTATGATAAACTTTCCTCTATGGTATCTCGTCATTATGAATTCATTTTAGGAATGTGCAATGTTACCTGGCATCTTGGCTTCAGTCACTTTCCCACTGTCATAACATAGCTTCTCTATACTTGTTTATAAATTCTTTCATTTTAATTGTTATGATAAACTTTCCTCTATGGTATCTCGTCATTATGAATTCATTTTAGGAATGTGCAATGTTACCTGGCATCTTGGCTTCAGTCACTTTCCCACTGTCATAACATAGCTTCTCTATACTTGTTTATAAATACTTTCATTTTAATTGTTCTGATAAACTTTCCTCTATGTTATCTCGACTTTATGAATTCATTTTAGGAATCTGCAATGTTAGCTGGCATCTTGGCTTCAGTCACTTTCCCACTGTCATAACATAGCTTCTCTATACTTGTTTATAAATACTTTCATTTTAATTGTTCTGATAAACTTTCCTCTATGTTATCTCGACTTTATGAATTCATTTTAGGAATCTGCAATGTTAGCTGGCATCTTGGCTTCAGTCACTTTCCCACTGTCATAACATAGCTTCTCTATACTTGTTTATAAATACTTTCATTTTAATTGTTCTGATAAACTTTCCTCTATGTTATCTCGATTTTATGAATTCATTTTAGGAATCTGCAATGTTACCTGTCATCTTGGCTTCAGTCACTTTCCCACTGTCATAACATAGCTTCTCTATACTTGTTTATAAATACTTACATTTTAATTGTTCTGACAAACTTTCCTCTATGTTATCTCGACTTTAAGAATTCATTTTGGGAATCTGCAATGTTAGCTGTCATCTTGGCTTCAGTCACTTTCCCACTGTCATAACATAGCTTCTCTATACTTGTTTATAAATACTTTCATTTTAATTGTTCTGATAAACTTTCCTCTATGTTATCTCGACTTTATGAATTCATTTTAGGAATCTGCAATGTTACCTGTCATCTTGGCTTCAGTCACTTTCCCACTGTCATAACATAGCTTCTCTATACTTGTTTATAAATACTTACATTTTAATTGTTCTGATAAACTTTCCTCTATGTTATCTCGACTTTATGAATTCATTTTAGGAATCTGCAATGTTACCTGGCATCTTGGCTTCAGTCACTTTCCCACTGTCATAACATAGCTTCTCTATACTTGTTTATAATACTTTCATTTTAATTGTTCGGATAAACTTTCCTCTATGTTATCTCGACTTTATGAATTCATTTTAGGAATCTGCAATGTTACCTGTCATCTTGGTTTCAGTCACTTTCCCACTGTCATAACATAGCTTCTCTATACTTGTTTATAAATACTTACATTTTAATTGTTCTGATAAACTTTCCTCTATGTTATCTCGACTTTATGAATTCATTTTAGGAATCTGCAATGTTACCTGGCATCTTGGCTTCAGTCACTTTCCCACTGTCATAACATAGCTTCTCTATACTTGTTTATAATACTTTCATTTTAATTGTTCTGATAAACTTTCCTCTATGTTATCTCGACTTTATGAATTCATTTAAGGAATCTGCAATGTTACCTGTCATCTTGGCTTCAGTCACTTTCCCATTGTCATAACATAGCTTCTCTATACTTGTTTATAAATACTTTCATTGTAATTGTTCTGATAAACTTTCCTCTATATTATCTCGACTTTATGAATTTAGTCACACTGTTAGATTGGCGGCAAGGTCTGATCATTTACAGTTGAAATGGCTAGATGTAATCGCAAGTTCTATGCTAACAATTTATTTTCTCGCACTTCTTACTTGTGGAACTCTTTTCTGGATTCTTGCTTTCCATTCAACTGTGATTTTTAAAAAAAATTAAATCCAATGTCAATTATTATCTTCTGTTTTCTTAATTCCTTTTCTTTTATTCTTCTCTCTTCATAATAATGTTTTCTTTTGTTTAATTTTCTTTCACACTTGGTAAACCCTTACGTCTCAATGGCTCTATTGCCTTACTTGGGTTGAAATAAAGAAAACCCAAAATGATCCACCCCAGTCTTCAGGTTTTTTTCCAATCCATTTATCGCTAAAAATGATGTTGAGAAATCTGTTGTAATGTATTCTTCGCACAATCTTCCATGTGTTTAGATACAACCATTTGTCATATGAGGACAATACCCACGATGCACTGTACCCCATAATTGGGCAGGTAATGGTTCCTATTGGTTCATGATTTCTCCAAGGTAAGAAGATTTACTTGGTCGTGTGTATCTCCTCTCTAAGTAACATATGACAATTGATATTGATTTACATGTTAAGGACTACTTCATGACTTGACACCTTTTATGGTGGACCTTTTAAAATGACCAATCTCTATTCAATTATTGAACTCGTCGAACTATTGAAGTGTATATTTAGTTGGTAATTTTCAAATCAATTGAATTATATGACGTTGTCCATCCCCTCTTTAAATTACATGCGATATAAAATGATTTGCATGATATCATCAGTATGGAGTAGAGCATGGACTGAAATATTAATCTGTTGAATTAATAAAAAAAACATAGCTTCTTTAGAAATTGATATATATATATATATATATATATATATATATATATATATATACATATATATATATATCGTTTCTGTTGCTGGAAATGGTATATATATATATATATATATATATATATATATATATATATATATATACCATTTCCGTTGCTGAATAAGGTGAGATTTATTCTGGGTGCCAGATGTTTTATATAAAGTGCCTCTCTCACAGCAACATGCTTTCAGTAACGTGACCTATATAGAATGCTAGTGTTATCGACCTGAATCTTCCTTAAGGGTTGTTGTAAATTTTGAGATTCTACGTGCCTTTTTATAGGACTTTAGTTAGATAAGTTACACGTGAGGTGTCTACTAAGGAAGTGTTAGTATGTCCGATATAGGTAATTGATTCATGACAAGAAATTTGTACTAGGCAGTGAAATTGATACACTGTATTTGTCATCGATAGTATAGATTTGATAGGATTATTCTGATTAGTGACAGCAAAGTTTTTTTTTTTATGGTGTGAACTTGTTGTAAATGGTATTATTGGTATAAATTCGATTCCTGCTTTATTTTTCGCTGCAAAACTTTTTTTGAAAATGATCGGGGTGAACGGATTAGTCGGTTTTGTCTTTGTCGATATATATATATGTGTGTGTGTTTATGTCTATGTGTGTTTATGTGTGTGCGTGTACGCGCATGTATGTGTAAGAATAATGAACAAAAAATTGTGTATAATAATGGCATTTTCTGCCTCAAGGTACCTCAGCGTTGAAGAAAATTTCGGGACATGGTCAAACGAATTATTTTGGAATGTTTATTCTTTACAATCTGCGTTAATTACTCTGGCATCATTTTTGTTATTAACACAACTAATAGAGAACAACGGTTTGAATCAGTCGTTTTTTCTATCAATCAGAAAAGGTTAAAGGCATAAATTGTCGGTAGTTGGTCAGAATCTGAACGTTCGGAATTGCTACAATTAAGTTCATTTGGGACTAGCAACCTTACTGAGCAGCCATTTATTTAATTGATGTGATTTTGCATATTTTCAAAAGACTAATTCGCTTTTGATTGATTTTGGGGCGGGTATTTTTATTCGTTCGCATTGCTGAAAGAAAAGTAAAAAAAGAAAAAGGAAATAATTTTGGGAAGCTTGAATTTAGGAATTCAATGGTAAAGTTTTGTGCAGTAAATCACTGAATAAAGCTAATTAATTTTCCTAGCTGTATCAGTGAAAATTATCACAATTTTCCAATTTGTATTTTTTGATTAATCATAGTTGCTGATTTAATAACTGTATAAGCTCCCTTCGAGTTCCACGACTATAAAATAGACATTAAAATTTCCGTTACATCGTTAAGTATTTGAGCTTAACAACTTTAACAAAATATTGCAATAACAATTATAGATATGAATGCAAGTCAATATTTAAATAAGTAACAAGATACATATTAAAAAATTAAAAATGATATGTTTTTCCATTTCACTGAAGCAGACGTTAAACACATGAGAGCGTTATTGCCTCCTCTTTCTTTCTTTCTTTTTCTGAAACCAAACAGCGTTTTTTCCATCTTTGCTTGTAATCGAAATGGAATAGTATATTATTTATAGCAGGGGGTAACTATGTTCTAACTAACTAAGAAACAACAGACCAAGCAGAATCGTGGCATAATAGTAATATAAATTCTTCAAATAAGGTACTCAGACTATTATTTCTACTACTATTACTTCTACTATTACTCTACTACTATTACTCTACTACTACTACTACTATTACTACTACTACTATTACTTCTACTACTATTATTACTACTACTGCTATTACTTCTACTACTATTACTTCTACTACTATTACTACTTCTACTATTACTACTACTACTATTACTACTACTGTTATTACTGCTACTACTATTACTACTATAACGTCTACTATTATTACTTCTACTACTATTACTATTACTCTACTACTATTACTTCTACTACTACTACTACTACTACTATTACTTCTACTACTATTACTTTTAGGCGTCAACAAGTATTACGGTGTTGAAGTAAAATCGAATAAAGTAGAATGCTAATTAGTTTCTTTGGTCAAATCCGTAGGGCATCGTGCATGTTGTAACTGGCTTCCCAGAATACTGGAATATAACTCTGTGACTAAATCACTATTACATTTACTGATTAGCATTCTGTCATGGGTCCTTACCTATAACTGCAGAATGAACTCTTCCTAACACTATGTATACTACGCCTCTCAAGAGAGAGGATCGAATTGAGTCGAGCCGATAGTAGTTCACTCCAAACCAGACTGACAGTCATACTAACACCTTCCACATATTGTATTATTATTTCATGTAATATACCTTCGTTATTTCTACTCTTGTGTTCGTGTTGTTCTTACTTGGTCCTAACCTGGACAATAACACTTTCAGAGCTTAATTGATAAAGCGTTGTAACAGTCAAAGAGACTCTTAAGGATAAAAGGTTTGCGTTCATATCACGTTAGAGGTGAGATTTTTATTTCCAATTCACACTACTTGCGTAACGACCGAAAAACGTTAAATGACCTGTGCGTTAAGGAAAAAAAAAGGGGGGGTAGGATAAACTTGCAATGACAACTATTCTTTTATGGATTATTCTGTCTTAATATTTTACTGAAAATATACGCAAAAACAATTGATTTATGCGTTGAAAATTTACTAACGTTCACCCAATACAAGGCCTAAGGGCCACTCAAGGTAGAGGGTTACTGTGCGGGGTTGTATTAGCGTAAGAAAGGGCAAGACAATAGGAAAGATAGACAGCTAATTGTATAGTTAAAGAGGTCAAGATTTAATAAGCGAATAAGACAGTTCAAGTGGAAACATTAAGAGTATAGAGATGAAGTAGAATTTAATAGGGACCGGAAACCCAATCCTAGGCAGGAAACAAAGGATGAACCTTTACCCCTGTTCAGAAGACCGGGGAGGAGTATGAAGTCGGCGATAAGAAAACGTATCTATTCCTATTGGGAGAAGAAAAAATTACTGGATAAAATTTCAGTTTTCAGGCGACGTTAGTAGTACAGATTTGAAAGAACCAAAAACACAATCCTTATACGAAACAAGGGATAAACCTCTGCTCCTGTTCAAAAAATAGTGGAGGAGCTTTTTTTTTAAATTACCGAAAATCAGGGAATTATCCAATTTAAATGAAAATTTCAGTACATATTTATTAATTATTTACTTTAATAATGAATAGATTTTTTTTATTTAAAAATCTGAGAAAATGTTTTTTTTTTTAAGTAACCGCCAATATTTTCTTGTCTAAATTTTACTCGAAAAAATGGTCATGTCGTAAATTTTTACATTTCCATAAAGATTAATCGCCGACGCATCTCTTCCGAAAAAAAAAAAAAAAAGGTTTACAAAGATTCCAACACGACACAAACGGAATAGACTTAAGAATTTGTTTTAAAAACAGTATTTCAGTTTTCGGAAAAAATTTAGATGTGTTGAAATCTTTAACATTTTTATTTTTTAAGCGATCATTTTCTTGGTTTTATCTTTCTAGAAATGTAAAAAGCAGGGACTAGAAATTTTATTTTAATTACTAACCGTGAACTTCTGGTTTGTATTACTAATAGTAAAAATTAAAAATCAGTAATCCTCCTTAATGGATGATCTCGGAATAAAAAATGATTTTACCGAGATATATTACCCTATTAATTGATTAAAAAAAAAAAACGGTTCAGAAAGAAAACTACAATTTAAAAAAAAATAAGGGCTTAGCACTTCCTCCCCCGCCTCAGTAACTATGGGGCCCTCACGCGGTTGAGAGGTTTTGTGGTAGTAAGCACCAGTCCTGTCGATCATTATAGTTGATGACTGACAATATAACTTAGGTAGAAAAAAAGTAAAAAAATACAAAAAAAAAAAAAAAGGAGCTGAAACGAGCCCTTTTGGGTCTCCAACCTCATTGGGGATTCTTGCGTAATAAGCACCGCAATGGCCATACTGATACATGATGAATATTATTAGTTGATGACTGACAATGTAACGTCAGTTTAAAAATAATTTTAAAAAATGGGGGATGACCATAAAACAGTGCTGAAAAATATGGAAGAGGTCATAACGCCCCTTCCCAAGCGCCCCCGGTTGGGAGGGGGGGACTAGGCCGCGCTGATCCTGAGTAAATCTCTACGCGTGAAAGTTCGTTATAAGTAAAATGACAACCTGAATTTTACAGGCACAGTCACTAAAGTAAGCAAACGTTGATACTTGTAAAATCTGTAATGTTAGAGTGAATTCATTACAATCTTGAATTTAAAATAATATTATGACTATTTGGAGGTGGAGTAATGGACTGAGGAATCGGATTGAGAAATTGGAGAACCGAGTTCGAATTCCAGTCGAATTGATAAAATTTACTTGGGAAAGATATGGATCCATCTTTTCTCTCCCTAGCTATGGATAAATAGCAAGTCATGTGGGTTCTGTAGCCTTAAGAAAAGGAAAAAAAATTCTGAGTGCAAAACCTCCAACTCTGGGTTAATAATAGGGAAATCTGAGTGCTATCGTCATAGTTGACAACCAGACCAGAAGAAGAAAACCTTTGAATTCAAATCTGGAGATGGAGTCCCGAAGACAGTTTAATATCGTGTTTTTTTTTTTTGTCCTGCAACAACGCCGGTGCCAATCTGAATTGGACTCTGCCTTTCCCTTAGACAACATCGGTGGCGTCGAGAAAGGAGACGATTTGCATGGGCAACTGCCGATTTCACTTAAAAAAAAAAAAACAAACTTGGAGATAGTATAACTCTTTCGGCAGATCTATGGTCTCTCGCCGTCCTGGGTATGGCAATAAACTACATCCGCGTCCAGGGTAAGACGATAAACTACGTTCAACAGCAAGGCCTCTGATCAGGAGGCTTTGAGGAGCGTGGAACCACCTCTTAATTGCTGGTGTTCCCAGGTCCACCCTGATCCGGGGTGGTTGCACCTGTTAGGGTCCCAGCTATGGATAAAAAAGTTAACCCCAAAACTGAGATAAAAAGCATTATGAAAGTGTAAAACTAGGTTTTAATACCAGAAATACTTTGTAAAAAATTATTACCAGAAATAAATTTTTGAAGAAGAAAAACTATTACCAGCAAAAAAAAAAAAAACTATTACGAGCAATACATTCTGTAAAATTATATTACCAGCTATACATTTTTGAAGAAAAAATATTACCAGATAAATTACCAAGAAAAAAAAGTTGACGGCATTAAATGACCCATTGAGGTTGATATGCCGTAAAACAAAACAAACCAAACCAAACCAAGTGACTAATTTAAAAAGAAAAACTTTTTACGAAAATAAAACCATCCAAGATTGTAAATTTCCTAAAAGAAGTTGGATTATACTAAAAAATATGAGTAATTGGAAAATCGTTCAAACATATGTATATATACACAACTTTTTTTTCTTTTTTTTTTTTATCAAACTATCGCTATGAATCTATTTCAAAAATTTTGTTGGCATGAAATGACCCACTGAGGTTTTGGTATGCCATAAAACAAAACAACCAACAAGCAACCATGGTCTTTCGAGAATGACGGATGCCATACAATGACTATTTACCATGTTGATCATTGTCTGGCACAAGGCTAATTTAGAAAATTAAGATAGCGATCTGAGTTCAGAAAATAGCATTCAAAACATTACGCTAATGTAAATGATCCTCATTAATACTTACTGAGTCAATATTTCTGCCCGATGTTGTCTATTTATAAAACCCAGTGAGGATCGAACTCAATACAATTTGTAAGAATAGTCTGATAAACACTAATATTCGGAGAGGCGCTTTATACATAGCTATAAGTCTTAGTCACAAAACCACAAGATATAATTGATCAATAGTCAGTCAGTTAAGTGTCATACGCATATACACGCTTGGGCGATCAGTTATTTTTCGATATATGACTGACGAGGCAGATTTTTTCCCGTAGTAGGTTGCCATTTCTTTCTGCAGTAGACTAGTTGCCAACCAAGGCTAAAGAACCCAGTCGGGAGTGGGGGGAGAAGAGATGGATTCATAACTTTTCCGAAATGAATTTAACGAACTGGACTGGAATTTGAACTCAGACCGATATCCATTACACCACAATGCACATCATGTTTGTAAAATAAGGTTCGATAAACAAAGCCAGGGTACCATTGATATTAATTAAGTTTCTCTAAACCGTAACTGTGAAACACTTAGTGGGGATTGAGCATCCGAACAACTGGTCACGAGTAAATTGGCTGGTTAACCACTGCTTCAGGGGCCAAATCTTACTAAAAATTGTTCAAGACATTACAAAGAGTGCCCAGTGAGGAACGAAATCACTACATTTGGATTCAGAGGTGACCTTGGTAAACAGAATGTTGTGGTAAATGATCTTTAGGTAATTATGAATCTTCAGACTTAAGTCTTAACTTGGCTTCAAAATATTAGGTTGGTGCAAAAATAATGACGTAATAATGTCGTTTTTGACGTTAAAAAATACGTCAAAAACGACATTATTACGTCATTATTTTTGCACCAACCTAATATCTTGTCACATTAGTCATAAAAATTTAAATCAGTCATAAAAAAAATTATAATTATTATAACTGTTTGATCCTCTGTAAATTAATATGTTAGCACGTACTTTACGCCCTGTAATTACCTTAGATAAATGATGGCTTATTCCATGCTTGGAAAATCACTATCAGAGACTGTGTTTGGTTTAAGTGAGAAAAAGAAATCATATACAAATAGAAAGAAATATTAATGTCAAGTAAAAAGGAGGAAAGAAAAATTAATGTTAAATGAGAAGAAAGGAAGATAGAGAAGAGGATAATGCTCTCATATATTTAATGTTTGCTTCGGTGAAATAAAAAAATAGCCATTTTGAATTTTTTTCAATTTATATCTTTACATGATTACTTGCCTTCATATTTATGATTATTATTGCAAATATTTTGTTCAAGTTGTTAAGCTCAGATATTTAACGATGCAATAGGATATTTTATAGTTATAGAATTCGCAAGGAACTTTGATTATTAAATTAAGATTTATAATTAATTAGGAAATTCCCAAGGCAACATCTTGATTTAGTCACATTCACGTATTTTGAGGAGTCAGTCCGGTCATGTTGCCTTATGGATTTGACCGCAAAAATTGACCAGCATTCGGAACTGCATTCTTGTTGATTTTATTTTATTTCAACCCCATATTACGAGTAGTAGTAATATTAGGTTGGTGGAAAAATAATGACGTAATAATGTCGTTTTTTGACGTATTTTTTAACGTCAAAAAACGACATTATTACGTCATTATTTTTTGCACCAACCTAATAGAACGTAATATTTTGAATAACTTGAAGAATTTACATTAATGTCATATTATAACCCTGCCTGTTCCTCAGTTATTTAATAAGTTAGCAGCAACAACTCATAAATAATGTCCAGGAAATATGGAAAAGACATCAGAGACGCTGTTTGGTTTCAGTGAAAGAAAGAAAAGAATGAGAAGATAATATTCTCATATGCTTCAGTGAAATGGAAAAGCTTGCCAATTTCAAATCTTTCTCGTGTGTACCCTCTTACTTTTTTAAATAATGACCTGCATTCATACTTATAGACATTTTCTAAGAGTAACTTAGATGTGGCACAAGACCGAAAGTATGGACACACACACACACACACACACACACACACACACACACACATATATATATATATATATATATATATATATATATATATATATATATATATGTATGTATGTATATATATATATATATATATATATGTATGTATATATATATATATATATGTATGTATATATATATATATATATATATATGTATGTATATATATATATATATATATATATATATATATACATACATACATACATATATATATATATATATATATATATATATATATATATATGTGTGTGTGTGTGTGTGTGTGTGTGTGTCGGTGCATATGTATATATGCAGGAGAGATAGATAGATAGATAGATAAAATTTTGTCAAAGTCGGCTTAATTCATTATTTAATAATAACTTTATACTACGTGATTACCATATCATTTGTAAGTGTGAGTTTTCTCCTAAGTGAATTGGTTATATTTTCTTGGTTACCTTATAAAGGCTAACGAGATTCTTGAAACGGTTTATAAATAATAATTTTGGCTCCTCGAGGTGGTGTAATGGTTAGCGAGCTTGTCTCGCTAAAACAATTCCGACTGAGTAGTGAGTTCGATTCTCACGGGGTGCCCCATACTTTCGGCTTTGTGCCACGTCTGAGCTACGCTTGTTAAATCACTATAAATAATCATTGTACAAATAAAAATCCACAAGAATAACTTTTTTATTTTCGAGTGAAAGTTTTTGTCGCAGTAAAAATAAATTCTTGACCTGAAGCATGTATCTAGGACAAGAAGTTATCTAATATGCTGGGAATCTTTCTTTAAAGAAAAAGACTTTAATGAAAGAAAAACACGGAAGAAAGATCACAGCTGGTATAAGGCCGAAATCTTTAAAGCAAAATGGAAGTCTAGTAAAGCGATTAGATGTAGACATTAATAATATACTGACTGAAAAATGGACAGAATAATTACTACGTTGTTCTTGTTCGCGGGAACTTGATATGGAATTAGCAGATCAGTTTTGGCAGAAACATATCTTAAAAGGAGAATAAAGAACTTATTAAGAATTTAAACTAACGTTCTATTGTTGTAGAAGCATCACATGACAATTTTTGCACGTTTAGGCTATAGAGTCTATGACAAATCTTTTAAAGTAGGTTATCTCCCCTTCCTACTCAGTTTCGCGAATGTTAAATTCAAACATGTGAGGTAACGTAAAAAATACAGAGAAATACATAGAGAAAGAAGAAAGAGAATGGTGATAAATAAAAATTGGAAAGATGAAGAAAAAGAGAAGAGAAATAGAAAGAGAGAAAAAGAGAGAGAGAAAGAGAGAGTGGAAAGTAGTGGAAAGATAGTATAACGGAGTTACAGGTGCGGATTTTACGAGTGAATCTATCCAGTAATGACATCCTAAATTTCCAGGAACCGGTTCTATAGGGTGGGCCAAAATTAGCTATACAATTATTTAATTATTTATATGCTAACGTGACATTTTGAAGTAACAATACTTAAACATGTTTCGCAATGTCCCACTGCCGTTTTCGGAACCAGAGTTAACTTTGCCGGATTGTTTTTTCAACAAGATTGGGCGCCACCTCATTATATTTTGACAGTAAGGAACTGCCTTGACCAAACCTTCCCACGACGTTGGATAGGACGACGTGGCAGCATTGAATGGTTACCACATTCGCTCGACTTAACACCAATGGACTTCTTTTATTGGTGTGGCGTGTATTAAAGAATAAGGTTTAGGACAAAAATCCCTACGCAGCAGATGAATAAAAAAAGTTCATCTTGGAAGCATTTATTGACATTGATACAGATCGGAATTTGTGTCGTGCTGTGTGTCACAGTATTTTGGAGAAGTTCAAAGAATGTTGCAAGTTTAAAGGAAGACATTTCGAGCACTTGCGAGATTAAACAAATTTAATTCTAATAGATAAAGGTAAATGTAATCAAATGTAAAAAAAAATCTTGTAAAATGTATATCTACATTTGGCCCACCCTGCATAACAGCAGGTCAACTTTAGGAAGCTATTCTGCTTATTTGGTTTTCAATCTGAGAATGGAAAAACACTTTATGGTATCAAAAAAAGTAAAACATTTTGATGATTTAATAGAAAACATTTATCTATTAAGATATTTCCAAATTGAAATTCTGTTCTCATCATATTTCTGTTCAAAAGGACGATGTTTTTTTGACTTTAGTGTCATCAGCTGTGTTATGGTTTCTTAGCCACATTCAAACTGAATTGCTGCAGTCCCAAAGATCCAATGGAAGACCTATCAAATTTATGACTAGAAGGTTTGCCACTTTTTTTCACTAGACGCGGGCTCGAATGTAGCGTAACTAACATTTGAACTAGATCATCGGCTATTAATATATAAGATTATTTTAGGATAATCCAAAAACCAGTTCGCTAAGCTTTTATAATTTTAAGAATCGGTAAGATGCCACCACTGAATCTATACTTTGTGGCGGGTTTGAATAGGATTAACTTGATGAATTGATATGAAAAAACATACAAAGCAAAGTTAGGTAACTTGGATTTTGCTAGTAAACCAAAAGTACTCTGGAGTTTTTACCAACTTAAATTGGAATTCAACATTCTGACCTAAAATCTCGGAGAGAGGAAGATTTGAGTATAAAATGTTGCCAACAAAGAAGCTTGATGATTGGATGCTTATCCGATGCTGGAAAGAAAATCTACCTAAAAACAGACAGAATTATCTTGACTACGCGGCTAAACGTCCTTGGTGAGCTATTGGCAAAACTAAATAACGATGAGACGGGATCGAGAGATGACTTTAGAGATAAAAAACTGTACAGAGATTCTTTATGGACAAAATGATGGGTTGCTGTTTATCAACGAGAGATGAACAGATAATTTACTAAAAAAAAAAAAAAAAAACTGGATAATTCAAGCATTTCTGAAAAGAAAGTTATTCTGTTATAATATTTCATTTAATCCCATTTCCCTCAGCTGACAAAAAGAAAAACAAACTTCAGGGCCGTGTGAAGATAGTGAAACTAACATGGCGTAGATTACAGACTATCGTAAATATAGGGAAACTAACAAGGCGTAGATTACGGACGATCGCGAAAATAGGGAAACTAACATGGCGTAGATTACGGACTATTATGAATATAGGGAAACTAACATGGCGTAGATTACGGACTATTATGAATATAGGGAAACTAACATGGCGCAGATTACGGACTATCGCGAATATAGGGAAAATAACATGGCGTAGATTACAGACTATCGCGAATATATGGAAACTAATATGGCGTAGATTACGGACTATTACGAATATAGGGAAACTATCATGGCGTAGATTACGGACTATTAGGAATAAAGGGAAAGTAACATGGCGTAGATTACGGACTATCGCGAATATAGGGAAACTAACATGGCGTAGATTACAGACTATTACGAATAAAGGGAAACTAACAAGGCGTAGATTACGGACTATTATGAATATAGGGAAACTAACATGGCGTAGATTACGGACTATTATGAATATAGGGAAACTAACATGGCGTAGATTACTACGGACTATCACGAATATAGGGAAAATAACAGGGCGCAGATTACAAACTATTACGAATATAGGGAAACTAACATAGCGCAGATTACGGACTATCACGAATATAGGGAAAATAACATGGCGTAGATTACGGACTATCACGAATATAGGGAAATTAACATAGCGCAGATTACGGACTCTTACGAATAAATGGAAACTAACATGGCGTAGATTACTACGGACTATCACGAATATAGGGAAACTAACATTTCGTAGATTATGGACTATCACGAATATAGGGAAACTAACATGGCGCAGATTACGGACTATTACGAATATAGGGAAACTAACATGGCGCAGATTACGGACTATGACGAATATAGGGAAACTAACATGGCGTAGATTACGGACTATTACGAATAAAGGGAAACTAACATGGCGTAGATTACGGACTATTATGAATATAGGGAAACTAACATGGCGTAGATTACTGACTAAGACGAATATAGGAAAACTAACATGGCGTAGATTACGGACTATTATGAATATAGGGAAACTAACATGGCGTAGATTACAGACTATCGCGAATATAGGGGAGCTAACATGGCGTAGATTACACACTATCGCGAATATATGGAAACTAACATGGCGTAGATTATTGACTATTACGAATATAGGGAAACTAACATGGCGCAGATTACGGACTATCAAGAATATAGGTAAACTAACATGGCGTAGATTATTGACTATTACGAATATAGGGAAACTAACATGGCGCAGATTACGGACTATCAAGAATATAGGTAAACTAACATGGCGTAGATTACGGACAATTACGAATATAGGGAAACTAATAAGGCGTAGATTACGGACGATCGCGAAAATAGGGAAACTAACATGGGGTAGATTACCGACTATCGCGAATGCATGGAAACTAACATGGCGTAGATTACGGACTATCGCGAATATAGGGAAACTAACATGGCGTAGATTACGGACTATCGCGAATATAGGGAAAATAACATGGCGTAGATTACAGACTATCGCGAATATATGGAAACTAATATGGCGTAGATTACGGACTATTACGAATAAAGGGAAACTAACATGGCGTAGATTACGGACTATTATGAATATAGGGAAACTAACATGGCGTAGATTACGGACTATTATGAATATAGGGAAACTAACATGGCGTAGATTACTACGGACTATCAAGAATATAGGGAAAATAACAGGGCGCAGATTACAAACTATTACGAATATAGGGAAACTAACATAGCGCAGATTACAGACTATCACGAATATAGGGAAAATAACATGGCGTAGATTACGGACTATTATGAATATAGGGAAACTAACATGGCGTAGATTACGGACTATTATGAATATAGGGAAACTAACATGGCGCAGATTACGGACTATCGCGAATATAGGGAAAATAACATGGCGTAGATTACAGACTATCGCGAATATATGGAAACTAATATGGCGTAGATTACGGACTATTACGAATATAGGGAAACTATCATGGCGTAGATTACGGACTATTAGGAATAAAGGGAAAGTAACATGGCGTAGATTACGGACTATCGCGAATATAGGGAAACTAACATGGCGTAGATTACAGACTATTACGAATAAAGGGAAACTAACAAGGCGTAGATTACGGACTATTATGAATATAGGGAAACTAACATGGCGTAGATTACGGACTATTATGAATATAGGGAAACTAACATGGCGTAGATTACTACGGACTATCACGAATATAGGGAAAATAACAGGGCGCAGATTACAAACTATTACGAATATAGGGAAACTAACATAGCGCAGATTACGGACTATCACGAATATAGGGAAAATAACATGGCGTAGATTACGGACTATCACGAATATAGGGAAATTAACATAGCGCAGATTACGGACTCTTACGAATAAATGGAAACTAACATGGCGTAGATTACTACGGACTATCACGAATATAGGGAAACTAACATTTCGTAGATTATGGACTATCACGAATATAGGGAAACTAACATGGCGCAGATTACGGACTATTACGAATATAGGGAAACTAACATGGCGCAGATTACGGACTATGACGAATATAGGGAAACTAACATGGCGTAGATTACGGACTATTACGAATAAAGGGAAACTAACATGGCGTAGATTACGGACTATTATGAATATAGGGAAACTAACATGGCGTAGATTACTGACTAAGACGAATATAGGAAAACTAACATGGCGTAGATTACGGACTATTATGAATATAGGGAAACTAACATGGCGTAGATTACAGACTATCGCGAATATAGGGGAGCTAACATGGCGTAGATTACACACTATCGCGAATATATGGAAACTAACATGGCGTAGATTATTGACTATTACGAATATAGGGAAACTAACATGGCGCAGATTACGGACTATCAAGAATATAGGTAAACTAACATGGCGTAGATTATTGACTATTACGAATATAGGGAAACTAACATGGCGCAGATTACGGACTATCAAGAATATAGGTAAACTAACATGGCGTAGATTACGGACAATTACGAATATAGGGAAACTAATAAGGCGTAGATTACGGACGATCGCGAAAATAGGGAAACTAACATGGGGTAGATTACCGACTATCGCGAATGCATGGAAACTAACATGGCGTAGATTACGGACTATCGCGAATATAGGGAAACTAACATGGCGTAGATTACGGACTATCGCGAATATAGGGAAAATAACATGGCGTAGATTACAGACTATCGCGAATATATGGAAACTAATATGGCGTAGATTACGGACTATTACGAATAAAGGGAAACTAACATGGCGTAGATTACGGACTATTATGAATATAGGGAAACTAACATGGCGTAGATTACGGACTATTATGAATATAGGGAAACTAACATGGCGTAGATTACTACGGACTATCAAGAATATAGGGAAAATAACAGGGCGCAGATTACAAACTATTACGAATATAGGGAAACTAACATAGCGCAGATTACAGACTATCACGAATATAGGGAAAATAACATGGCGTAGATTACGGACTATCACGAATATAGGGAAATTAACATAGCGCAGATTACGGACTCTTACGAATAAATGGAAACTAACATGGCGTAGATTACTACGGACTATCACGAATATAGGGAAACTAACATTTCGTAGATTATGGACTATCACGAATATAGGGAAACTAACATGGCGCAGATTACGGACTATTACGAATATAGGGAAACTAACATGGCGCAGATTACGGACTATGACGAATATAGGGAAACTAACATGGCGTAGATTACGGACTATTACGAATAAAGGGAAACTAACATGGCGTAGATTACGGACTATTATGAATATAGGGAAACTAACATGGCGTAGATTACTGACTAAGACGAATATAGGAAAACTAACATGGCGTAGATTACGGACTATTATGAATATAGGGAAACTAACATGGCGTAGATTACAGACTATCGCGAATATAGGGGAGCTAACATGGCGTAGATTACACACTATCGCGAATATATGGAAACTAACATGGCGTAGATTATTGACTATTACGAATATAGGGAAACTAACATGGCGCAGATTACGGACTATCAAGAATATAGGTAAACTAACATGGCGTAGATTATTGACTATTACGAATATAGGGAAACTAACATGGCGCAGATTACGGACTATGACGAATATAGGGAAACTAACATGGCGTAGATTACGGACTATTACGAATATAGGGAAACTAATAAGGCGTAGATTACGGACGATCGCGAAAATAGGGAAACTAACATGGGGTAGATTACCGACTATCGCGAATGCATGGAAACTAACATGGCGTAGATTACGGACTAGCGCGAATATAGGGAAAGTAACATGGCGTAGATTACGGACTATCGCGAATATAGGGAAAATAACATGGCGTAGATTACAGACTATCGCGAATATATGGAAACTAATATGGCGTAGATTACGGACTATTACGAATATAGGGAAACTATCATGGCGTAGATTACGGACTATTAGGAATAAAGGGAAAGTAACATGGCGTAGATTACGGACTATCGCGAATATAGGGAAACTAACATGGCGTAGATTACGGACTATTACGAATAAAGGGAAACTAACATGGCGTAGATTACGGACTATTATGAATATAGGGAAACTAACATGGCGTAGATTACGGACTATTATGAAAATAGGGAAACTAACATGGCGTAGATTACTACGGACTATCAAGAATATAGGGAAAATAACAGGGCGCAGATTACAAACTATTACCAATATAGGGAAACTAACATAGCGCAGATTACGGACTATCACGAATATAGGGAAAATAGCATGGCGTAGATTACGGACTATCACGAATATAGGGAAATTAACATAGCGCAGATTACGGACTCTTACGAATAAACGGAAACTAACATGGCGTAGATTACTACGGACTATCACGAATATAGGGAAACTAACATTTCGTAGATTATGGACTATCACGAATACAGGGAAACTAACATGGCGCAGATTACGGACTATTACGAATATAGGGAAACTAACATGGCGCAGATTACGGACTATGACGAATATAGGGATACTAACATGGCGTAGATTACGGACTATTACGAATAAAGGGAAACTAACATGGCGTAGATTACGGACTATTATGAATATAGGAAAACTAACATGGCGTAGATTACTGACTAAGACGAATATAGGAAAACTAACATGGCGTAGATTACGGACTATTATGAATATAGGGAAACTAACATGGCGTAGATTACAGACGATCGCGAATATAGGGAAGCTAACATGGCGTAGATTACACACTATCGCGAATATATGGAAACTAACATGGCGTAGATTATTGACTATTACGAATATAGGGAAACTAACATGGCGCAGATTACGGACTATCAAGAATATAGGTAAACTAACATGGCGTAGATTACGGACAATTACGAATATAGGGAAACTAACATGGCGCAGATTACGGACTATTACAAATATAGGGAAACTAACATGGCGCAGATTACGGACTATCAAGAATATAGGTAAACTAACATGGCGTAGATTACGGACTATTACGAATATAGGGAAACTCACATGGCGCAGATTACGGACTATTACAAATATAGGGAAACTAACATAGGACAGATTACGGACTATCACGAATATAGGGAAACTAACATGGCGTAGATTACGGACTATTACGAATAAAGGGAAACTAACATGGCGTAGATTACGGACTATTACGAATATAGGAAAACTAACATGACGTAGATTACAGACTATCGCGAATATACGTAAACTAACATGGCGTAGATTACGGACTATTACGAATATAGGGAAACTCACATGGCGCAGATTACGGACTATTACAAATATAGGGAAACTAACATAGGACAGATTACGGACTATCACGAATATAGGGAAACTAACATGGCGTAGATTACGGACAATTACGAATATAGGGAAACTAACATAGCGCAGATTACGGACTATCACGAATATAGGAAAACTAACATGGCGTAGATTACTACGTGCTATCACGAATATAGGGAAAATAACAGAGCGCAGATTACGGACTATTACGAATATGGGGAAACTAGCATGTCGTAGATTACTACGGACTATCAGGAATATAGGGAAAATAACATGGTGCAGATTACAGACTATTACGAATAAAGGGAAACTAACATGGCGCAGATTACGGACTATCAAGAATATAGGTAAACTAACATGGCGTAGGTTACGGACTATCAAGAATATAGGTAAACTAACATGGCGCAGATTACGGACTATTACGAATATAGGGAAACTAACATGGCGCAGATTAAGACTATCAAGAATATAGGGAAACTAACATGGCGTAGATTACGGACTATCAAGAATATAGGTAAACTAACATGGCGCAGATTACGGACTATTACGAATATAGGGAAACTAACATAGGACAGATTAAAGACTATCACGAATATAGGGAAACTAACATGGCGTAGATTACGGACTATTACCAATAAAGGGAAACTAACATGGCGTAGATTACGGACTATTACGAATATAGGAAAACTAACATGGCGTAGATTACAGACTATCGCGAATATAGGGAAACTAACATGGCGTAGATTAAAGACTATCGCGAATATATGGAAACTAACATGGCGTAGATTATTGACTATTACGAATATAGGGAAACTAATATGGCGTAGATTACGGACTATTAGGAATAAAGGGAAAATAACATGGCGCAGATTACGGACTATTACGAATATAGGGAAAATAACATGGCGTAGATTACGGACTATCACGAATATAGGGAAATTAACATAGCGCAGATTACGGACTCTTACGAATAAAGGGAAACTAACATGGCGTAGATTACTACGGACTATCACGAATATAGGGAAACTAACATTTCGTAGATTATGGACTATCACGAATATAGGGAAACTAACATGGCGCAGATTACGGACTATTACGAATATAGGGAAACTAACATGGCGCAGATTACGGACTATGACGAATATAGGGAAACTAACATGGCGTAGATTACGGACTATTACGAATAAAGGCAAACTAACATGGCGTAGATTACGGACTATTATGAATATAGGGAAACTAACATGGCGTAGATTACTGACTAAGACGAATATAGGAAAACTAACATGGCGTAGATTACGGACTATTATGAATATAGGGAAACTAACCTGGCGTAGATTACAGACTATCGCGAATATAGGGAAGTTAACATGGCGTAGATTACACACTATCGCGAATATATGGAAACTAACATGGCGTAGATTATTGACTATTACGAATATAGAGAAACTAACATGGCGCAGATTACGGACTATCAAGAATATAGGTAAACTAACATGGCGTAGATTACGGACAATTACGAATATAGGGAAACTAACATGGCGCAGATTACGGACTATTACAAATATAGGGAAACTAACATGGCGCAGATTACGGACTATCAAGAATATAGGTAAACTAACATGGCGTAGATTACGGACTATTACGAATATAGGGAAACTCACATGGCGCAGATTACGGACTATTACAAATATAGGGAAACTAACATAGGACAGATTACGGACTATCACGAATATAGGGAAACTAACATGGCGTAGATTACGGACTATTAGGAATAAAGGGAAACTAACATGGCGTAGATTACGGACTATTACGAATATAGGAAAACTAACATGGCGTAGATTACAGACTATCGCGAATATAGGGAAACTAACATGGCGTAGATTAAAGACTATCGCGAATATATGGAAACTAACATGGCGTAGATTACGGACTATTACGAATATAGGGAAACTAACATAGCGCAGATTACGGACTATCACGAATATAGGAAAACTAACATGGCGTAGATTACTACGTGCTATCACGAATATAGGGAAAATAACAGAGCGCAGATTACGGACTATTACGAATATAGGGAAACTAGCATGTCGTAGATTACTACGGACTATCAGGAATATAGGGAAAATAACATGGTGCAGATTACAGACTATTACGAATAAAGGGAAACTAACATGGCGCAGATTACGGACTATCAAGAAGATAGGTAAACTAACATGGCGTAGGTTACGGACTATCAAGAATATAGGTAAACTAACATGGCGCAGATTACGGACTATTACGAATATAGGGAAACTAACATGGCGCAGATTAAGACTATCAAGAATATAGGGAAACTAACATGGCGTAGATTACGGACTATCAAGAATATAGGTAAACTAACATGGCGCAGATTACGGACTATTACGAATATAGGGAAACTAACATAGGACAGATTAAAGACTATCACGAATATAGGGAAACTAACATGGCGTAGATTACGGACTATTACGAATAAAGGGAAACTAACATGGCGTAGATTACGGACTATTACGAATATAGGAAAACTAACATGGCGTAGATTACAGACTATCGCGAATATAGGGAAACTAACATGTCGTAGATTAAAGACTATCGCGAATATATGGAAACTAACATGGCGTAGATTATTGACTATTACGAATATAGGGAAACTAATATGGCGTAGATTACGGACTATTAGGAATAAAGGGAAAATAACATGGCGCAGATTACGGACTATTACGAATATAGGGAAAATAACATGGCATAGATTACGGACTATCACGAATATAGGGAAATTAACATAGCGCAGATTACGGACTCTTACGAATAAAGGGAAACTAACATGGCGTAGATTACTACGGACTATCACGAATATAGGGAAACTAACATTTCGTAGATTATGGACTATCACGAATATAGGGAAACTAACATGGCGCAGATTACGGACTATTACGAATATAGGGAAACTAACATGGCGTAGATTACAGACTATCGCGAATATGGGGAAGCTAACATGGCGTAGATTACACACTATCGCGAATATATGGAAACTAACATGGCGTAGATTATTGACTATTACGAATATAGGGAAACTAACATGGCGCAGATTACGGACTATCAAGAATATAGGTAAACTAACATGGCGTAGATTACGGACAATTACGAATATAGGGAAACTAACATGGCGCAGATTACGGACTATTACAAATATAGGGAAACTAACATGGCGCAGATTACGGACTATCAAGAATATAGGTAAACTAACATGGCGTAGATTACGGACTATTATGAATATAGGGAAACTCACCTGGCGCAGATTACGGACTATTACAAATATAGGGAAATTAACATAGGACAGATTACGGACTATCACAAATATAGGGAAACTAACATGGCGTAGATTACGGACTATTACGAATAAAGGGAAACTAACATGGCGTAGATTACGGACTATTACGAATATAGGAAAACTAACATGGCGTAGATTACAGACTATCGCGAATATAGGGAAACTAACATGGCGTAGATTAAAGACTATCGCGAATATATGGAAACTAACATGGCGTAGATTATTGACTATTACGAATATAGGGAAACTAATATGGCGTAGATTACGGACTATTAGGAATAAAGGGAACATAACATGGCGCAGATTACGGACTATCACGAATATAGGGAAATTAACAAGGCGTAGATTACTACGTACTGTCACGAATATAGGGAAAATAACAGAGGGCAGATTACGGACTATTACGAATATAGGGAAACTAGCATGTCGTAGATTACTACGGACTATCAAGAATATAGGGAAACTAACATGGCGTAGATTACGGACTATCAAGAATATAGGTAAACTAACATGGCGCAGATTACGGACTATTAGGAATATAGGCAAACTAACATGGCGCAGATTACGGACTATCAAGAATATAGGTAAACTAACATGGCGTAGATTACGGACTATTACGAATATAGGGAAACTAACATGGCATAGATTACGGACTATTACA
This sequence comes from Acanthosepion lycidas, assembly GCA_963932145.1. Taxonomy (NCBI): domain Eukaryota; kingdom Metazoa; phylum Mollusca; class Cephalopoda; order Sepiida; family Sepiidae; genus Acanthosepion; species Acanthosepion lycidas. The sequence continues at coordinate 11,475,446 of OZ010604.1, read as the reverse complement.
AATATAGGGAAACTAACATAGCGCAGATTACGGACTATCACGAATATAGGGAAACTAACAAGGCGTAGATTACGGACTATCACGAATATAGGGAAAATAAGATGGTACAGATTAGGGACTATTACGAATAAAGGGAAACTAACATGGCGTAGATTACGGACTATTATGAATATAGGAAAACTAACATGGCGTAGATTACAGACTATCGCGAATATATGGAAACTAACAGGGAATAGATTATTGACTATTACAAATATAGGGAAACTAACATGGCGCAGATTACGGACTATCACGAATATAGGTAAACTAACATGGCGTAGAATACAGACTATCGCGAATATATGGAAACTAACATGGCGTAGATTATTGACTATTACGAATATCGGGAAACTAACATGGCGTAAGTTACAGACTATCACGAATATAGGTAAATTAACATGGCGCAGATTACGGACTATTACGAATAAAGGGAAACGAACATGGCGCAGATTACGGACTATTACGAATAAAAGGAAACTAAAATGGCGCAGATTACGGACTATTACGAATAAAGGAAAACTAACATGTCATAGATTACTACGGACTATCACGAATATAGGGAAACTAACATGGCGTAGATTACAGACTATCGCGAATATATGGAAATTAACATGGCGTAGATTATTGACTATTACGAATATAGGGAAACTAACATGGCGTAAGTTACAGACTATCACGAATATAGGTAAATTAACATGGCGCAGATTACGGACTATTACGAATAAAGGGAAACTAACATGGCGCAGATTACGGACTATTACGAATAAAGGGAAACTAACATGTCATAGATTACTACGGACTATCACGAATATAGGGAAATTAACATGGCGTAGATTATTGACTATTACGAATATCGGGAAACTAACATGGCGTAAGTTACAGACTATCACGAATATAGGTAAATTAACATGGCGCAGATTACGGACAATTACGAATAAAGGGAAACTAACATGGCGCAGATTACGGACTATTACGAATAAAAGGAAACTAACATGGCGCAGATTACGGACTATTACGAATAAAGGGAAACTAACATGGCGCAGATTACGGACTATCACGAATATAGGGAAAATAACATGGCGCAGATTAGAGACTATCGCGAATATAGGGAAACTCACATGGCGTAGATTATTGACTATTACGAATATTGGGAAACTAATATGGCGTAAGTTACAGACTATCACGAATATAGGCAAATTAACATGGCGTAGATTATTGACTATTACGAATATAGGGAAACTAACATGACGTAGATTACGGACTATCACGAATATAGGGAAAATAACATGGCGTAGATTACGGACTATTACGAATAAACGGAAACTAACATGGCGTAGATTACTACGGACTATCACGAATATAGGGAAATTAACATGGCGTAGATTACGGAGTATTACGAATAAAGCGAAACTAACATGGCGTGATTACAGACTATCGCGAATATAGGGAAGTTAACATGGCGTAGATTACGGACTATTACGAATAAAGGGAAACTAACAACGTCGTAGATTACGGACTATTATGAATATAGGAAAACTAACATGGCGTAGATTACAGACTATCGCGAATATATGGAAACTAACAGGGAGTAGATTATTGACTATTACGAATATAGGGAAACTAACATGGCGCAGATTACGGACTATTACGAATAAAGGGAAACTAACATGGCGTAGATTACGGAGTATTACAAATATAGGGAAACTAACATGGCGCAGATTACGGACTATCACGAATATAGGTAAACTAAAATGGCGTAGATTACGGACTATTACTAATATAGGAAACTAACATGGCGCAGATTACGGACTATTACAAATATAGGGAAACTAACATGGCGTAGATTACAGACTATTACGAATATAAGGAAACTAATATAGCGCAGATTACGTACTATCACAAATATAGGGAAAATAACATGGTGTAGATTACGGACTATTACGAATATAGGAAAACTAACATGGCGTAGATTACAGACAATCGCGAATATAGGGAAACAATCATGGCGTAGATTACAGACTATCGCGAATAAATGGAAACTAACATGGCAGAGATTATTGACTATTACGAATATAGGGAAAATAACATGGCGCAGATTACGGACTATTACAAATAAAGGGAATCTAACATGGCGTAGATTACTTCGGACTATCACGAATATAGAGAAACTAACATGGCATAGATTACGGACTATTACGAATATAGGGAAACTAACATGGCGTAGATTACGGACTATTATGAACATAGGAAAACTAACATGGCGTAGATTACAAACTATCGCGAATATAGGGAAGCTAACATGGCATAGATTACAGACTATCGCAAATATATGGAAACTAACATGGCGTAGATTATTGACTATTACGAATATAGGGAAACTAACATGGCGTAAGTTACAGACTATCACGAATATAGGTAAATTAACATAGCGCAGATTACGGACTATCGCGAATATAGGGAAGCTAACATGGCGTAGATTACGGACTATTACGAATAAAGGGAAACTAACATGTCACAGATTACTACGGACTATCACGAATATAGGGAAACTAACATGGCGTAGATTACAGACTATCGCGAATATATGGAAATTAACATGGCGTAGATTATTGACTATTACGAATATAGGGAAACTAACATGGCGTAAGTTACAGACTATCACGAATATAGGTAAATTAACATGGCGCAGATTACGGACTATTACGAATAAAGGGAAACTAACATGGCGCAGATTACGGACTATTACGAATAAAGGGAAACTAACATGTCATAGATTACTACGGACTATCACGAATATAGGGAAATTAACATGGCGTAGATTATTGACTATTACGAATATCGGGAAACTAACATGGCGTAAGTTACAGACTATCACGAATATAGGTAAATTAACATAGCGCAGATTACGGACTATTACGAATAAAGGGAAACTAACATGGCGCAGATTACGGACTATTACGAATAAACGGAAACTAACATGGCGCAGATTACGGACTATCACGGATATAGGGAAAATAACATGGCGCAGATTAGAGACTATCGCGAATATAGGGAAACTCACATGGCGTAGATTATTGACTATTACGAATATTGGGAAACTAATATGGCGTAAGTTACAGACTATCACGAATATAGGCAAATTAACATGGCGTAGATTATTGACTATTACGAATATTGGGAAACTAACATGACGTAGATTACGGACTACCACGAATATAGGGAAAATAACATGGCGTAGATTACAGACTATTACGAATAAACGGAAATTAACATGGCGTAGATTACTACGGACTATCACGAATATAGGGAAATTAACATGGCGTAGATTACGGACTATTATGAATATAGGGAAACTAACATGGCGCAGATTATTGACTATTACGAATATTGGGAAACTAATATGGCGTACGTTACAGACTATCACGAATATAGGCAAATTAACATGGCGTAGATTATTGACTATTACGAATATAGGGAAACTAACATGACGAAGATTACGGACTATCACGAATATAGGGAAAATAACATGGCGTAGATTACGGACTATTACGAATAACCGGAAACTAACATGGCGTAGATTACTACGGAATATCACGAATATAGGGAAATTAACATGGCGTAGATTACGGACTATTACGAATAAAGCGAAACTAACATGGCGTGATTACAGACTATCGCGAATATAGGGAAGTTAACATGGCGTAGATTACGGACTATTACGAATAAAGGAAAACTAACATGGCGTAGATTAGACTATCGCGAATATAGGGAAACTAACATGGTGTAGATTACGGACTATTACGAATAAAGGGAAACTAACAACGTCGTAGATTACGGACTATTATGAATATAGGAAAACTAACATGGCGTAGATTACTACGGACTATGGCGAATATAGGGAAATTAACATGGCGTAGATTACGGACTATTACGAATATAGGGAAACTAACATGGCGTAGATTACGGACTATTACGAATATAGGGAAACTAACATGGCGTAGATTACTACGGACTATGGCGAATATAGGGAAATTAACATGGCGTAGATTACGGACTATTACGAATATAGGGAAACTAACATGGCGTAGATTACGGACTATTACGAATATAGGGAAACTAACATGGCGCAGATTACGGACTATTACAAATATAGGGAAACTAACATGGCGTAGATTACGGACTATCACGAATATAGGGAAACAACATGGCGTAGATTACGGACTATTACGAATATAGGAAAACTAACATGGCGTACATTAAAGACAATCGCGAATATAGGGAAACTAACATGGCGTAGATTACAGACTATCGCGAATATATGGAAACTAACATCGCGTAGATTATTGACTATTACGAATATAGGGAAACTAACATAGCGCAGATTACGGACTATTACGAATAAAGGGAAACTAACCTGGCGTAGATTACTACGGACTATAACGAATATATGGAAAATAATATGGCGCAGATTATGGACTATTACGAATAGAGGGAAACTAATTATGGCGCAGATTACAGACTATTACGAATATACGGAAACTAATATAGCGCAGATTACGGACTATCACGAATAGAGGGAAACTAATATGGCGTAGATTCCGGACTATTACGAATAAAGAGAAACTAACTTGGCGTAGATTACGGACTATCACAAATATAGGGAAAATAACATGGCGCTGATTACGGACTATTACGAATATAGGGAAACTAACATGGCGCAGATTACAGACTATTACGAATATACGGAAACTAATATAGCGCAGATTACGGACTAGCACGAATATAGGGAAACTAACATGGCGTAGATTACGGACTATTACGAATAAAGGGAAACTAACATTGCGTAGATTACGGACTATCACGAATATAGGGAAAATAACATGGCGCAGATTACGGACTATTACAAATAAAGGGAATCTAACATGACGTAGATTACCTCGGACTATCACGAATATAGAGAAACTAACATGGCATAGATTACGGACTATTACGAATAAAGGGAAACTAACATGTCGTAGATTACGGACTATTATGAACATAGGAAACTAACATGGCGTAGATTACAAACTATCGCGAATATAGGGAAGCTAACATGGCATAGATTACAGACTATCGCGAATATATGGAAACTAACATGGCGTAGATTATTGACTATGACGAATATAGGGAAACTAACATGGCGTAAGTTACAGACTATCACGAATATAGGTAAATTAACATAGCGCAGATTACGGACTATTACGAATAAAGGGAAACTAACATGGCGCAGATTACGGACTATTACGAATAAAGGGAAACTAACATGTCATAGATTACTACGGACTATCACGAATATAGGGAAATTAACATGGCGTAGATTACGGACTATCGCGAATATATGGAAACTAACATGGCGTAGAATATTGACTATTACGAATAAAGGGAAACTAACATGTCATAGATTACAGACTATCACGAATATAGGGAAATTAACATGGCGTAGATTACGGACTATCGCGAATATATGGAAACTAACATGGCGTAGACTATTGACTATTACGAATAAAGGGAAACTAACATGTCATAGATTACAGACTATCGCGAATATATGGAAACTAACATGGCGTAGATTATTGACTATTACGAATATTGGGAAACTAATATGGCGTACGTTACAGACTATCACGAATATAGGCAAATTAACATGGCGTAGATTATTGTCTATTACGAATATAGGGAAACTAACATGACGTAGATTACGGACTATCACGAATATAGGGAAAATAACATGGCGTAGATTACGGACTATTACGAATAAACGGAAACTAACATGGCGTAGATTACTACGGAATATCACGAATATAGGGAAATTAACATGGCGTAGATTACGGACTATTACGAATAAAGCGAAACTAACATGGCGTGATTACAGACTATCGCGAATATAGGGAAGTTAAAATGGCGTAGATTACGGACTATTACGAATAAAGGAAAACTAACATGGCGTAGATTAGACTATCGCGAATATAGGGAAACTAACATGGTGTAGATTACGGACTATTACGAATAAAGAGAAACTAACAACGTCGTAGATTACGGACTATTATGAACATAGGAAAACTAACATGGCGTAGAGTAGAGACTATTACGAATATAGGGAAAGTAACATGGCGTAGATTACAGACTATCGCGAATATATATTAACTAACATGGCGTAGATTATGGACTGTTACGAATATCGGGAACCTAACATGGCATAAGTTACTGACTATCACGAATATAGGTAAATTAACATAGCGCAGATTACGGACTATTAGGAATAAAGGGAAACTAACATGGCGCAGATTACGGACTATCACGAATATAGGGAAAATAACATGGCGCAGATTACGGACTATTACGAATAAAGGGAAACTAACATGGCGTAGATTACTACGGACTATGGCGAATATAGGGAAATTAACATGGCGTAGATTACGGACAATTACGAATATAGGGAAACTAACATGGCGTAGATTACAGACTATTACGAATATAGGGAAACTAACATGGCGCAGATTACGGACTATTACAAATATAGGGAAACTAACAAGGCGTAGATTACGGACTATCACGAATATAGGGAAACAACATGGCGTAGATTACGGACTATTACGAATATAGGAAAACTAACATGGCGTAGATTAAAGACAATCGCGAATATAGGGAAACTAACATGGCGTAGATTACAGACTATCGCGAATATATGGAAACTAACATGGCGTAGATTATTGACTATTACGAATATAGGGAAACTAACATAGCGCAGATTACGGACTATTACGAATAAAGGGAAACTAACCTGGCGTAGATTACTACGGACTATAACGAATATATGGAAAATAATATGGCGCAGATTATGGACTATTACGAATATAGGGAAACTAATTATGGCGCAGATTACAGACTATTACGAATATACGGAAACTAATATAGCGCAGATTACGGACTATCACGAATATAGGGAAACTAACATGGCGTAGATTACGGACTATTACGAATAAAGAGAAACTAACATGACGTAGATTACGGACTATCACGAATATAGGGAAAATAACATGGCGTAGATTACGGACTATTACTAATATAGGGAAACTAACATGGCGCAGATTACAGACTATTACGAATATACGGGAACTAATATAGCGCAGATTACGGACTAGCACGAATATAGGGAAACTAACATGGCGTAGATTACGGACTATTACGAATCAAGGGAAACTAACATTGCGTAGATTACGGACTATCACGAATATAGGGAAAATAACATGGCGCAGATTACGGACTATTACAAATAAAGGGAATCTAACATGACGTAGATTACTTCGGACTATCACGAATATAGAGAAACTAACATGGCATAGATTACGGACTATTACGAATAAAGGGAAACTAACATGGCGTAGATTACAAAATATCGCGAATATAGGGAAGCTAACATGGCATAGATTACAGACTATCGCGAATATATGGAAACTAACATGGCGTAGATTATTGACTATGACGAATATAAGGAAACTAACATGGCGTAAGTTACAGACTATCACGAATATAGGTAAATTAACATAGCGCAGATTACGGACTATTACGAATAAAGGGAAACTAACATGGCGCAGATTACGGACTATTACGAATAAAGGGAAACTAACATGTCATAGATTACTACGGACTATCACGAATATAGGGAAAATAACATGGCGTAGATTACGGACTATCGCGAATATATGGAAACTAACATGGCGTAGACTATTGACTATTACGAATAAAGGGAAACTAACATGTCATAGATTACAGACTATCACGAATATAGGTAAATTAACATAGCGCAGATTACGGACTATTACGAATAAAGGGAAACTAACATGGCGCAGATTACGGACTACTACGAATAAAGGGAAACTAACATGTCATAGATTACTACGGACTATCACGAATATAGGGAAAATAACATGGCGTAGATTACGGACTATCGCGAATATATGGAAACTAACATGGCGTAGACTATTGACTATTACGAATAAAGGGAAACTAACATGTCATAGATTACGGACTATCGCGAATATATGGAAACTAACATGGCGTAGATTATTGACTATTACGAATATCGGGAAACTAACATGGCGTAAGTTACAGACTATCACGAATATAGGTAAATTAACATAGCGCAGATTACGGACTATTACGAATAAAGGGAAACTAACATGGCGCAGATTACGGACTATTACGAAGAAAGGGAAACTAACATGTCATAGATTACTACGGACTATCACGAATATAGGGAAACTAACATGGCGTAGATTACGGACTATTACGAATAAAGGAAAACTAACACGGCGTAGATTAGACTATCGCGAATATAGGGAAACTAACATGGCGTAGATTACAGACTATCGCGAATATATGGAAACTAACATGGCGTAGATTATTGACTATTACGAATATAGGGAAACTAACATGACGTAGATTACGGACTATCACGAATATAGGGAAAATAACATGGCGTAGATTACGGACTATTACGAATAAAGGGAAACTAACATGGCGCAGATTACGGCCTATTACGAAGAAAGGGAAACTAACATGTCATAGATTACTACGGACTATCACGAATATAGGGAAACTAACATGGCGTAGATTACGGACTATTACGAATAAAGGAAAACTAACATGGCGTAGATTAGACTATCGCGAATATAGGGAAACTAACATGCCGTAGATTACAGACTATCGCGAATATATGGAAACTAACATGGCGTAGATTATTGACTATTACGAATATAGGGAAACTAACATGACGTAGATTACGGACTATCACGAATATAGGGAAAATAACATGGCGTAGATTACGGACTATTACGAATATAGGGAAACTAACATGGCGCAGATTACAGACTATTACGAATATACGGAAACTAATATAGCGCAGATTACGGACTAGCATGAATATAGGGAAACTAACATGGCGTAGATTACGGACTATCGCGAATATAGGGAAGCTAACATGGCATAGATTACAGACTATCGCGAATATATGGAAACTAACATGGCGTAGTTTATTGACTATTACGAATATAGGGAAACTAACATGACGTAGATTACAGACTATCACGAATATAGGGAAATTAACATGGCGTAGATTACGGACTATCGCGAATATATGGAAACTAACATGGCGTAGACTATTGACTATTACGAATAAAGGGAAACTAACATGTCATAGATTACAGACTATCGCGAATATATGGAAACTAACATGGCGTAGATTATTGACTATTACGAATATCGGGAAACTAACATGGCGTAAGTTACAGACTATCACGAATATAGGTAAATTAACATAGCGCAGATTACGGACTATTACGAATAAAGGGAAACTAACATGGCGCAGATTACGGACTATTACGAAGAAAGGGAAACTAACATGTCATAGATTACTACGGACTATCACGAATATAGGGAAACTAACATGGCGTAGATTACGGACTATTACGAATAAAGGAAAACTAACACGGCGTAGATTAGACTATCGCGAATATAGGGAAACTAACATGGCGTAGATTACAGACTATCGCGAATATATGGAAACTAACATGGCGTAGATTATTGACTATTACGAATATAGGGAAACTAACATGACGTAGATTACGGACTATCACGAATATAGGGAAAATAACATGGCGTAGATTACGGACTATTACGAATAAAGGGAAACTAACATGGCGCAGATTACGGCCTATTACGAAGAAAGGGAAACTAACATGTCATAGATTACTACGGACTATCACGAATATAGGGAAACTAACATGGCGTAGATTACGGACTATTACGAATAAAGGAAAACTAACATGGCGTAGATTAGACTATCGCGAATATAGGGAAACTAACATGCCGTAGATTACAGACTATCGCGAATATATGGAAACTAACATGGCGTAGATTATTGACTATTACGAATATAGGGAAACTAACATGACGTAGATTACGGACTATCACGAATATAGGGAAAATAACATGGCGTAGATTACGGACTATTACGAATATAGGGAAACTAACATGGCGCAGATTACAGACTATTACGAATATACGGAAACTAATATAGCGCAGATTACGGACTAGCATGAATATAGGGAAACTAACATGGCGTAGATTACGGACTATCGCGAATATAGGGAAGCTAACATGGCATAGATTACAGACTATCGCGAATATATGGAAACTAACATGGCGTAGTTTATTGACTATTACGAATATAGGGAAACTAACATAGCGTAAGTTACAGACTATCACGAATATAGGTAAATTAACATAGCGCAGATTACGGACTATTACGAATAAAAAGAAAATAACATGGCGCAGATTACGGACTATTACGAATAAAGGGAAACTAACATGTCATAGATTACTACGGACTATCACGAATATAGGGAAATTAACATGGCGTAGATTACGGACTATCGCGAATATATGGAAACTAACATGGCGTAGATTATTGACTATTACGAATATCGGGAAACTAACATGGCGTAAGTTACAGACTATCACGAATATAGGTAAATTAACATGGCGCAGATTACGGACTATTACGAATAAAGGGAAACTAACATGGCGCAGATTACGGACTATTACGAATAAAGGGAAACTAACATGTCATAGATTACTACGGACTATCACGAATATAGGGAAATTAACATGGCGTAGATTACGGACTATCGCGAATATATGGAAACTAACATGGCGTAGACTATTGACTATTACGAAAAAAGGGAAACTAACATGTCATAGATTACAGACTATCACGAATATAGGGAAATTAACATGGCGTAGATTACGGACTATCGCGAATATATGGAAACTAACATGGCGTAGACTATTGACTATTACGAATAAAGGGAAACTAACATGTCATAGATTACAGACTATCGCGAATATATGGAAACTAACATGGCGTAGATTATTGACTATTACGAATATCGGGAAACTAACATGGCGTAAGTTACAGACTATCACGAATATAGGTAAATTAACATAGCGCAGATTACGGACTATTACGAATAAAGGGAAACTAACATGGCGCAGATTACGGACTATTACGAAGAAAGGGAACTAACATGTCATAGATTACTACGGACTATCACGAATATAGGGAAACTAACATGGCGTAGATTACGGACTATTACGAATAAAGGAAAACTAACACGGCGTAGATTAGACTATCGCGAATATAGGGAAACTAACATGGCGTAGATTACAGACTATCGCGAATATATGGAAACTAACATGGCGTAGATTATTGACTATTACGAATATAGGGAAACTAACATGACGTAGATTACGGACTATCATGAATATAGGGAAAATAACATGGCGTAGATTACGGACTATTACGAATAAAGGGAAACTAACATGGCGCAGATTACGGCCTATTACGAAGAAAGGGAAACTAACATGTCATAGATTACTACGGACTATCACGAATATAGGGAAACTAACATGGCGTAGATTACGGACTATTACGAATAAAGGAAAACTAACATGGCGTAGATTAGACTATCGCGAATATAGGGAAACTAACATGCCGTAGATTACAGACTATCGCGAATATATGGAAACTAACATGGCGTAGATTATTGACTATTACGAATATAGGGAAACTAACATGACGTAGATTACGGACTATCACGAATATAGGGAAAATAACATGGCGTAGATTACGGACTATTACGAATATAGGGAAACTAACATGGCGCAGATTACAGACTATTACGAATATACGGAAACTAATATAGCGCAGATTACGGACTAGCATGAATATAGGGAAACTAACATGGCGTAGATTACGGACTATCGCGAATATAGGGAAGCTAACATGGCATAGATTACAGACTATCGCGAATATATGGAAACTAACATGGCGTAGTTTATTGACTATTACGAATATAGGGAAACTAACATAGCGTAAGTTAAAGACTATCACGAATATAGGTAAATTAACATAGCGCAGATTACGGACTATTACGAATAAAAGGAAACTAACATGGCGCAGATTACGGACTATTACGAATAAAGGGAAACTAACATGTCATAGATTATTACGGACTATCACGAATATAGGGAAATTAACATGGCGTAGATTACGGACTATCGCGAATATATGGAAACTAACATGGCGTAGATTATTGACTATTACGAATATCGGGAAACTAACATGGCGTAAGTTACAGACTATCACGAATATAGGTAAATTAACATAGCGCAGATTACGGACTATTACGAATAAAGGGAAACTAACATGGCGCAGATTACGGACTATTACGAATAAAGGGAAACTAACATGTCATAGATTACTACGGACTATCACGAATATAGGGAAATTAACATGGCGTAGATTACGGACTATCGCGAATATATGGAAACTAACATGGCGTAGACTATTGACTATTACGAAAAAAGGGAAACTAACATGTCATAGATTACAGACTATCACGAATATAGGGAAATTAACATGGCGTAGATTACGGACTATCGCGAATATATGGAAACTAACATGGCGTAGACTATTGACTATTACGAATAAAGGGAAACTAACATGTCATAGATTACAGACTATCACGAATATAGGGAAATTAACATGGCGTAGATTACGGACTATCGCGAATATATGGAAACTAACATGGCGTAGATTATTGACTATTACGAATATCGGGAAACTAACATGGCGTAAGTTACAGACTATCACGAATATAGGTAAATTAACATAGCGCAGATTACGGACTATTACGAATAAAGGGAAACTAACATGGCGCAGATTACGGACTATTACGAAGAAAGGGAACTAACATGTCATAGATTACTACGGACTATCACGAATATAGGGAAACTAACATGGCGTAGATTACGGACTATTACGAATAAAGGAAAACTAACACGGCGTAGATTAGACTATCGCGAATATAGGGAAACTAACATGGCGTAGATTACAGACTATCGCGAATATATGGAAACTAACATGGCGTAGATTATTGACTATTACGAATATAGGGAAACTAACATGACGTAGATTACGGACTATCACGAATATAGGGAAAATAACATGGCGTAGATTACGGACTATTACGAATAAAGGGAAACTAACATGGCGCAGATTACGGCCTATTACGAAGAAAGGGAAACTAACATGTCATAGATTACTACGGACTATCACGAATATAGGGAAACTAACATGGCGTAGATTACGGACTATTACGAATAAAGGAAAACTAACATGGCGTAGATTAGACTATCGCGAATATAGGGAAACTAACATGCCGTAGATTACAGACTATCGCGAATATATGGAAACTAACATGGCGTAGATTATTGACTATTACGAATATAGGGAAACTAACATGACGTAGATTACGGACTATCACGAATATAGGGAAAATAACATGGCGTAGATTACGGACTATTACGAATATAGGGAAACTAACATGGCGCAGATTACAGACTATTACGAATATACGGAAACTAATATAGCGCAGATTACGGACTAGCATGAATATAGGGAAACTAACATGGCGTAGATTACGGACTATCGCGAATATAGGGAAGCTAACATGGCATAGATTACAGACTATCGCGAATATATGGAAACTAACATGGCGTAGTTTATTGACTATTACGAATATAGGGAAACTAACATAGCGTAAGTTACAGACTATCACGAATATAGGTAAATTAACATAGCGCAGATTACGGACTATTACGAATAAAAGGAAACTAACATGGCGCAGATTACGGACTATTACGAATAAAGGGAAACTAACATGGCTCAGATTACAGACTATCACGAATATAGGGAAACTAACATGGCGTAGATCACGGACTATCACGAATATAGGGAAACTAACATGGCGTAGATTACGGACTATCACGAATATAGGGAAACTAACATGGCGTAGATTACGGACTATCACGAATATAGGGAAACTAACATGACGTAGATTACGGACTATTACGAATATAGAGTAAATAACATGGCGTAAGTTACAGACTATCACGAATATAGGGAAAGTAACATGGCGTAAGTTACAGACTATCACGAATATAGGGAAACTAACATGGCGTAGATTACGGACTATTACGAATAAAGGGAAACTAACATGGCTCAGATTACAGACTATCACGAATATAGGGAAACTAACATGGCGTAGATTACGGACTATTACGAATATAGAGTAAATAACATGGCGTAAGTTACAGACTATCACGAATATAGGGAAACTAACATGGCGTAGATTACGGACTATTACGAATAAAGGGAAACTAACATGGCGTAGTTTATTTTCCATGTCTGCTATCAACACTGCCATCTGCATGTCTTACATTGTTAGGATTGTGGTCGCCAATAATGATTCCTGGTAGGACTTCTAATTCTCGCAGAATCCCTTCACAGAAGACACATCATTGTCATACGTTCTTTTCTATTTTTGTTATTTACTGAATCCATTTTCTATTTGTATGCAGACATTTTCCCCAGTATAAGTTCTAGATTTTTCTAATGTTCTCCCTAAATACATGAAGCTTACCTAATATTTTCTATAGTTTTTGTGATAGACATTATTAAACGCTTTGAAATTGTCTATAAAACATAAGCATATTGATTTTTGTGATTATATTGCTCAATCTAAGCATAAATATCGCATTCCTTATGTCTTTAAGTCCATTTCTCTCATTCTATTTCCGGCCTAATTCTACTGCGCGCTCAATTCATCAGAATTTGAATTTTGTCATGTGGCACATTAGGCTGATTATCCAATGTTGTTCACATTCGTTTGCAGCTGGCTTCTTGGGCAGTGTTACGATCATTCTAATTCCAGATCAGTGTTTCTGTTTTTAGAAAGGTTTATCAGAAGACCTATTTTTCGCGCTACTTGACATATAATGCTGGTCTTTTATTCTTTTTTTTTGTTCAAGATCATTCTTATACTATGAATACCTCCTCAGTCCGACTGATATCTAGAGGGAAAACAAAAGCATTGTTTACTGTCAGTAGATTTATTTGGGATAAGTAAAGTATATTCAGATGTACTAGACGAGTGTTTCCCAAAGTATGCGATTTTGGGCTCTGTTATGTTGAAAGGGCTCACTAAGGATTTTTTTTCATTTAGGGGGCAGTGAACATACTCAAGGGGTGGTGGGCTTGAATTCATTTTTTCAGATTTTCAAAAATTATTTAATATTGGCCACAAAAGGAAATTTCTGAAAGTGATGTGGGAAGCTATCCAAATTTTCTTAATAGCTTTGTCAACTTCATATATGTCTGAATGTAGTTGAAACCCAGTTACAGAGCTTCTTACTAAACAAATAAACCGGCTGCAAATTATAAAACAAGGCGATTTGCGATTACTTCCAAGAAGCATGGAAATTAGAGTAAGACCCTTAGCCAGTAAGCACAAAGTCAACCATCACATTGAAAACATTGATATAAGCTATCAAATAAACCAAGAGTAAGAGCTTTAGCCAGTGAGCACCAAAGTCAACCATCACATTGAAAACATTGATATAAGCTATGAAATAAACCTAAAGTAAGAGCCTTATCCTGTAAGGACCAACGTCAACAATCAAACTGAAAACATTGGGAAAAGCTATCAAATGAACCTAGAGTAAAAGCCCTAGCCAGTAAGCACGAAAGTCAACCATCGCATTGAAAAGAATTGAGAAAAGCTATCAAATGAACATAGAGTAAGAGCATTAGCCAGTAAGCACGAAAGTCAAACATCGCATTGAAAATATTGACATAAGCTATCAAATAAACCTAAAGTATGAGCCTTATCCAGTAAGGACCAAAGTCAACAATCACATTGAAAATATTGAGAAAAGCTATCAAATGAACTGAAAGTGAAAGCCTTAGGCAGTAAGCACCAAAGTCAACCATCGGATTGAAAAAATTGAGATAAGCTATCAAATGAACCTATAGTAAGATCCTTAGCCAGTAAGCACCAAAATCAACCATCACATTGAAAACATTGAGATAAGCTATCAAATGAACATATAGTAAAAGCCTTAGCCAGTAAGCACCAAAGTCAATCATCACATTGAAAACATTGAGAAAAGCTATCCAATGAACCTAGAGTAAAAGACTTAGCCAGTAAGCACCAAAGTCAACCATCGCATTGAAAATATTGAGATAAGCTATCAAATGAACCTAGAGTAAGAGCCTTAGCCAGTAAGCACCAAAGTCACCGATCTCATTTAAAACATTGAGAAAAGCTATCAAATTAACCGAGAGTAAAAGCCTTAGACAGTAAGAACCAAAGTCAATCATCGCATTGAAAACATTGATATAAGCTATGAAATAAACCTAAAGTAAGAGCCTTATCCAGTAAGGACCAGAGTCAACAATCACATTGAAAAGATTGAGAAAAGCTATTAAACGAACCTAAAGTTAGACGCCTTATCCAGTAAGAACCAAAGTCAACCATCACAGAGAAAACATTGAGAAAAGCTATCAAATGAACTTAGAGTAAAAGCCTTAGCCAGTAAGAACCAAAGTCAACCATCGCATTGAAAACATTGAGATAAGCTATCAAATAAACCGAAAGTAAGAGCCTTATCCTGTAAGGACCAAAGTCAACAATCAAACTGAAAACATTGAGAAAAGCTATCAAATGAACCTAGAGTAAAAGCCTTAGGCAGTAAGGACCAAAGTCAATCATCGCATTGAAAACATTGATATAAGCTATCAAATAAACCGAAAGTAAGAGCCTTATCCTGTAAGGAACAAAGTCAACAATCAAACTGAATACATTGAGAAAAGCTATCAAATGAACCTAAAAAAAGGCGCCTTATCCAGTAGGAACCAAAGTCAACAATCACATTGAAAACATTGAGAAAAGCTATCAAATGAACCTAGAATGAAAGCATTATCCAGTAAGAACCAAAGTCAACAATCACATTGAAAACATCGAGATAAGTTATCAAATGAACCGAGAGTAAGAGCCTTATCCAGTAAGCACCAAAGTCAACATCGCATTGAAAACATTGAGATAAGCTATGAAATGAACATATAGTAAAAGCCTTAACCAGTAAGCACCAAAGTCAACCAACGCATTGAAAACATTGAGAAAAGCTATCAAATTAAACTAGTGTAAGAGCCTTAGCCAGTAAGCACCAAAGTCAACCGTCGGATTGAAAACATTGAGATAAGCTAACAAATGAACCTAAAGTTAGAGGCCTTATCTAGTAAGAACCAAAGTCAACCATCACATTGAAAACATTGAGATAAGCTATCAAATGAACCTAGAGTAAGTACCTTAGCCAGTGAGCACCAAAGTGAACCATCACATTGAAAACACTGAGATAAGCTATCAAATGAACCTAGAGTAAAAGCCTTAGCCAGTAAGCACCAAAGTCAACCACCGCATTGAAAACATTGAGAAAAGCTATCAAATAAACCTTGACTAAGAGCCTGAGCCAATAAGCACCAATGTCAACCATCACATTGAAAATATTGAGAAAAGCTATCAAATGAAGCTAAAGTAAGGCGCCTTATCCAGTAAGGACCAAAGCCAACCAGGACATTGAAAACATTAAGATAAGCTATGAAATGAACCTCTAGTAAGAGGCTTAGCCAGTAAGCACCAAAGTCAACCATCTCATTGAAAACATTGAGAAAAGCTATCAAATGAACCTAGACTAAAAGCCTTAGACAGTAAGCACCAAAGTCAACCATCCCATTGAAAACATTCAGATAATCTATCAAATGAACCTAAAGTAAGACCTTATCAAGGAAGAACCAAAGTCAACCATCACATTGAAAATATTGCGATAAGCTATAAATGAACCTAGAGTAAGAGACTTAGCCAGTGAGCACCAAAGTCAATCATCACATTGAAAACATTGAGAAAAGCTATCAAATGAACCTAGAGTAAAAGCCTTAGCCAGTAAGCACCAAAGTCAACCATCGCATTGAAAATATTGAGATAAGCTCTCAAATGAACCTAGAGTAAGAGCCTTAGCTAGTAAGCACCAAAGTCACCGATCTCATAGAAAACATTGAGATAAGCTATCAAATGAACTTAGAGTGAAGCCCTTAACTAATAAGCAGCAAAATCAACAATCTCATTGAAAACATTGAGATAAGCTACCAGATGAACATAGAGTAAGTGCCTTAGCCAGTAAGTATCAAAGTCATCATCGCATTGAAAAAATTGAGATAAGCTATGAAATGAACTTAGGGTAAGAGCCTTAGCCAGAATGCACCAAAATAAACCAATGCAATCAAAACATTGAGATAAGTTATGAAATGACCGTAGAGTTAAAGCCTTAGCCAGTAAGCACCAAAGTCAACTATCGCATTAAAGACATTGAGATAAGATATCAAATGAACCGAGGGTAAGAGCCTTAGCCATTAATCACCAAAATCAACCATCGGATTGAAAACATTGAGATAAGCTATCAAAAGAACCTAAAGTAAGAGCCTTATCCAGTAAGGACCAACGTCAACAATCACATTGAAAATATTGAGAAAGGCTATCAAATGAACTGAGTGTAAAAGTCTTAGCCAGTAAGCACCAAAGTCAACCATCGCATTGAAAACATTGAGATAAGCTATAAAATGAACCTACAGTAAGGGCCTTAGCCAGTAAGCACCAAAGTCATCAATCACATTGAAAACATTGAGATAAGCTATCAAATGAACCTAGAGTAAAATCCTTATACAATAAGCACCAAAGTCAACCATCGCATTGAAAACATTGAGATAAGCTATAAAATGAACCTACAGTAAGGGCCTTAGCCAGTAAGCACCAAAGTCATCAATCACATTGATAACATTGAGATAATCTATCAAAAGAACCTAAAGTAAGACCCTTATCCAGTAAGGACCAAAGTCAACCATCACATTGAAACATTGAGATAAGCTATCAAATGATCCTAGAGTAAGAGCCTTCGCCTGCCAGCACCAAAGTCAACAATTGCAATGAAAATATTGAGATAAGCTATCAAATGAACCTATTGTAAGAGCCTTAGCCAGTAAGCTCCAAAATCAACAATCTCATTGAAAACATTGTGATAAGCTATCAAATGAACCTAGAGTAAGAGCCTTAGCCAGCCAGCACCAAAGTCAAGCATCGCATTGAAAACATTGAGATAAGCTATCAAATGAACCTATTGTAAGACCCTTAGCCAGTAATCACCAAAATCAACAATCGCATTGAAAACATTCAGATAAGCTATCAAATGAACCAATTGTAAGAGCCTTAGCCAGTAAGCACCAAAATCAACCAATGCAATGAAAACATTGAGATAAGTTATGAAATGACCCTAGAGTAAAAGCCTTAGCCAGTAAGCACCAAAGTCAACCATCGCATTAAAGACATTGAGATAAGATATCAAATGAACTTAGGGTAAGAGCCTTAGCCATTAAGCACCAACGTCAATCATCGCATTGAAAACATTGATATAAGCTATCAAAGGAACCTATAGTAAGAGCCTTAGCAAGTAAGCACCAAAATCAACTATCGCATTGAAAACATTGACGTAAGCTATCAAATGAACCTAGAGTAAAAGCCTTGGCCAGTAAGCACCAAAGTCAACCATCACATTGAAAACATTGAGATAAGCTATCAAATGAACCTATTGTAAGAGCCTTAGCCAGTAATCACCAAAATCAACAATCTCATTGAAAACATTGAGATAAGCTATCAAATGAACCTAGAGTAAGAGCCTTCGCCTGCCAGCACCAAAGTCAACCATCGCATTGAAAATATTGAGATAAGCTATCAAATGAACCTATTGTAAGAGCCTTAGCCAGTAAGCACCAAAATCAACAATCTCATTGAAAACATTGAGATAAGCTATCAACTGAACCTAGAATAAGAGCCTTAGCCAGTCAGCACCAAAGTCAAACATCGCATTGAAAACATTGAGATAAGCTTTCAAATGAACCTATTGTAAGAGCCTTAGCCAGTAAGCATCAAAATCAACAATCTCATTGAAAAAATTAAGATAAGCTATCAAATGAACCGAGAGTAAGTGCCTTAGCCAGGAAGCACCAAAGTCAACATCGCATTGAAAACATTGAGATAAGCTATCAAATGAAACTAGAGTAAGAGCCTTAGCCAGTAAGCACCAAAGTCAACCATCCCATTGAAAACATTGAGATAAGCGATCAAATGAACCTATTGTAATACCCTTCGCCAGTAATCACCAAAATCAACAATGTCATTGAAAACATTGTGATAAGCTATCAAATGAACCTAGAGTAAGATCCTTAGCCAATAAGCACCAAAGTCAACCATCACATTGAAAACATTGATATAAGCTTTCAAATGAACCTATTGTAAGGGCCTTAGCCAGTAATCACCAAAATCAACAATGTCATTGAAAACATTGTGATAAGCTATCAACTGAACCTAGAGTATGAGCCTTAGCCAGTCAGCTCCAAAGTCAAACATCGCATTGAAAACATTGAGATAAGCAATCAAATGAACCTATTGTAAGAGCCTTAGCCAGTAAGGACCAAAATCAACAATCTCATTGAAAACATTGAGATAAGCTATCAAATGAACCGAGAGTAAGTGCCTTAGCCAGGAAGAACCAAAGTCAACCATCGCATTGAAAATATTGAGATAAGCTATCAAATGAACCTATTGTAAGACCCTTAGCCAGTAATCACCAAAATCAACAATCTCATTAAAAACATTGATATAAGCTATCAAATGAAAGTAGAGTAAGAGCCTTAGCAAGTAAGCACCAAAGTCAACATCGCATTGAAAACATTGAGATAAGCTATCAAATGAACCTATTGTAAGACCCTTAGCCAGTAATAACCAAAATCAACAATCTCATTGAAAACATTGTGATAAGCTATCAAATGAACCTAGAGTAAGATCCTTAGCCAATAAGCACCAAAGTCAACCATCACATTGAAAACATTGATATAAGCTTTCAAATGAACCTATTGTAAGGGCCTTAGCCAGTAATCACCAAAATCAACAATGTCATTGAAAACATTGTGATAAGCTATCAACTGAACCTAGAGTATGAGCCTTAGCCAGTCAGCTCCAAAGTCAAACATCGCATTGAAAACATTGAGATAAGCGATCAAATGAACCTATTGTAAGAGCCTTAGCCAGTAAGGACCAAAATCAACAATCTCATTGAAAACATTGAGATAAGCTATCAAATGAACCGAGAGTAAGTGCCTTAGCCAGGAAGAACCAAAGTCAACCATCACATTGAAAACATTGAGAAAAGCTATCAAAAGAACCTAGAGTAAAAGCTTTAGCCAGTAAGCACCAAATTCAACCATCGCATTGAAATATTGAGATAAGCTATCAAATGAACCTATTGTAAGACCCTAAGCCAGTAAGCACAAAAATCGACAATCTCATTGAAAACATTGAGATAAGCTATCAACTTAACCTAGAATAAGAGCCTTAGCCAGTCAGCACCAAATCAACTATCACATTGAAAACATTGAGATAAGCGATCAAATGAACCTATTGTAAGAGCCTAAGCTAGTAAGCATCAAAATCAACAATCTCATTGAAAACATTGAGATAAGATATCAAATGAACCGAGAGTAAGTGCCTTAGCCAGGAAGCACCAAAGTCAACTATCACATTGAAAACATTGAGATAATCTATCAAATGAACCTAGAATATGTGCCTTAGCCAGTCAGCACCAAAGTCAAACATCGCATTGAAAACATTGAGATAAGTTATCAAATGAACCGAGAGTAAGAGACTTAGCCAGTCAGCACCAAAGTCAAACATCGCATTGAAAACATTGAGATAAGCTATCAAATGAACCTAGAGTAAGAGCCTTCGCCTGCCAACACCAAAGTCAACCATCGCAATGAAAATATTGATATAAGCTATCAAATGAACCTATTGTAAGACACTTAGCCAGTAATCACCAAAATCAATAATCTCATTGAAAACATTGTGATAAGCCATCAAATGAACCTAGAGTAAGAGCCTTAGCAAGTAAGCACCAAAGTCAACATCGCATTGAAAACATTGAGATAAGCTATCAAATGAACCTAGAGTAAGAGCCTTCGCCTGCCAGCACCAAAGTCAACATCGCATTGAAAATATTGGGATAAGCTATCAAATGAACCTATTCTAAGACCCGTAGCCAGTAATCACCAAAATCAACAATCTCATTGAAAACGTTGTGATAAGCTATCAAATGAAACTAGAGTAAGAGTCTTAGCAAGTAAGCACCAAAGTCAAAATCGCATTGAAAACATTGAGATAAGCTATCAAATGAACCTAGAGTAAGAGCCTTCGCCTGCCAGCACCAAAGTCAACCATCGCAATGAAAATATTGAGATAAGCTATCAAATGAACCTATTGTAAGACCCTTAGCCAGTAATCACCAAAATCAACAATCTAATTGAAAACATTGTGATAAGCTATCAAATGAACCTAGAGTAAGAGCCTTAGCAAGTAAGCACCAAAGTCAACATCGCATTGAAAACATTGAGATAAGCTATCAAATGAACCTATTGTAAGACCCTTAGCCAGTAATCACCAAAATCAACAATCTAATTGAAAACATTGTGATAAGCTATCAAATGAACCTAGAGTAAGAGCCTTAGCAAGTAAGCACCAAAGTCAACATCGCATTGAAAACATTGAGATAAGCTATCAAATGATCCTAGAGTAAGAGACTTCGCCTGCCAGCACCAAATTCAACCATCGCAATGAAAATATTGAGATAAGCTATCAAATGAACCTATTGTAAGACCCTTAGCCAGTAATCACCAAAATCAACAATCTCATTGAAAACATTGAGATAAGATTTCAAATGAACCTAGAGTAAGAGCCTTAGCCAGCCAGCACCAAAGTCAAGCATCGGATTGAAAAAAAAGAGATAAGCTATCAAATGAACCTATTGTAAGACCCTTAGCCAGTAATCACCAAAATCAACAATCTCATTGAAAACATTGTGATAAGCTATCAAATGAACCTAGAGTAAGAGCCTTAGCAAGTAAGCACCAAAGTCAACATCGCATTGAAAACATTGAGATAAGCTATCAAATGAACCTAGAGTAAGAGCCTTCGCCTGCCAGCACCAATGTCAACCATCGCATTGAAAATATTGAGATAAGCTATCAAATGAACCTATTGTAAGACCCGTAGCCAGTAATCACCAAAATCAACAATCTCATTGAAAACATTGTGATAAGCTATCAAATGAACCTAGAGTAAGAGCCTTCGCCTGCCAGCACCAAAGTCAACCATCGCATTGAAAATATTGAGATAAGGTATCAAATGAACCTAGAGTAAGAGCCTTCTCCTGCCAGCACCAAAGTCAACCATCGCAATGAAAATATTGAGATAAGCTATCAAATGAACCTATTGTAAGAGCCTTAGCCAGTAAGCTCCAAAATCAACAATCTCATTGAAAACATTGAGATAAGCTATCAAATAAACCTAGAGTAAGAGCCTTCGCCTGCCAGCACCAAAGTCAACCATCGCATTGAAAATATTGAGATAAGCTATCAAATGAACCTATTGTAAGACCCTTAGCCAGTAATCACCAAAATCAACAATCTCATTGAAAACATTGTGATAAGCTATCAAATGAACCTAGAGTAAGAGCCTTAGCCAGTAATCACCAAAATCAACAATCTCATTGAAAACATTGTGATAAGCTATCAAATGAAACTAGAGTAAGAGCCTTAGCAAGTAAGCACCAAAGTCAACATCGCATTGAAAACATTTAGATAAGCTATCAAATGAACCTAGAGTAAGAGCCTTCGCCTGCCAGCACCAAAGTCAACCATTGCAATGAAAATATTGAGATAAGCTATCAAATGAACCTATTGGAAGACCCTTAGCCAGTAATCACCAAAATCAACAATCTCATTGAAAACATTGTGATAAGCTATCAAATGAACCTAGAGTAAGAGCCTTAGCAAGTAAGCACCAAAGTCAACATCGCATTGAAAACATTGAGATAAGCTATCAAATGAACCTAGAGTAAGAGCCTTCGCCTGCCAGCACCAAAGTCAACCATTGCAATGAAAACATTGTTATAAGCTATCAAATGAACCTATTGTAAGACCCTTAGCCAGTAATCACCAAAATCAACAATCTCATTGAAAACATTGTGATAAGCTATCAAAGGAACCTAGAGTAAGAGCCTTAGCAAGTAAGCACCAAATTCAACCATCGCATTGAAAATATTGAGATAAGCTATCAAATGAACCTAGAGTAAGAGCCTTAGCCAGCCAGCACCAAAGTCAACCATCGCATTGAAAATATTGAGATAAGCTATCAAATGATCCAATTGTAAGACCCTTAGCTAGTAATCACCAAAATCAACAATCTCATTGAAAACATTGTGATAAGCTATCAAATGAACCTAGAGTAAGAGCCTTAGCCAGTAATCACCAAAATCAACAATCTCATTGAAAACATTGTGATAAGCTATCAAATGAAACTAGAGTAAGACACTTAGCAAGTAAGCACCAAAGTCAACATCGCATTGAAAACATTTAGATAAGCTATCAAATGAACCTAGAGTAAGAGCCTTCGCCTGCCAGCACCAAAGTCAACCATTGCAATGAAAATATTGAGATAAGCTATCAAATGAACCTATTGGAAGACACTTAGCCAGTAATCACCAAAATCAACAATCTCATTGAAAACATTGTGATAAGCTATCAAATGACCCTAGAGTAAGAGCCTTAGCAAGTAAGCACCAAAGTCAACATCGCATTGAAAACATTGAGATAAGCTATCAAATGAACCTAGAGTAAGAGCCTTCGCCTGCCAGCACCAAAGTCAACCATTGCAATGAAAACATTGTTATAAGCTATCAAATGAACCTATTGTAAGACCCTTAGCCAGTAATCACCAAAATCAACAATCTCATTGAAAACATTGTGATAAGCTATCAAAGGAACCTAGAGTATGAGCCTTAGCAAGTAAGCACCAAATTCAACCATCGCATTGAAAATATTGAGATAAGCTATCAAATGAACCTAGAGTAAGAGCCTTAGCCAGCCAGCACCAAAGTCAACCATCGCATTGAAAATATTGAGATAAGCTATCAAATGATCCAATTGTAAGACCCTTAGCTAGTAATCACCAAGATCAACAATCTCATTGAAAACATTGTGATAAGCAATCAAATGAACCTAGAGTAAGACCCTTAGCAAGTAAGCACCAAAGTCAAAATCGCATTGAAAACATTGAGATAAGCTATCAAATGAACCTAGAGTAAGAGCCTTCGCCTGCCAGCACCAAAGTCAACCATTGCAATGAAAATATTGAGATAAGCTATCAAATGAACGTATTGTAAGAGCCTTAGGCAGTAAGCTCCAAAATCAACAATCTCATTGAAAACATTGTGATAAGCTATCAAATGAACCTAGAGTAAGAGCCTTAGCCAGTAATCACCAAAATCAACAATCTCATTGAAAACATTGTGATAAGCTATCAAATGAAACTAGAGTAAGAGCCTTAGCAAGTAAGCACCAAAGTCAACATCGCATTGAAAACATTTAGATAAGCTATCAAATGAACCTAGAGTAAGAGCCTTCGCCTGCCAGCACCAAAGTCAACCATTGCAATGAAAATATTGAGATAAGCTATCAAATGAACCTATTGTAAGAGCCTTAGCCAGTAATCACCAAAATCAACAATCTCATTGAAAACATTGTGATAAGCTATCAAATGAACCTAGAGTAAGAGCCTTAGCCACCCAGCCCCAAAGTCAACCATTGCAATGAAAACATTGTGATAAGCTATCAAATGAACCTATTGTAAGACCCTTAGCCAGTAATCACCAAAATCAACAATCTCATTGAAAACATTGTGATAAGCTATCAAATGAACCTATTGTAAGAGCCTTAGCCAGTAAGCTCCAAAATCAACAATCTCATTGAAAACATTGAGATAAGCTATCAAATGAACCTAGAGTAAGAGCCTTCGCCTGCCAGCACCAAAGTCAACCATTGCAATGAAAACATTGTTATAAGCTATCAAATGAACCTATTGTAAGACCCTTAGCCAGTAATCACCAAAATCAACAATCTCATTGAAAACATTGTGATAAGCTATCAAAGGAACCTAGAGTATGAGCCTTAGCAAGTAAGCACCAAATTCAACCATCGCATTGAAAATATTGAGATAAGCTATCAAATGAACCTAGAGTAAGAGCCTTAGACAGCCAGCACCAAAGTCAACCATCGCATTGAAAATATTGAGATAAGCTATCAAATGATCCAATTGTAAGACCCTTAGCTAGTAATCACCAAGATCAACAATCTCATTGAAAACATTGTGATAAGCAATCAAATGAACCTAGAGTAAGACCCTTAGCAAGTAAGCACCAAAGTCAAAATCGCATTGAAAACATTGAGATAAGCTATCAAATGAACCTAGAGTAAGAGCCTTCGCCTGCCAGCACCAAAGTCAACCATTGCAATGAAAATATTGAGATAAGCTATCAAATGAACGTATTGTAAGAGCCTTAGGCAGTAAGCTCCAAAATCAACAATCTCATTGAAAACATTGTGATAAGCTATCAAATGAACCTAGAGTAAGAGCCTTAGCCAGTAATCACCAAAATCAACAATCTCATTGAAAACATTGTGATAAGCTATCAAATGAAACTAGAGTAAGAGCCTTAGCAAGTAAGCACCAAAGTCAACATCGCATTGAAAACATTTAGATAAGCTATCAAATGAACCTAGAGTAAGAGCCTTCGCCTGCCAGCACCAAAGTCAACCATTGCAATGAAAATATTGAGATAAGCTATCAAATGAACCTATTGTAAGAGCCTTAGCCAGTAATCACCAAAATCAACAATCTCATTGAAAACATTGTGATAAGCTATCAAATGAACCTAGAGTAAGAGCCTTAGCCACCCAGCCCCAAAGTCAACCATTGCAATGAAAACATTGTGATAAGCTATCAAATGAACCTATTGTAAGACCCTTAGCCAGTAATCACCAAAATCAACAATCTCATTGAAAACATTGTGATAAGCTATCAAATGAACCTAGAGTAAGAGCCTTCGCCTGCCAGCACCAAAGTCAACCATTGCAATGAAAATATTGAGATAAGCTATCAAATGAACCTTTTGGAAGACCCTTAGCCAGTAATCACCAAAATCAACAATCTCATTGAAAACATTGTGATAAGCTATCAAATGAACCTAGAGTAAGAGCCTTAGCAAGTAAGCATCAAAGTCAACATCGCATTGAAAACATTGAGATAAGCTATCAAATGAACCTAGAGTAAGAGCCTTCGCCTGCCAGCACCAAAGTCAACCATTGCAATGAAAATATTGAGATAAGCTATCAAATGAACCTATTGTAAGAGCCTTAGCCAGTAAGCTCCAAAATCAACAATCTCATTGAAAACATTGAGATAAGCTATCAAATGAACCTAGAGTAAGAGCCTTCGCCTGCCAGCACCAAAGTCAACCATTGCAATGAAAATATTGATATAAGCTATCAAATGAACCTATTGTAAGAGCCTTAGCCAGTAACCTCCAAAATCAACAATCTCATTGAAAACATTTAGATAAGCTATCAAATGAACCTAGAGTAAGAGCCTTCGCCTGTCAGCACCAAAGTCAACCATTGCAATGAAAATATTGAGATAAGCGATCAAATGAACCTATTGGAAGACGCTTAGCCAGTAATCACCAAAATCAACAATCTCATTGAAAACATTGTGATAAGCTATCAAAGGAACCTAGAGTAAGAGCCTTAGCAAGTAAGCACCAAATTCAACCATCGCATTGAAAACATTGAGATAAGCTATCAACTGAACCTAGAGTAAGAGCCTTAGCCAGCCAGCACCAAAGTCAACCATCGCATTGAAAATATTGAGATAAGCTATCAAATGATCCAATTGTAAGACCCTTAGCTAGTAATCACCAAAATCAACAATCTCATTGAAAACATTGTGATAAGCAATCAAATGAAACTAGAGTAAGAGCCTTAGCAAGTAAGCACCAAAGTCAACATCACATTGAAAACATTGAGATAAGCTATCAAATGAACCTATTGTAAGACCCTTAGCCAGGAATCACCAAAATCAACAATCTCATTGAAAACATTGTGATAAGCTATCAAATGAAACTAGAGTAAGAGCCTTAACAAGTAAGCACCAAAGTCAACCATCGCATTGAAAATATTGAGATAAGCTATCAAATGAACCTATTGTAAGACCCTTAGCCAGTAATCACCAAAATCAACAATCGCATTGAAAACATTGAGATAAGCTATCAAATGAACCTAGAGTAAGAGCCTTCGCCTGCCAGCACCAAAGTCAACCATTGCAATGAAAATATTGAGATAAGCTATCAAATGAACCTATTGGAAAACCCTTAGCCAGTAATCACCAAAATCAACAATCTCATTGAAAACATTGTGATAAACTATCAAATGAACCTAGAGTAAGAGCCTTAGCAAGTAAACACCAAAGTCAACATCGCATTGAAAACATTGAGATAAGCTATCAAATGAACCTAGAGTAAGAGCCTTCGCCTGCCAGCACCAAAGTCAACCATCGCATTGAAAGTATTGAGATAAGCTATCAAATGAACCTATTGTAAGACCCTTAGCCAGTAATCACCAAAATCAACAATCTCATTGAAAACATTGATATAAGCTACCAAATTAACCGAGAGTAAGTGCCTTAGCAAGTAAGCACCAAAGTCAACATCGCATTGAAAACATTGTGATAAGCTATCAACTGAACCTAGAATAAGAGCCTTAGCCAGTCAGCACCAAAGTCAAACATCGCATTGAAAACATTGAGATAAGCGATCAAATGAACCTATTGTAAGAGGCTTAGCGAGTAAGCACCAAAATCAACAATCTCGTTGAAAACATTGAGATATGCTTTCAAATGAATCGAGAGAAAGTTCCTTAGCCAGGAAGCACCAAAGTCAACATCGCATTGAAAACATTGATATAAGCTATGAAATGAACCTAGAGTAAGAGCCTTAGCCAGTAATCACCAAAGTCAACCATCCCATTGAAATCATTGAGATAAGCTATCAAATGAACCTAGAGTAAAAGCTTTGGCCAGTAAGCACCAAAGTCAGCCATCACATTAAAAACATTGAGATAAGCTATCAAATGAACCTAGAGTAAGAACCTTAGCCAGTAAGCATCAAAATCAACAATCTCATTGAAAACATTGAGATAAGCTATCAAATGAACCGAGAGTAAGTGCCTTAGCCAGGAAGCACCAAAGTCCACCATCGCATTGAAAACATTGATATAAGCTATCAAATGAACCTATTGTAAGACCCTTAGCCAGTAATCACCATAATCAACAATCTCATTGAAAACATTGATATAAGCTATCAAATGAAACTAGAGTAAGAGCCTTAGCAAGTAAGCACCAAAGTCAACATCGCATTGAAAACATTGAGATAAGCTATCAAATGAACCTAGAGTAAGAGCCTTCGCCTGCCAGCATCAAAGTCAACCATTGCAATGAAAATATTGAGATAAGCTATCAAATGAACCTATTGTAAGAGCCTTAGCCAGTAAGCTCCAAAATCAACAATCTCATTGAAAACATTGAGATAAGCTATCAAATGAACCTAGAGTAAGAGCCTTAGCCAGCCAGCACCAAAGTCAAGCATCGCATTGAAAACATTGAGATAAGCGATCAAATGAACCTATTGTAAGAGCCTTAGTCAGTAAGCATCTAAATCAACAATCTCATTGAAAACATTGAGATAAGCTATCAAATGAACCGAGAGTAAGTGCCCTAGCCAGGAAGCACCAAAGTCCGCCATCGCATTGAAAACATTGATATAAGCTATCAAATGAACCTAGAGTAAGAGCCTTTGCCAGTAAGCTCCAATGTCAACCAATGCAATGAAAACATTGAGATAAGTTATAAAATGACCCTAGAGTAAAAGCCTTAGCCAGTAAGCACCAAAGTCAACCATCGCATTAAAGACATTGAGATAAGATATCAAATAAACCTAGGGTAAGTGCCTTAGCCATTAAGCACTAACGTCAATCATCGCATTGAAAACATTGATATAAGCTATCAAAGGAACCTATAGTAAGAGCCTTAGCCAGTAAGCACCAAAATCAACCATCCCATTGAAAACATTGAGATAAGCTATCAAATGAACCTAGAGTAAAAGCCTTGGCCAGTAAGCACCAAAGTCAACCCTCACATTGAAAACATTGAGATAAGCTATCAAATGAACCTAGATTAAGAGCCTTAGCCAATAAGCACCAAAGTCAACCATCACATTGAAAACATTGAGATAAGCTATGAAATGAACCTAGATTAAGAGCCTTAGCCAATAAGCACCAATGTCAACCATCGCATTGAAAACATTGAGATAAGCTATGAAATGAACCTAGAATAAGAGCCTTAGCCGGTAAGCACCAAAATCAACAATCTCATGTAAAACATTGAGATAAACTATCAAATGAACCGAGAGTAAGTGCCTTAGCCAGTAATCGCCAAAATCAACAATCTCATTGAAAACATTGAGATATGCTATCAAATGAACCTAGAGTAAGAGCCTTCGCCTGCCAGCACCAAAATCAACCATCGCATTGAAAATATTGAGATAAGCTATCAAATGAACCTATTGTAAGACCCTTAGCCAGTTATCACCAAAATCAAAAATCTCATTGAAAACATTGATATAAGCTATCAAATGAACCGTGAGTAAGTGCCTTAGCAAGTAAGCACCAAAGTCAACATCGCATTGAAAACATTGAGATAAGCTATCAAATGAACCTAGAGTAAGAGCCTTAGCCAGTAAGCACCAATGTCAACCATTGCATTGAAAACTTTGAGATAAGCTATCAAATGAAGCTTGAGTAAGAGCCTTAGCCAGCAAGCACCAAAATCAACCATTGCATTGAAAACATTGGGATAACCTATCAAACGACCCTAGAGTAAAAGCCTTAGCCAGTAAGCTCCAAAGTCAACCATCGCATTAGACATTGAGATAAGATATCAAATGCACCTAGGGTATGAGCCTTAGCCATTAAGCACCAAAGTCAATCATCGCATTGAAAACATTGATATAAGCTATCAAATAAATCTTGAGTAAAAGCCACAGCCAGTAAGCACCAAAGTCAACCATCACATTGAAAACATTGAGATAAGCTATCAAATGAACCTAGAGTAAGAGCCTTGGCCAGTAAGCGCCAAAGTCAACCATCACATTGAAAACATTGAGATAAGCTATGAAATAACGTTTTTTTTTTAGGATTTTAATCATTGGCATTTCTAATAAAAATGAAAACAGTATTAACCTTATTTTTGTAATAATACCTAAATGTTATCTTGCTATGAAAGGTGAATTCAGTATAATATTCGAAAGTTAATTTGACAGTTAAGTTTGTGCCTAAAAGAAACGCTGGTCGAGAATAGATTGGGAAAGTCTTTTCTAGACGATTTCATCAAAATCTGCTTAGAAACAAGCAAAACAAAATCTGTGAATATTAAATAGTTTGGGACACTCATTACCTACTTCACCATTGCACCCGCTTCTATTAGTTTTTGTGATGTTTGAAATGAGTCGGTTTAGGGACGGTCTAGACCCAGTTTCTGCCACACCGAGCTCTAAACAACTGTGCTTAAATTGTCCTGCTCTATGTTACAAGTATCCAAGGTGACCCATATTGCTGAGCACAGATTTTGCATCGAGCAAATCCTGCATAAAGAAACGTGGAGAATTCACTGACCGAAAAGTTGTGAAAAGATGAGGTGAACTAAATAATAATAATAATAATAATAATAATAATAATAATAATAATAATTATTATTATTATTATTATTATTATTATTATTAGGTTGGTAAAAAATAATGACGTAATAATGTCGTTTTTTGACATATTTTTTAACGTCAAAAAACGACATTATTACGTCATTATTTTTGCACCAACTTAATATTATTATTCCATTTGGTCCTCAGAAGAGCGTTGGCCGTCAATGTCAACCCGCCATCAAACTCGGTTTTGAGTTCTCAGCTCAAGACATTTAATCTGTTCACTTGCTTCACCATCTCTTTAATCGGCTCTCAGTATCACGTCTCCGTGTATTTCTTGGCCTTCAACAAGCCTTCTTCCGTTTTGTCTGCTGGTTCCAGATCACAGCTTGGCGCGTGAGCTGGTTCGACTGCACCTGAAGAGCCATCCGAGTCAGACTGGGTCAAAGGTTAAGAGTGACAGTCTAATGTGGGCCACCTCGTTCACGAAGCAAATGGGTTTGTGTAGAGCCATCAACCTCGTGTAGAAAACAAACGTTACTGAAGCATCGCCAAGAATTCGAAAATAACAAAATTTTGGTCGCGAAAGCACAAGGTGCATGTCGCGCTACAGTTACAGATGAACGGAAGCTGATGGGCAGATCACATTTCTAATTCCAAGGAAAAATACAAAAATCGCAAAATGGAATATCAGAATCTTACTTATTATAAAACGCAGATTGTGTGTGTGTGTGTGTGTGTGTGTGTACGTTTATATATTGGATCGGATTTCCTACATTTTTCAACCGAATTCAACAAAACTTCACAGGACTACGTAAAATTACTTTGCGGTGGTTCTGACAGCGCCAAAAATCGGAAAAATACAAGTGTTTTTGCGCGAAATCAATTTGAAAACACGATAAAACACGATTCTGTCACCAGAATGAAAGGTGGACAACGTATATCGAGTTATACTTATTATAAAAGCCAGGTTGTTTGTGTGTGTATGTGTTCGTTTATATATGGGATCGGATTTCCTACATTTTTCAACCGATTTCAACAAAACTTCGCTTTTTTTTGGCAGGTAGTGTTTCTTATTGTCTTGCACACTTTTTTCTTTATTTTTACATTCAGAATACTTTAAAAATTCCATTTGCAAGACAATTGTTTATAATAAAATTCTATTCAATCGGTAGGCTCATAACGATTGAAAACAATGTTTTTGTTTAGTTTGGGTTTGACCAATTCATTAAAAAAAAAAACTATTTAAGACATGCGTGTCCGTCAAACTTAAACAATAATCTTTGTCAATTTTATTTTTCAATCTTTATGATGGTCGATACTTGATCTATCTCTTACTGTTACATCCCCGGGCAACGCCGGGCTCTACTGCTAGTAATGTATAAAACGAGAAGGACCACCCTGATAACACCGGGGTCTGAAAACCTGTGACAATTCCCTTGTATTTCACATTTTGTACACAAGTAAACAAAGTAAATACTTGTTTTCATCTCTATCTATAAAAGGAAAGATGTGTGTGTGTGTGTGTGTGTGCGTGTGTGTGTGTGTGTAACGAATGCACGGCCGCAATTTTCGACGGATTTGCACCAAAATTTACATGCACATGCTCCAAGTTAGCGGAAAGGCCAACACCGACTTTGCATTTCCCAACTCCCATCGATAGTGGAAATAATCGATTTTTTCATGCTTCTACAGCAGTTTTCATGTAGTTTGCAGCAATTTTCTACTGGCCAGAGTGAGAGCCTCTAGCTGGCTGCCGCCAATAGGCAGGAAGATTCTATGGGCCACCGTGAGAGCCAACAGCTGACTGACACCAATGTTAATTAGCATGCTAGCATCCAAAAAAAACAAAACAAAACCGATAGCTGCATTCGTCACAAGTGGGAAAAATTTAAATCTGCATGGCACTTTACTCCAATTGGCTCATTCGCTTGCGTAAACTCAACGTTGATTCTAATTCCGCAGAACTGGGTTTGGTGTGAAAAAGTATCTGTTGTTAACATTCTTTTTTCATTCGGTTTTTCCAGTTACGAGTCCTTTTTTTTTTTTAAAGCTGATCGTTTTTTGTTCATTTTGTTTAGTTCTTTTTTCGTAACAGATTTAATGTTTAGTATAGTTATTAGAAAAAATTCGCAGTGTGAGATAGGCAAGAAGTAAGGCATGTAGCAACATCAGCACGGCAAAGGGCACTCCTTTAAAGGCAAGGAAGGGCAAAAATATTTTAAGTCAAGTGATAGCGATTGCTGTATGAGTCGTACGATTTTTGAATCAAGCCCGGGCAACGCTGCTAGTATTTAATAAAATATATCAATGCACAGGTACATTTATAGAAATGTGTGTACATGCATCGATATGTGAGTGTTCGTATGAATGACATGTTTATATGCAATTATCTACGCATAGATTTGTATAGTGATTTTCTAAGCGCTGCTTAGATGTGGCACAAGGCTGAAAGTATGGGGCACCCAGTGAGGATCGAAATCACTACTTAGCTGTAACTGATCTAGGAAGACAAGCTTTCTAACCATTACACCACGTCGAGGTGCCCCACATAGATATGTATATATTCATGTTTTTGTCTATTTATCGCACACGTATATGTATAGTGGAACTGAGCTAGACGATATGGCTACAGAGTTGAATGTTAAATTTGAATAAGCTCATATTTAAGGAATTTTCGTTTTGTTTAAACCTTGGTTTAAATCAATGAAGCTACATATCTACTTATCTCTTGAAAGTCTATAATTACATATTCTTCATCGGTTTTCTGTCAACTGTGAATTTAAAAATAAATTTGCGTCTGTTCGTACGAATTGATCAATACACATTACAGCCAAAGAATAGAGTGTCTAAAGATTGTCTGAAGTGAAAAGGGTATCAAAAAAGAATAAGTAGTCAAAAATTTATTATAAAATAGAAATATAAAATAATAAAAATCTCTAATCGATTTAAGAGTATTACTGTTTTTACTTATTGATCAATAATACGAGTATAGGGTTGATTAAAAAAATACTGAAGAAAAATGCTTACGGT
The DNA here is from genome assembly GCA_963932145.1 of Acanthosepion lycidas. Classification (NCBI taxonomy): domain Eukaryota; kingdom Metazoa; phylum Mollusca; class Cephalopoda; order Sepiida; family Sepiidae; genus Acanthosepion; species Acanthosepion lycidas. The sequence continues at coordinate 11,440,631 of OZ010604.1, read as the reverse complement.
CACACCACGTTGAAATACCGGTTCCCGTACGATCACTCGACGTTAAGCAACGTCAAGCCTGGTCAACCTCTAGATGAGTGACTACTTGGGAATACCGGGTGCTGTAAGCTTGGATGTGCGGGTGTTGTAATGAATAATAGCCCGGAATTGTTAATTGGAAAGCCGAGTTCTAATTCCCGTTGTGTTCGCTATATTTACTTACACGCAAATACCCTTGGGAAAGGTATCAATCCACCTCTTCTTCCCCCCAGCTATGGGTTAATTAGTAAAATTTCTATCACTGAACCATTATTATCTCTCCACTCTCCACAAAAAATTATTATAATCTAAAATTATTTTCTGGCTTTAAATAACCTGCAAAAGGTTGATAAACCGTAGAAAAAGAATCAACCAAGCAAGCAGAAGAAAAAGACAATGACAAAAAGAATATTTGCGTGTGTGCATTCATGTGCGTCAATCTCTCTCTGTTATATCTGCATACCTTTTGATATAATGGAATATGCGTCCACCTGTGTTCCCCCTCACTGGAATATGATTGGCTGGTGTCCGTCATAAATACCGACTGACGTGTAGGAGAGTCAAGAGAACCTTAGTCTATAACGACGCCTTTGATCTACACTTCTTACCTGTGACTACGACGCGTACCAGTCAATTACTGCTACCATATTCTACTTGGTTATAGTAGCCAAAACCACTTAGCTACTTCGTTCAAATATATCCCTTTTCGGGGACATATCACATTTGTTTGTTTTCTTTCTACTTGATTCGTCCTTGTGACATTGTTTCTTTGTTACTTATTATCATTTATCAGTGTAAGTATTACTTCTTTGCAATTGACACATCTATATTTTGTTTAAAATCAAATCATGCTGATTACAAAACATTCCAATTAAAACTTATTTATTCAGTTAAATTTTATTCATTTACAAAACTGACTTTTCTTGAACCCGCGAAAATGTATGAAATATACCACGTGATTCTCGTACTAAAACTTTTGGAGTTTGCTGGTGTAAATAATTCATTTGACTTTTTCGTTGTATATTCTTGCTTGGTCAATACTTTTATCTTTTTTTTTTTTTTGCAAACAAAAAATTTTGAAGATCTCCGATCGATATTGCAGTCGTGAGTCAACTAGTCGGAAAGAGAAACAGAACAATAGATTATTGATCTAAAAGAAAACGGGAGATTTAAGCAATGAATTTGCATATATGTAAGTGAGACACAATGGTATACGATGGGCTTTTTTTAAACCATCGTGATAAAGATTAAGAAAGCAACTTTTGTCTGGAGTTATTAAACCGACCGAGAAATAGAAAGTCGACATATGACCGGCAGAATGGAAACACTAAGTTTATATTCAGCTTTTACGACTTCATCGGGAACTGTAGATTCTTAGTAGGTTTTGATTCTAAAAATTTCTTTACTTAAGAAATATATTCCTGTACCTTTATTTAATCTATACGAACAACGAAACGAGAAGAATCTTCCCAGTAGATTACATAAGAGGTTCAGCTCGAAATTGCTTCAAGGTTGCCCGGACTCATAAAGAAGGCCGGAGAGCACAACAGTTGAAATGCTTTGATAATAACAAAAAAAGATGTGAACATTAATCCGAATGTAAATTTGTAAATATAAATTTTATTTTTGTAAAAAAGAAAAAAAGAACCTAACAAAATAAATAGCGTTTAATTCTTTCTTTCTTTTTCTTTTCTTTCTATTTGTCAATTCTCGCGAAAAAAAAAAAAAAAGAGAATGTATAAATTCATTTTGGATTTTAGTAACCTTCTAAAAATAACTTTTTAAAATAATCAAAATTACCGAAGGAATATACAATAATAGAGGTGTCATGAGAAAAAAAAAACTGTCCTTTTGACAAATTTTTTTTCAGGGGAAAGGATTAAACATCAATTGCAAGAAGACATGGTGTTTGGTTGTCAGCAAAAGAGACAGCCCAACATGCAAATTACAAAATGGAAATCGCAAAATCAACCATGTACAAAAATTTAAATATCTGGAAAGTATTTTAGAGAACCAAAAGTGCGACATCGAAATTCGAAGGCGACGGATAAAGAAAAAAATACATTCCAAAAGCTAAGCAAAATATTTTAAAAAACAAAAATCTTGTTAGAAGCTGTTCTATAGAAAGACAATCGACATTCCTTACACTAAATTGTTGAACATAGACTCATCCACTCATTATGAGTGGGAACGTTTGCTCCATAGGATGTGTGAACATTAATCCGAATGTAAATAAAGATTATTGTTCATCGCAGAAATTAAGAGCGTGTAAGTAGTGTTATATAATTGCTGAAAAAGTTTTCATGCAAAAATTCCCTGCTTGAAAAAAAATGGTTCAGCAAAGCAAACAATCAGAGCTCTATTTATTTTTCTTATATTTTCTTATTGATTATAAACTGAAAGCGTTAATCAAAATTCTTTATAATATGCTGCTCAAAGAAAGAAACAAAAAAATTGTGGTATTTTAAAGATTTGTTCGATATGTATTTTTTAAGAATTAAAAGCTTACAATTTCTCAAGTACCATCCCTTCGCATTCATTGTATCTGAAATAAAAAAAATAATAAATAAGATGATTCAATATCTAAGGATAGCTTCAGTGTGAAACTTGAAATCACGTTGAGTCTTTCTTTATCTCTGACGTTTTCGAGTTGGATACCATATCCATTTTAGGCGGGTTTTCTTACCGGAAATTTCTAGATTCATTTATGATTCATATTTGGGTCGTTTTCTTTTTTTTCCCTCGCTCAAGCTCGGTTTATTTTTTTACCTTTGTTTTCAAGGCTTCTTAAAACTTCTTTTTTTTTTAATATTGAATTTAAATATAACCCATAATAGAATATTAAAATGGTTAATATAAATCTCATATAAATATAAAATGAAAATATAAATTTAATATTTAAATATAATAAATATAATATAAATATATAATATATTGGATGTGGTTGCAAAGGTGGTCGCAAGACGTAGTGTTGAGTTGTACGCATGGTATTTATTAATCCACCCACGAGGATTAAATGTGGCACAAGGCCGGTTTAATGTGGGTAGCCCGCGAGGCCGTAGGCTCAGCCAAAAATATGACCTTTGAATCCGCCTAGACGGGTTCAGGTCCTGTCTACCTCCTCGAACGCAACCTTGCCCTTCGGCAAAGCTTCGTCCGAGTTCCTCTCTGCATTAGAGAGTTCGACAGAAGCCAGCTCGGAAGCTCACAAAGCGCAGATACTACATTTTGATCCTAGCGACCTGGCCGAGCGGGTAGGTATTTAATCCACCCACGAGGATTAAATGTGGCACAAGGCCGGTTTAATGTGGGTAGCCCGCGAGCCCGTAGGCTCGGCCAAAAATATGACCTTTGAACCCGCCTAGACGGGTTCAGGTCCTGTCTACCTCCTCGAACGCAACCTTGCCCTTCGGCAAAGCTTCGTCCGAGTTCCTCTCTGCATTAGAGAGTTCGACAGAAGCCAGCTCGGAAGCTCACAAAGCGCAGATACTACATTTTGATCCTAGCGACCTGGCCGAGCGGGTAGGTATTTAATCCACCCACGAGGATTAAATGTGGCACAAGGCCGGTTTAATGTGGGTAGCCCGCGAGCCCGTAGGCTCGGCCAAAAATATGACCTTTGAACCCGCCTAGACGGGTTCAGGTCCTGTCTACCTCCTCGAACGCAACCTTGCCCTTCGGCAAAGCTTCGTCCGAGTTCCTCTCTGCATTAGAGAGTTCGACAGAAGCCAGCTCGGAAGCTCACAAAGCGCAGATACTACACTTTGATACTAGCGACCGGGCCGCACTGAACTACAGTATTCGTTATTATTTTATTATTCATCTATGTCCTTCATGTGATTAATCCTTATTTCACTAATCTTTTGTTATAGTATTTTCCGTAGAATATTATTAACCAGAAATTACGAGCTTATACGAGCATTATAACAATGGCGCCGAGGATTCGAAACTCACGTTTGAAAAAAATAATTTTGACGTTGTAAGGATTCGAGAAACCTACAATATGGAGGACTTAAAAATCTAATCCCTAATCTTTTGTTCCTGTGTCTTCCTTTAGAATATTATTAACCAGAAACTAAAAATTTATACGCGCATTGTAATAGAAACAAAGAAAAGAGTACGAAGCTATTATGTAATATCGGTCGTCCTATATGGGAACGAATGATGAACAATCTCCCCAGAAATGCAGAAAACACTTAAGCATAGCCGAATGAAAACTGAAAGGACACTTATAATTAACATCAGACAGTAACAGTTCAAAGTTCAAGAGCACATAATAATGAAATTGGGCTTAGAAAATTTGACACTCACTGGATTTGTTGAATGTATGGTGAACAGATGAAAACAGCGCGTAACCTAACCAACGAACTTGTAGACATGATTGGCAGAGTAGGGTCTAGGAGAGATAGCAAAAAGACAAAATTTACTAAGAGCAAGAAGATTTAAATAGGACAGGAATTTTAGAGAACCATCCTTGCCAACTATCTAACCTTTTCTACCGTATTATTCATCCATCTGCTATGAGTAGAACGTCTGCTCATGGAACATTGGCAAAAAGTAGCTCACAAAGACTCTGAGTCGTATTGAACTACTATATTCTCAATCCATGTGATTAAACCCTTCTTCACTATGCCTTTTGTTTTCAGTGTCTTCCTTACAGTTTTACTAACCAGCAACTACAAGCGCGCTATAAGAACTTTAACATCAACACACTGAAGAGTCGTGGCATATAGAAGAATGTTTAAATTTTATCAGTTATTTTATAAGTGCAAAAGTCGATTCGAGCTGCTGCTTTTCCTTAGTTGACGCGGCATAATTAATGTTAAATTATAATTGTTGTGACAAAGATAACACAAAGAAGGATAATTGTCAATACAAATTGTCATGTAAACAGTACATAATATTGTTATCTCTGCTCTAAAACCACCCTATTAATTCGAAATGGCTATAAGTTCAACAGCAGTTAGCAGCGATTGCTTTGGTTCTTTTCATTTACTGAAAAATATAATTTGATGGAAACGTGTGTGTGGGATTCCAATTAACTCACTTAAGAAATATAATTTACTAGAAATACCCATGAAAATTTCACGATTTTCCTATTTGAATTTTCTGATTAATTTTAATTCTTAAGTTAATGATTGAATAAGCTCATGGTGAGTTCTACGACAATAAAATATCCATAGAAATTCCACTACTGGATCGTTAAATATTTGAACTTTAACAAAATGTTGCAGGTGGTGTAGATTTTCACATTTAATTTCATTTCTCATTATTCCCTTTCGTAATATGTCATAATGATATATTTATTAATACTTGTTTTGTTAAATTCCATGTCTTGTGTCGTTTATATTGCTCGGCCTCACATGAGTCCGCCAATATTGTTTGCAGAAAAATGTATCAGGAGCATTAAATATTTACTAAAAACATCTACAGTTAGTATTACAAATGCTTATTCAGGCAACACCCTCCTCGACAAAAAGATGTTAATGGTCTAGAAGTTATCTGAAAAATAAAAAATAAAAAGGATTCAAAGTTCACTCCGAAAACATGGAATAACGAAAATAAATTTTAGAAGTTCATAAAAAAGAAAAGAAATAGACGATTAGTTTCTACATTATTTACATTGCTTGGACTATCATCCTCATCTTTGTTGCCATATTTATCGGAACGTTTCGACCGTTGTACGCTCCGCCCGTCATCAGGTGGTTGGAATGTCGAACTGAACCCTGTATTTCGCGCGCTCGGGTAGACTGTTCTAGTTCCATGTGCCATGTCAAATGGATGTCCTGTTAATTTCCCTCTCCAAGTTCTCCACCGCCTTAACCAGTTATTGAACTCACACTCTTTGGGTCCTGTCACTGGATCTAACTGACGCCTTTATCCACTGTGCCATGTGTTCTTGAAATGTTTTGATAAATATGCCAACAAAGATGAGAATGATAGTCCGAACAATGTAAATAATGTATATAATACCTCATCTCAGAAATATAGACAGATACTGATTAGTTTCTAGTTGTACAAATATTTCAGGTTTTTTGATTTATATTTTTTCTTTTTTGACTCGACACATTCCAAAAGCTGTGCACAATATTGCGAAACAGGAGAATTGGTAACAAAGAAAAGAATACTAAGCTGTTATGTGACATCTTCCCTTCTTTACGGCAGCGAATGTTGGGCGATTTCCTCAAAGATGAAGAAGAGACTCGAGGCGACGGAGATGTGGTTCTACAGAAGGATGCTGAGGATATCATGGACCGAGCGTGTGAGAAACGATGAGGTATTGGAGAGGATGCACATAAGGAGGAGGCTTATACTTAACATCAGGAAGCGGCACTTGAAGTAAGAGGATGAGCCCGAAATGCCATCTGAAGGTCGGGAACACTAGAATCAAGGGAGTTTAAATACAGGGGACGGTAAGTGCGACACTGAGATGTGTAGGCGTATTGGAATGGCGCCAAGGACACATTCCAAAATCTGGGCCGAGTACTGCGAGACAGGAGGATTTCTTTGGAAACAAAGAAAAGGATACTGAGCTGTTACATAAATCCTGTTCTTCTTTACGGCAGCGAATATTGGACGATTTCCTCAAAGATGAAGAAGAGACTCGATGCGACAGAGATGTGGTTCTACAGAAGGATGCTGAGGATATCATAGACCGAGCGTGTGAGCAATGATGATGTTTTGGAGAGGATGCAAACAAAGAGGAGTCTTATACTTAACATCAAGAAGAGGCAGCTGAGGTAAGAGGATGAACCCGACATGCGATCTGAAGGTCGGGAACATTAGAATCAAGCAGACGTGGCAGTTTAAATATCTGGGAAGCGTCTTGACAGAGGACGGTAAGTGCGACACTGAGATGTGTAGGCGTATTGGGATGGTCAAGGACGCATTCTAAAATCTGGGCCGAGTACTGCGAGACAGGAGGATTTCTTTGGAAACAAAGAAAAGAATACGGAGCTGTTACGTGACATCTGTTCTCTTTTACTGCAGCGAATGTTGGACGATTTCCTCAAAGATGAAGAAGAAACTCGAGGCGACGGAGATGTGGTTCTACAGAAGGATGCTAAGGATATCATGGACTGTTATGGTAATTTACCCACGCACGCATGGGCTCTCCCAGCTATAAATAGGAGCAGACACTGCCTTTTGGAGAGGGAATTTTGCAGCAGTCAGCTCTGATAGTTGGACTGAACATTCTTGCTGTAAGACTCTCGTTTGTATATGTTTGTATTACTGTTTCTGTTAATATATTTGTTTAACTCAATTCCTCTCTTTGTGTCTTTATTTCTGGCCCTAATGGGGCCACAACATGGACCGAGCATTTGAGCAACGATGAGGTCTTAGATGGGTTACAAACAAGGAGAAGGCTTATACTTAACATCAGAAGAAGGCGGCTGAAGTTTCTGGGGGGCATAATGAGGAAGGAGGGCCTGGAGAATCTGATACTCACAGGTCAAATAGAGGGAAAGAGAGAAAAGGGAAAGCAGCGCGTAACATACTTGACAAGCTTGAGCAAGTGGATGACAAAACGTGGTCTAGGGGAGAAAGCAGAGGAAAACAGCTTGCTGAGAGCTGCAAGGGATAGAGGGGGGTGGAGAGCCATGATCAACTACGTCCAGAAAAGACATGGCACATAAAAAGAAAAGTTTTGCTGTTAGCATCTTCTGTAAAGGCTATAACGAAAGGCCCATTTCTTGTTAAGAAATTAACCCAACGTCCTTCAAATAAATCGATTTCTTTTTGTATTTTCTTCCATATCTCGAATTATTCATCGTTTATTTAAATTTGTGTTAAAATTTTATAACCCGCGTTTTATTGTTTTGGCATTATTAGATTCTGTCTTTGTCTTCCATTTTTCTCTTCTTCGCCAAATGACGCAATCTTTTTACGACCAGATATAATGATAATTGCTGCCTATAGAGTAGCAATATTGGATATGATAAATATCGCTTTTCAGTCGTTTCATTTCTTGAAGAAAAGAAACAGAAAATATTAAGATCGCAAATCATTTGAAAATTTGTCTCCAGATGCTCATTCAGGTGGAGCTTTAGCGAATGCTCTCCAGAGGGTGCTTTAACGAAACTTGCCAGTCACTGTGTAAATGCAAACAAAACCGTCAACTTTTTCTCAAGATTTTCGTTTTACTGAAGGATAACGAAATTGCAAGATTTTATGATTGCATATATATATATATATATATATATATATATATATATATATATATATATATATATATATGGTAGTACTCGTTTGTTAAAACTTAGGATAGCACACTTTGCAGTAGAACGAATCACTAGCTCGAGGAAAAATGGGAAATAAAAAAGAAAGAACCAAGAACATTAAAATAAGGCGAAAACAACCGTTAAGTGTTTAAGCTCCAAGTCCAAAGAAAGCCCTCCCCAAAACTAGCAAAAAGAGTAAAAAGACAACTACGTAAAGTGCTTAATACACTAAGTAGAGCGATAACTAAGGAGACAGGCAAACCTACCAAGGTTTCACCTAAACGGATCTTTAGAGTAAAGCTGGCTTTACACTGAAGATCCGTTTAGGTGAAACCTTGGTAGGTTTGCCTGGCTCCTTAGGATTACTTTAGGTGATATATATATATATATATATATATATATATATATATAATTTTAATAAGACTTTCGATCTCTAGGCCGGTAGATATTAATTTCTCTATTTAAAAAAGATGCATCGCTACTCACATGTATTCACCAAATATAACGTTTAGAGTAATAAGAAATAATATCGGGTTGAAGACATCGATTAATTTCTTTCTAAATTACTTTGTTTACGTTTCGGGCATGGAAAATAAATCCAGCAGATATAGACTCTGAATGTCCCAACGAGAGAAATATAATAAATAAGAAATATACACCATTTAAATATAATTGTTATGTGTTCGTACTATTTAATAGAGAACATCAATAGTGTAAGATATATTGAAAACGTAATAAAATAATAATACAGATTTATAACAATAATAATAATAATAATAATAATATAGATAATTTGCATACTCTCAATATCAAATGTTTAGTGGTTCCCGATGAGGATTGAGGGAAAACAAATTTCTATATTATTCTCCTGTTCAGTGACAACAATATATCATTCTTAGTTAAGTATTTTTACCTACATCATTACAATTATTACTTTACGAGTTTTTTTTATGCTTGTACCCAAAACTATCGCTTGGAATTTCTTGGAATCAAGTGATAGCAAGTCTCCTGAAAGTTACAGCCCGCTCGTTTACCCCAATATTATCGTAGTGTGGACAGTCTTAATACTTCCTCGAAATTCTCTGGAATTTAAAAATAAATCCGATAACGGAAAAGAGTTTATAGGAAATAAACCGTATTTCCAACACAATTACATAGCCACATATGTATCATAATAAAAGACAGCAAACTTTATTTTTCAGCCAATAACAGACAATATTAAAACATGCAAAAAAATCCACAATACAACAAATCAAAATGTCTATTGGTTAGAAATTAACATCACCGTCTGAAATATTGGACCAATCAGAGAAAACTAAAACCTTATACTTTCTTTAATTTCAGGAAAAATGATTATAAAAACACACAGATTTCGATTTTCAGAAACATGTCGACGATCTCAAACAAATCAACTACAACAACAACAACTTGGACGGTCAGGGAATCTGCTCGAACAATCAAATTCTTTTCTCAACCGCAGATTTCTTTTTCTGTGAACCAATGAGTTTAACCCAATCAAAGACTATTTTAAATACTTTTTGACTCTTTTGAAATCATGTACATATGTTTGTAAATACAAATGATTTATTTAACAGGCATGAAACCATATTTCTATTTTTGGAATTCGGACGTTCAGATTTTTAATATGACTGTCGTGGATTCCGTGAATGAAATCCTGCACAAATAAATAAACAACGCCAGTAACTGAGATAGAAAAATAAGTGTATTAAACGTAAGAATACAGACTTGAAGTGAAGATTAGTAGTCCAGGAATGCTGGTTAGTATAATAGTATATGTACAAGTCTCTGTAAGTAAAGCAGTAATCCCCCCCTCTCTCTCTCTCTCTCTCTCTCTCTGGACTCTTGTATAACTCTCTGAGAACACCTTGTGTCTGTCTCCGTATCTCTCAACCTGTCTCAACGTATCTCAGTATTTAATATTCCACCCACGAGGAATATATGTGGCACAAGGCCGAGTTTAAATTGGGTTTCTCCGAGCCCGTAGGCTCGGCCAAAAATTTACCGTTTGAATCCGCCTAGACGGGTTCAAGGCCTGTCTACCTATTAAACTTTGCCCTTCGGCAAAGCCTCGTCCAGGTTCCTTTCTGCCAAAGCAGAAAGTTCGACAGTATCTCAACGTATCTCGGTATATAATATCCCACCAACGAGGAATATATGTGGCACAAGGCCGAGTTTAAAGTGGGTTTCTCCCGCCTAGACGGGTTCAGGGCCTGTCTACCTCCCCTGACGAAACCTTGCCCTTCGGCAAAGATTCGTCTGGGTTCCTCTCTGGCAAAGCAGAGAGTTCGACAGACGTCGAGACTGTATCTCAACGTATCTCAGTATTTATCGATCCCCCCACGAGGATTGAATGTGGCACAAGGCCGAGTTTAAAGTGGGTTTCTCCCGCCTAGACGGGTTCAGGGCCTGTCTACCTCCCCTGACGAAACCTTGCCCTTCGGCAAAGATTCGTCTGGGTTCCTCTCTGGCAAAGCAGAGAGTTCGACAGACGTCGAGACTGTATCTCAACGTATCTCAGTATTTATCGATCCCCCCACGAGGATTGAATGTGGCACAAGGCCGAGTTTAATATGGGTTTCTCCGAGCCCGTAGGCTCGGCCAAAAATATAGCCCTTGAACCTCCCCGGACGAAACCTTGCCCTTCGGCAAAGCTTCGTCCGGGTTCCTCTCTGCTAACGCTGAGAGTTCGACAGACGTCACAAACAGTCAAAGACTGTATCGAGACGTATCTCAGTATTTATCAATCCACCCACGAGGACCGAATGCGACACAAGGTCGGTTTAATGTGGGTGTCTCCGAGCCCGTAGACTCGGCCAAAAATATACCCTCTGAACCCGCCTAGACGGGTTTAGGCCCTGTCTACCTCCCCGGACGAAACCTTGCCCTTCGGCAAAGCTTCGTCCGGGTTCCTCTCTGCGTTAGCAGAGAGTCCGACAGCCGTCGCAAACATTCAAAGACTGTATCGAGACGGATCTCAACAGCAGGTATTCTCTCTGTCAGTATAAGTATACTTTGGACGAGTCCATCTTATGTAAAAAGGGGAGAGCCCCACAACAATGAGAAAACAGGGACGACTGAATTTCCTACAATTTTATCCTACTTTTCTTGATTTCTATATCCGAATTCTGAATTGCCTGTTGTAAGCATGAAATTTGAGCAAATCAGTTCGTTCCATTTCACTATCAAATGCAATCACGTATTTGTCATTTGCCATAGCGTTCTACGGCAGGAGCAGAATCCTCTTAGACTACCAATGGCTTCTCATCGATCCAACATGTCTAGCATCTACAAATAATTAAAAAAAAAATGGTGGCCAGATCAGTGACATAGCAAGGATTGTCAGTAGTTGGTGGAAAGATACTTTTGACGACCTCTCCTCTTATTTATCATTATTATTTTAGTCATCATTCTTTGTTGAGGACAGTACGGTTGTAAAAGAAATAAAAATAGGAAAAAACAACAGTAACAATGAACAAGGATGTGGTCAAAGGCAGATGATGAGTAATAAGCAGAAACGGATAAAAAGAAAACTTGTTCGTAATTTTGTTTTTTTTGTTGTTATTTATTAAATTTAAGGAAAATGATGATATTGATAAATCGTAATTTTATCATTTTTTTAAGTAATATGTAACAAACATAATATAGATTATCAGAGATTAATCTAAAATATAAAAAGATTAGCCAAATCGTTTACCAATCTTGACTATAAATCAAATATTGATTATCTACAATATTTTAAATTTGCCCCCTCGATTTCTCTTAGTTTTTCATTTAGTTTTTAATTTTTACTTTCATTTACTGGGTTTCTTCTTCTTCTTCTTTTTCTTCTTCTTCTTCTTCTTCTTCTAATAATAATAATAATAATAATAATAAAAATAATAATAATAATAATAATAATAATAATAATAATAATAATAATCAGTCAATGCTAATCACCCAGATATCGGGATCAAAGACCACAAGAACAGAATATATTTTCTTATTGACACGACAGTTCCTGCAGATTGTAATGTATCTTTGAAGATCTTCAAAAAACCATCAAATTACAAGATCTTAGTGGAAATCTAAACAATGTGATACATCAAGGCATTAATAATTTCAGTTGTAATTGGAGCCCTCAGATTGATTGGAAAAGGTTCCAATAGACACGTTGAAGGGATTCCTGGTAGCCCATACCTTTAAGAAATACAAAAATTGTACTAACACATTACGAAGAGTTTTATCTATGTAAATTTGATTTTAGGTTTCTTTTTTTTACAAAAATGATCAGTGGAAAAGGTCATGAAGTCATTTCTGATCTTAGGTCTCTGGTTGGAACCCGGAAGGAAATGTGTATGCAACAGAAATCAAAGGAAATAATAATATCAATAATAATAATAACAACAACAATAATAACAACAACAACAATAATAATAACAATAATAATAATGACAATAGTAATAACAGCAACAATAATAATAACAATAATAATAATAACAATAATAATAACAACAATAATAATAACAATAATATTAACAACAACAATACTAATAATAATAGCAATAATAATAATAGTAATATTAATAACAACAGCAATAATAACAACAATAACAATAGTAATAATAATAACAACAACAATAATAATAATAACAACAATAATAACAGTGATACTAACAATAACAATAATTAAAATAATAACAACAATAATAATAATAATATCAACAATAATAATAATAACAACAACAACAACAATAATAACAATAATAATAATAACACTAATAATAATAACAATAATAATAACAACAAAATAAAATAATAATAATAACAACAACAATAATAATAACAACAATAACAATAATAATAACAATAATAACAATAATAATAATAGCTTAAGACATACACCGACCTTCGGAGGGAAGCTGCTATAAAATGTAGGATGTTCAGACTATAATTGTTCAAATTATCATTTGTTCATTGCTGTCTATACCACCAAAATTAACGTCATACAATATAAAAAATTAAATAAAAAATTAACGAAATAAAAATTTGGAATAAAGTCTAACGACCATTGTCCAACCTTTAGTTTGACAAGACTGACAAGGTACATTTTCTTTTCTGAACTTTAATAGATGTAAAAATCGTCCAAAAGTTTATTGGCTCCAAGCGCTTTCACGTATACTGTTAGCTACATTCAAGGATTATTATTATTTTTATATACTACTATAACAAAAGGTGGATAAGTGCGGTTGTATAGTGTATAAAAGTTGCTGAAAGTAGATATATTCTTAATTTTCCTAATACGAATTTTATATCATCTACAACACTATTCATACACCATTTAACATAGGTGTATAAAAAAAAATCAGCAAATTTGGGCCTTCGTGCCCAGCAAAAAAATGGTGTGTCATCGCTATTATTTTAACTACCTTCCCTCCTCGGCAATGTTTTTTGAAGCGATGATTAGAACTGTAATAAAACCCAGTGGCGTAGCTAGAGTAAACGTCACCCGGGGCGGTCCGCTCAAATGTCACCCCAATGACCCCGATTCACCCTATGCTGAATGGTTAGCTGTAGCTAAATTTTCATACATGCTCTACCTCTACTTTACTCTACTGACCAGTACGTTACTGTTTACATGTATGATCCAAGACAAAATCCAATACCACAAAATAATCAGTTCAAATCAAAAGATTTTTTTAAAATGCAACTGTTCACTTTCAGAACAACTAAATACAAAACACGGCAATACACAAAAGAATGACATTCGATACTATGGTCTAAGAATGAATGTTTTCTTGTTTTCAAACTGGTCAATGACATCGTCAAAATCTGTTTGTCTTGTAAGCTCGTTTTCAATGGGCAGCACAGCCAGATCTGACAGTCTCGACTGGCTCATGGTTGACGTAATTTTCTGTTGCTAATTTTCCGGTGTCCAATTTTCCGTTGCATCATTTTCTGGGTACCATTTAATTATTATTTTAATTATTATTTGTTTGAAAGTATTTTTCTTGACAAAAATGTTCTATTTAATTTTTAAGCATTTTTTGGAATATTGTAAATCAACTGCATTCTTTTAAAGGTTACCTCGAGAATTTATGCAAAGTTTATTTTTTTGTTTTTCTTTACAAGTAAAATAGATTTACATCGTATTTTGATGTTATTATGATTTTAGTTTTAGTGGTAATTTAAAAACAATAAATATTTATCATTAGTACCAATAATGGAAAATTAAGTTAAGAATTTAAAAGAATAGTTTTTGGAATTGAAAAATAGGCACAAATTTTTCCGATTCTGATACCGTTTCCGATAACCCCCAAAATTCCGATTTTTCCGATTCTCGATTCCGATTAATCGTCCCAACACTAGTAGATTATTCAAAAGTATATCGCTCACTCAATAGAAAATTGTATCTCAGCGAATTGATACACAGGCAAGACTGAAATTGTTGCACTTTTGGCTTCGTATTTCGTTTTGTTGTTATTAATGATGCAGAGTTAAAACACCATATCATCCGATAAAATGTTACAACAATGTCTCTTGTTAGTAACCAAGATTGTAGCAACTGAAACACATGAAAGCTGAAAACATTGCTATTTTTTCTACTCACAAATTTCCCGACAATTTATTAGAAAATTTCTGACGGGGGGACAAAACTGGGGGGTCATAAATTATTTCTGGGGGGTTATATGCCCGCCTGTGAAACCCTGTGTCTACACCACTGTTTTCAGACTATTTTTGGCACCTTAGCCTGGTTGAAAAATTTTGTTGGGGGTGACATTGTGTCACCCCTCCTGTCCTGGCACTCGTTTACATTCACTTACGTGCTAATAACCTTGGGAAAGCTATGAATCCTCTTCTTCTCCCCTCCCCCAGCTATGGGTAAATAACAGGACCGGGTTCTATAGCCTATGATGGCAACTGGTCTACCGCAGAAAGAAATGGCAACATACTGCGGGAAAAAAATCTGCCTCGTCAGTCATCTATCGAAAAATACATGATCGCCTAAGCGTGTATCATGCATGGCACATAACTGGCTGAAATTTACTTACGTGCTAATACCCTTGGGAAAGGTATAAATCGTCTTCTTCTCCCACCAGCTATGAGTAAATAGCTGGACAGGCCGGGTTCTAAAGCATGGCATATGAGTGGCTGAGTCCGTGAGCTAGTATCAAAGTTATAGATGATAGAGTTTCGTATTTATCTACTCAAGGTGAGTAGATAAATACGAAACTCCAACACTACAGAAATAAAGAAATCGGTATTGCTTGTGTTTAAAAATTAATTATATATATATATATATATATATATATATATATATATATATATATATATATATATATATATATAGGTTGGTTGTTTGGTTGTTTGGGTTTTATGGCATATCAAACACTGTGGGTCATTTAATGCCAAATTAAGGTATATATATATATATATATATATATATATATATATATATATATACATATATATATATATATATATATATATATATATATATATATATATATAAACATACATACATACATACATACACATATATGCATACATTAAATATACAGTACTATTAAACATATAGCTGGCAAAATTATTTTTTCAAAAACGCATAGCTGGCAACGTTATTTTTTCCAAAAAACGTATAGCTGGCAACATTATTTTTCCGAAAACATTATCTGAAGCCTTGTTGTTGGACGTAGTTTATCGTCATACCCAGGACGCTATATATATATATATATATATATATATATATATATATATATATATATATATATATATAATATTTTAAGAAAAAGATTTTTTTACACGATTTATATTCTGAAGAGGGTCCCATCTAAAGAAAACCAACTATATTTTCGATTGTGATGCATGTCATGGCTTGAGGAAGGTCTTGTAAATGCTAATCAACAAACATTATTCACCCCCACTCCGTAATTTCTTCCCAATTCCGAACTATTTCTATTAGAGTTTGCTTGCCTCGTGACTAAACCAATTCAAGTGTTGGGATTCGTTGTTAGCTATGCATTAACGAGAAAGAAATTAATTTCATTATAATAAAGACCTTTTCCACCAAGCGATCAGTCAGAGAAACGGATAAATTGTGTAGCCTGACTCGTGTCTAAAATAATTACTTATTTTCCATCGGAGCTAGAGGTCAAAGTTCGAGCCTATGCAATAAGTCAGAATTTTCAATATTAATTTTCACTCTCGGCAGACGTTTCCCATTTTAAATATTGCCGCAGCACAATCTTTCTGCTCCAGTTTCTCCTACTTAAAATTGAAGTAAAATTAGTAAATATCAACATCAAAAACTCAACTGTTTTATGGAAGTTGTAGAAACTGTCTTCTCCACAATATCATACTGACGCATTACATTCTTCCTATCTCAGTTTATTCCAGTCTAGCTTATGCCATACTAAATTAACTTTAGTAAATATCAAGAGCAGAAACTCATCCTTTTCACAACAATACTAGAAACTTTTTATATCATATTGGCGCAACACAGTCTTCCTATATATCCCAATCTATTTTACACCATACTAAGCTAAGCAAATATCAGTAGAAACTCAGCCTTTTTATAGCAACAAAAGAAACTGTTTTCTTTCCAATATCATATTGGCGCAACACAGTCTTCCTGTCTCAAGTTTACGTTATGACATTCGAACATTGTAAATATCAGTTACATAAAGTCTAACTTCTCTAAAATCTTATTGGTCTGAATCCAATATCGAAAAACCTGTTTGGGTAAGATAGTTGGTTATTTCAGAGTTGGTTATTTCAGTATCAATGCCAGAGATAAGATTTCGAGCCCGAATAAAAGGCCAATATTTAGAATACTGCTTTTCAAGGTTGGAATATCGGCGCAATACACTCTTCCTGTACCCATTTCACTATTTGGCCTTGTGCCGAACTAAGTCTTAAATATCATTGCCACTCCCAGCAGTGAATTATTTTCTAATCACGTACCATTAATTCTCATGTCGACTAAATGAAATATTAATTCATGATAAGTAGAAGCCCTTCCCTTTTCTTATTATTCACAATGCATAAAGTGGAACAGTTTAAAGTAAATGAGCAACTTAATTGCTCTGAACTAAAAACATTCAACATCAGTTTTCATTTTTCGCTTCCACGGTTAATGGCTACTGTTAAAACGTCCTCCTCTGACTTGGCCCTGCTTTTACGTCTCAGTGTTTGCTGTAAGGCAATGTGACGAGAAACAGAATGGAAGCAACAATTGTTATCCAATCTTTAATCCACACAGGAAAAAACGAAACAGTTTTATATAAAGCCAAAAAAAAAAAAAAAAAAAAAAAGAATGTTCCCTAGTAATTAGGAAGCTTTCGTTTGTAGTATTTACGTACAGGGTAAATTGTCGCCATTTTATATTTTTTAATTTCGCGCATGCGTGTTGTTTTTTTTTGTTTTTTTGTTATTTTTGTAGACTACATAGTATAGTAGAAACTCTCACCGATGGTCCCCACCTGACCGTTGAGTATCGTTTGTGAGAAAAAGAGCACCATGACGCAATTCCCTCCGCCAGAAATTTGGAAACGGCATGCTGTACTGCTTGGCATTCGCACCGGAAGCCACAATGCGAGCATTTCAGAGTTGTTTGGGTGTCAGAGGACAGTGCAGTGGATTCGAAAAGAGTTGGATCATATATCCAGTCAACATCCTGTTGTTTGGACTGATCACTAATGATGGTTACCTTAGGCCTCTATTCGTCTTTCCACAGGAGGCTTACATCAAGTGCCTTCAGGGGGTAATGCTGCCCGTGTGGCTACTGGAAGACACTATGTCTTGCAACAGGACTCTGCCCCATGCCACACAAACAGGAGAACCAAGTCATGACTGTCAGACAATTTCTGCGACCACATCACTCCTTACATCTGACCATCTAACTCCCCAGACTACAATCCTCTGTGTGTGGAGGGTGCAGTTGAGCGAGAAAACAACAAAACGCCATGTAACAACAACGATGAACTGAAGGCAAGGATTATGGCAGCATCCAGAAACTTAAACAAGGCGATCGCCCGAAGTTGTCTGGAGGCCGTAGTTGAAGCCAATGACGATTTTATTGAATAAATTTACTCTTTAATATTTTAAGATATTTTTGTGTAATTTTGGTAAATATATTTGTTAAAATGAGAGTGTTTTTTGTTTGTTTGTCTGTTTTTTTTTTTGCGGGGGGAGGGGGGCATTTTTAATCCGAATCACCGAAGTAAGACATAAAGGGGTTACAGGGTGTTTAAGAATTAGGAACAGAAACATTAATGATGAGCAGAAAGAGAAGAGAGTAACCAAGCGAGAAGCGAGAGGGAAGAAACTGTTACCATAGAACTTACGGCTACATCTCGCCAGCTCAACTGTAAATTGATGAGGTCTCATTGCCATTAAAAAATCTAGATACCATAGCAAAGAACTCATTCGAACAATTACCATGAAATATTTATAGAAAAGACAGAGAGGCAATCTTACGTCGTTGAAAAAGTGACTGGAGCTGAGCCGATAATTTTGCAGACTCTTCTTGGGATCTTATCAAGCAGTTCAAGGCAAATAACAGGGGCAACGGACCATATGTAGAGTAAAATATTCTGTTAATTTCATTTTTGCGTAATTTAGACAACAATTTATCCATTGCACGCCGTATTGCGAATATTTGGACATTTTTCATCAACTTATTTTTAGTGTTTTTTAACACCTAGTAGCAATAATATATCTAACTAGTTTTAACCCGTGAAAATTTCATGGTTTTCCTAATTTAACATTCTGATGAATCTTAAATCATCAGTTATTATTTCTGAACAGGTTTTGGTGCTATATATGACATCCATTATGATAGACTCGATCTCAAGAGACTATTTAAGAACATGAACTGAGTTTTTAGGCTAATGTTATAAGAGCTAAAAAGGGCAGGAAGAGCCATGATCATCACTCACTTCCTATAGGAACACGGTATATACAAGAAAAAAAAAAGTAATTTGCGGCGCTGGGTAGAACTAACCCCAACGAAGTAAATTTCAGAAAATGACAAGTTTCTGACAAGACTTTATATATATATATATATATATATATATATATATATAGATAGATAGATAGATAGATATTAGGTTGGTGCAAAAATAATGTCGTTTTCTAACATATGTTAGTATGTTTCATATGTTACTATGTTTATATATATATATATATATATATATATATATATATATATATATATATGAAGAAATACACCCATTTTCGGTGTCAGCGTTTCCAGTAATGAATTATGTATCGGAAAATAATTTATATTTATCTGTATCTCACTCATTTAAACCGTCATTTAACTCCTCTCTTTAGAGCTCTCATTTACCTCTCACATTCGTCCCCCACTCTCATGCATACACTGTCACTAAATTTTCGTTTTTATTCCCGGAGTTATTTTTTCTGATTTCTTTTTGAATTTGTAGGTCTGATAAATTGGATCGTGATTACGATTCCAATATAATAAATTATAACCATAGAATATTAGAGTTTAAGCCTTTTTATTATATTCTTACTCTGTCCTGGACATTGAGTTCTACCTGGATTCTATCCTCTTGGAAATTTATATATATATATATATATATATATATATATATATATATATATATATATATATATATGTGCATGTATGTATATATATATATATGTATATATATATATATATATATATATATGTGTGTGTGTGTGTGTGTGTGTGTGTGTGTGTGTGTGTGTATTAACCACTAATATTATCTATACATGAAGAAATATAGTCTTAAGGTGTGCTATATTTATGGGATAAAGTGCTCAATATCATAGATAGAGTGTGTGTAAATATAAAAGTAAACATTGCAGTCAACACCTAGAGGCGACAGGCTGATGCTAGACGCAATCGTCAGGCCACAGGTTGACTTCAATGTTCACTTTTATATTTACACACGCTATATCTCTGATATTGAGCACTTTATCTCATAAATATAGCCCACCTTAAGACTACCAATCTTCATATTCAGCTCCTAATAGACAGTAGAGCACTTTCGTTACATTTATAACCCAGTATATATATATATATATATATATATATATATATATATATATATATATATATATACATATATATATATAAAGATTCTTGATAAAATCGAAAGAAGAATCTGCAATATTATTGATCCTGACCTGACATCTCGGCTTCAGTCACTTTCCCACTTAACGTAGCTTCCCTGTGTCTTTTCTATAAATACTTTCATGGTAATTATTCCGATGAACATTGCTCTATGGTAGCTAGACTTTATGAATTTAAGGCCATTACTTAATTGGCGGCAAAGTCTCATCATTTTACAATTGAAATGGCTAGATGTAACCGTAAGTTCTATGCTAAAAGTTTCTTCTATCGCAATTCTCGCTTGTGGAACTCTCTTCTGGCTTCTTGATTTCCAGTTAACTTTGCTTTTCAAAATGTTAAATGCAATGTCGATCGTTATCTTCTGCCTTTTTGATTCTTGTTCTAACTACGTAAAAGTTTTTTTTCCTCACATTCACAGGCTGACGCGTTTTGAATCCTCACAGTATTTAATATTGTTGAAGTTATCGCTAACCGTTTTTATCGAGATTTACAAACTCTACGTTTCGTTCAATTTCGTAAACCAATCGATGAAATTTGAATAAAGCTGATTAGTTTAGGAAAAAATACTTTGACAAAAACTCCACTTCTCAGTTTAATCATTTCTTTAATTTAATTTGACTTTATAGTCATTCAGTGATGTTACATGCGTGATACACGTTTAGGCGATCATGTATCATTCGATACATGACTGACGAGGCATATTTTTTCAAGCAGTAGTTTGCCATTTCTTTCTGCAGTAGACCAAATGCCATCCAATGCTATAGAACCCGGGAGGAGAAGAGGAGGATTCATACTTTTCCCAAGGGTAATAGCACGTAGCTCTCCATTATTCATTACTCTACCGTGCATCCACTACATACTACGACATGGTAAACTATATTTTTATATAAAAACTATATATATATATATATATATATATATATATATATATTCAAAGTAAAAAAAAAAAAGAAAAGATTTCTGCGTTTTAGATAACTAGAATTGAAACCCTCACAGTATTGTTGAGGTTATCACTCACATTTTTGTCGAGATTTACAAACTCTAAGTTTCGTTCAATTTCGTAAACCAATCGATGAAATTTGAATAAGCTGACTTGTTTGGAAAAATACTTTGACAAAAACTCCACTTCTCAGTTGTAATGATTTTCATTAATTTAATTTTATTTTCATATATATATTATATTAATTTATATACATATATTTTATGCATTTATATACATATATTTTATATATCAATTTATATACATATATTTTATGTATTAATTTATATACATATATTTTATATATTAATTTATATGCATCTGTTTTATATATTAATTTATATATGTATATATATTATATATTAATTTATATACATGTATTCTATATATTAATTTATATATATATATTTTATATATTAATTTATATACATATATTTTATATATTAATTTATATAGATATATTTTATATATTAATTTAAATACATATATTTTATTTACTAATTTATATACATACATTTTATATATTAACTTATATACATATATTTTATATATTAATTTATATATATATATTTTATTTATTAATTTATATACATATATATTATATATTAATTTATATCCATATATTTTTTATATTAATTTATATATATATATATATATATATATATATATATATATATATATATATATATATATTATTTTATATACATATATTATATATATTAATTCATATAAATATATTTTATATATTAATTTATATACATCTGTTTTATATATTAATTTATATATATATATTTTATGCATTTATATACATATATTTTATATATTAATTTATATATGTATATATATTATATATTAATTTATATACATGTATTTTATATATTAATTTATATACATATATTTTATATATTAATTTATATATGTATATTTTATATATTAATTTATATACATATATTTTATATATTAATTTATATACATCACCTTCGTATATAAAATCCAGAAGATATTTTTTTTAGCTACTTTTTGTTTACTTTTTTTGTCAGTTATCAGATACAATAATTGTAAAAAAGAAAAACATTAAATGAAAATAATCACACTTCATTTTTTCTTTCCAAGTTCGAGGAAAACCACTGAAAAAAAATACTTATCCTTCGTTGAAAATTTTACTTTCATTTTTAACTTTACTTTTTGCTTGCTTGAAATTAGCCGCTTTTGAAAATGAAATAAAATATAAAAATAATCCGTGTCATTGCGACGTCAGAAAGTAGAACGATAAGTCAACTCATTTGCCACTTCAAACTGTTAAACATTTTTTTTGTTTTTGATGTTTTTTCAGCTTTGTTTACTTATTTATATTTTTCATGGTGTTGCTGTAGATACAGAATAACAATGTGACCTGGCTACTTTACAAATGGGAATTTGATTCTTGGTGTGAACTTACCCGAACAATTTAGTATCCAGTGTCATTAATTCGTAGCTTTAATTCTAAAAGTGCTCTGGCTTTAGTCGAGAAAAGTGGAATCTTTTCTGTTAATACGCCCCATAATATTAATTCAGCGCAAAATATAAAAAGAAAATTTATATTAACTAAAATTCACACCAAATTCTACCAGAGCGAGGCCCTTCATTTTTCACTCCGGTTGGGTTGACTTTTGCTATTGCCCCAAATATGGGCGACTCGGGTGGGATATTTCTAAGTGTGGGGTCTACATTTAGCGCTCACCCCGATGAACAAACGAAAAACAGATTTCATTATAATTTTATTTTTTTAATTGTAAAATATTCTTTGTAAGTACCTGGAATATCACCCACTCTTACGAAATGTGAATATTTCCCTGTTTCTTGTCTATATTTCTGAGATGAGGTATTATATACATTATTTACATTATTCGGACTATTGTCCTCATCTCTGTCGCCATATTTATTACAACGTTTCGGCCGTTGTACTCTCCGGCCTTCTTCAGGTGGTTGGAATGTCGAACTGAACCCTTTATTTCGCTCACTGGTGTAGACTATTCTAGTTCCACGTGCCATGTCTAATGGATGTCAGTTATCTCCTGTTAATTCCCCCTCTCCAAGTTCTCCACTGCCTTAACCGGATATTGAACTCACACTCTTTTGGGTCTTGTCACTGGATCTAACCAACGCCTTTATCCACTGTGCCATGTGTCCTTGGCACATTGTAATAAATATGGCGATAAAGATGAGGACAATAGTCCGAATAATGTAAATAATGCCCCTGTTTTCTGGTAATATTTCGTTCTGAGGGTTGAAGTTGTTGTGAGGCAAACTAAAGAAATTTTCGTTTAAAATTTATAATTTCAAAAGAGTGCCAAAAATTTAATTAAAAAAAAGAAGAAGAATAACAAAGTATGATTTAAAATTTATAATTTCTTTGGGTGAATTAATATTTGTGATAAGTAAGTTCACATTATTTGGGATGAATTAGCAAAAACGATCCGATTTGCTTTTTGTCTTTTTTATTAACTAATAACAATATAAATATTTGTTAACCTTCTTTTTCTTCGTTTTAAGCACCTCATCTCGGCCGTAGAGAATGGTTGAATGAGCTGAAAGGTACGCACAATTACTGCATATTCTTGAACCAACATTTGTGCGAACACAAGACAAACTACATAAAAAATGTCTGTCCACACACACATATATCTCTCTCTCTCTTTCTATATATATATATATATATATATATATATATATATATATATATATATATATATAAAGTCCGACAATTATTTTTAAAATATTATTTAAAAAATGTATAAACATAAAATTGCCTTAATATATATATATATATATATATATATACTAAAGTTCAAAAGTTTGAAGCCACCCCCAGAATTAGCATGGGATGAACTTGATAGAAGAGCGAAACCTTTCCACCCAAAAAATGAAAAAGAACTCTTAGAGACATTAAAAAAAAAAAGAAATGGAATCAATTATCAAATTTATACTTTGAGATACTTTTGCAATGAATGCGAAAAATGTGTACTTCAGTTATCAAGGCTAAAGGAGGCTATTTTGACGAGAGCAAAATTTAATTATAAAATACGTTTTTCTTTTGTCATAATAATGTCTCACATTTTATTAACCATGTATAATAATTTTCTCTTATTTGTTCATGAAGTTTTTATATAAAGTACAAAACAACTACTTTTTGGGTCAATTTAAAAAATTACCGAGTGTTACCTCAAACTTTAGAATTGTAATATATATATATATATATATATATATATATATATATATATATATATATATATATATATATATATAGGGGCATCAGTACTACGAAACTCTGAAGTCGGGTTGCTGAAAGTAAGATCAATTAGCTAAGTAACAAATATTTACTCACTTTAAATCCTACACACACACACACGCACACTCACATATATATATTCAATAATGTTTCATTAAATAATATACGCACATTATGTCTATTTATTTTTATAATAATCCTACACATATACATATACATATAAATCCAAAGAAGTGTAACGTCGAACAAACTCTAGCATATGTCTCAACATACAATAAGAATAAACCATAACTATTTACAAAAATTATAAAAAAATCTAGACCTACTTAGCAAGAATGAAAACTGAAAAATATATTTAAAACAACCAAAATAATTAAAAGCAAACGCCAGTCTAAAAACCTGAAACACATATTAACATTATCCAAATTTAAAGAAAACACAATACAGGGAGTCACAAAATGCAACAACAACAAAAAAAGATGTGGGGTTTGTGACATGATTATAGAAGCAAACTCCTACACTTTTGAAGCCCCCAAAACGACATTCATAATAAATAAAAATTTAAACTACAATCGCAAAAATGTGATTTATGCACTCAAATGCACAAAATGCAAGAAATCATATATAGGTATCAGCCAACAACTAAACAACAGAGTTTCCCTTTACAAAAGCATCATCAAATTACCAGACAACAGAAAATTCTTTATATCACAACACATTTATAAATGTAAGCAGGGTAAATTTGAAATTATGCCAATATATCAGACAAACAGACAATTATTCTTACCTACAAATACAAGAAAAATATTTATAAAAAAATTTAAACCAGCACTAAATAAATCATAACCCCCCCACACAAAAACACGCAACATGCACACATGAAGGCCAAATACAGTGTTCGAATCACTGACATACATACGCACACACTCAAACGCGAGTATCTGTGGAGCACGAATATATATGCAGATATTAGCAAAAACAAATAGACTACTCACAAGCACACATACGAACCCTACGCAACATAAAAAGTGTGTTCGTGTATGTATGTATGTATGTATGTATATATGTATGTATAAATATGTATGTGTGTGTATATGTGTATGTATGTATACATGTGTATATTAATTCCTTATAATAAGACAGTATATATGTATTGAGAGGGAATATGTATATACATACGCATACTAACAAAAACACACAAAATACAAAAATATGGAAATAGATCTAAGAACACATAGAGGTCATTAACAGATAAGAATACAGATATCTTTCCTCACTCTTTCTCGGACCAATCTTAATTGTTTTATTACCCTTCAAGGAAATGACTTTCTCATTGCCAATCCAAGAAAGACGTTTGTGTCACTACTACACGAAAAAAAGAACGTTTAACACCGAGAAAACATAGAAAAACATAAGGAAAATATGTGAAAATATGCAATCTTTGCCTGAAGAAGGTCGCAAGACTTGAAACCAGAAATTATGGAAAATTGAAACATGATATATAGTTTTAAAAAAAATCCACATTACAACCAAAAACGTTTGCGGTTTCTCTCTTCTTGTTAATATATACACTTTTATCTTGTTGGAAAAATTATAACCTCTTCCCTATATATATATATATATATATATATATATGAATGACATAAATTACATAAATATGAAACTCTATTACCCGATCCAGATGGCCATTTCACCCCCGGGATATTCTCCCTGGGGCTTGTCAATTCAAAAACGTTTTTTTAAGAAAATGATTTTTAACGTTTTTTTTTTTTTTTTTTTTTTTAAGAAAATAAGAATTAAAGAAGAAAGGAAAGAAAGAAGGAAAAAAAAGAAGAGGAACAAACAACAAATAAGGGAAATGGCATTAAAAGAAAGAGATAAGAAGAGAAAAGAAAACTAAGATAGAAAAAAGATGAACAGGAAATTATAGACAAGACGAGACAGAAATTAAAAGCGATTAAAAATTAAAAATGACTTATATTTAACATATCAACTCTCAAATGGGAAAAACCTACATAAGAAAATACAAACATAAACGTTAAGAAAAAGAAGATTTTTAAAGATTATAGATAAAGGAAAATTATAATATAAAACTAATACTATTATATAATTTTAACATTGTATAAACAATTTTTTCAATTTTAATATTAATATCATATTGAATTAATATATAGTTATATCAAATTAGCAAGAAAAATTTATTATTAAGAAAAAATTATTCATTTATTAAATAGTAAATAATTTAATAACTTATTATTTATTTAGTCGAATGCAATTATATATTTTTATACTTTATTATTAAGTAAATTTATTAAATTCATATTAATCCATTCAATATATATTTAATTATATAGCAAAATTTTGATTAGTAAATTATTAATATATATAAAATATTTTAATAAATATTAATATATTATATATTTATTTTATATTATATTAATAATATTTAAATATTAAATTTATATTTTTATTTTATATTTATATCAGATTTATATTAATCATTTTAATATTCTATTAAGGGTTACATTTAAATTCAATATTTAAAAAAAAGAATTTTTAAGAAGCCTTGAAAACAAAGGTAAAAAAAATAAACCGAGCTTGAGCGAGGGAAAAAAAGAAAACGACCCAAATATGAATCATAAATGAATCTATCTTAATTTAATAACATACAAATAATCTAGAAATTTCCGGTAAGAAAACCCGCCTAAAATGGATATGGTATCCAACTCGAAAACGTCAGAGATAAAGAAAGACTCAACGTGATTTCAAGTTTCACACTGAAGCTATCCTTAGATATTGAATCATCTTATTTATTATTTTTTATTATTTCAGATACAATGAATGCGAAGGGATGGTACTTGAGAAATTGTAAGCTTTTAATTCTTAAAAAATACATATCGAACAAATCTTTAAAATACCACAATTTTTTTGTTTCTTTCTTTGAGCAGCATATTATATAAAGAATTTTGATTAACGCTTTCAGTTTATAATCAATAAGAAAATATAAGAAAAATAAATAGAGCTCTGATTGTTTGCTTTGCTGAACCATTTTTTTTCAAGCAGGGAATTTTTGCATGAAAACTTTTTCAGCAATTATATAACACTACTTACACGCTCTTAATTTCTACGATGAACAATAATCTTTATTTACATTCGGATTTAATGTTCACACATCCTATGGAGCAGACGTTCCCACTCATAATGAGTGGATGAGTCTATGTTCAACAATTTAGTGTAAGGAATGTCGATTGTCTTTCTATAGAACAGCTTCTAACAAGATTTTTGTTTTTTTAAATATTTTGCTTAGCTTTTGGAATGTATTTTTTCTTTATCCATCGCCTTCGAATTTCGATGTCGCACTTTTGGTTCTCTAAAATACTTTCCAGATATTTAAATTTTTGTACATGGTTGATTTTGCGATTTCCATTTTGTAATTTGCATGTTGGGCTGTCTCTTTTGCTGACAACCAAACACCATGTCTTCTTGCAATTGATGTTTAATCCTTTCCCCTGAAAAAAAATTTGTCAAAAGGACAGTTTTTTTTTTCTCATGACACCTCTATTATTGCATATTCCTTCGGTAATTTTGATTATTTTAAAAAGTTATTTTTAGAAGGTTACTAAAATCCAAAATGAATTTATACATTCTCTTTTTTTTTTTTTTTTTTTTTTTTTCGCGAGAATTGACAAATAGAAAGAAATGAAAAAAAAAAAGAAAGAAAGAATTAAACGCTATTTATTTTGTTAGGTTCTTTTTTTCTTTTTACAAAAACAATTTTATATTTACAAGTTTATAAAATAGACGAGTTAATTACAATGCAATAATTATTATTTATCGTTAATTTTCATAATAGAAAATGTAGAGAATTGACTTTCGAAGTAACTTGAAGTAAATTCAATTATTTTCGAGCCACTTTTGAACTAAAATCTAATCAGAACTTGAAAAGATTCAGCCAATAATATTCAGATAAGTTGTTATAGTTCGGAAAAAAACGCCTTTCCTAGATTTATTGACTAATTAGAACGCTTTATTTCAAATCTAAAAAATAGCTTTCTTAGATTTATTGACCATTTAAAACGCTTTATTTCAAATCTAAAAAAATAGCTTTCTTAGATTTATTGACCAATTAAAACGCTTTATTTCAACTCTAAAAAATAGTTTATCTGATCCTATTAACTCTTACATAAGGAACGATGTCAAACGTCAGAGCGAGCGAGTCAGTCAGTCGAGTCAGAGGTAGACCGAAACAGAGTCACGTTCAGACAATTACTACTAAACCTGATCGTTTGTACTAACACTCTCTACTTCGCTGTATATATTCCTGTTTGCAATATATCTGTGTTATTTCATATCCTTGTTCGAGTTCTTCTTTATTGGTTCTACCTTGGACTATCACCGTGGTACAAGGAACCGGACCATAACACTTTCCAATCTGAGAATGAAAACAAATCACTTTATAATATCAAAAAGAATTAAACTATTTTGAAAACATTTATTTATTAAGATATTTGTAGATTGAAATTCTGTTCTCATCATATTTCTCTTCAGAAGTCTGACGCTTTTTGACTTTAGTGTCATCAGCTGTGTTATGGTTTCATAGCCACATTCAAACTGAATCGTTGCATTCCCAAAGGCCCATTGGAAGACAACAAATTTATGATTAGAAGATTTGCCACATTTTAACTTCAAGGCAATTTTTTTTTGTCAGAATAAATTATGTTCATCATAGAAAATACACTTGCAGTCTCCTTAGAACTTACAGCAATGGTATTAATTATATAATTAATTATATTTTTTAGCTCATTAGGTAGTTTTGGGTACAACATGTTTTTGGTAATTTCTTGTTAGGTTTTCAACGTAATCAGGGAAATCATTAACAGTGATCTCATGGCGAAATACTTTACAAATGTCCAGTAACTTCTCTTCAGCATCTTTTCAAGGAACTACAGCTTTTTCCATATTCCAAGAATCTGGATTCACAATATGAACTAACGCATTTGACGGCATATAAGACGCACGAATGTATAAGACGCACCCCAATTTCAGCAGGGCAAATCAACAAAAAATTAGTAATTAATAAAATTAGTAAAATTATTAGTAAATGTTACAGCCTAGGCTATATTTTATGAGGTATTATTTGGGTTAAACAAGTCATGATTACAATAAAATAAAAAATAATAAGGAAAAAAATAAAACGAGCCTATAAAAATTTTATTATATCCAAAGGTAAGAAAACAAAATAAAAATCAAGCAATTATTACAATTGAAGAAAACAGTACAGTTACAACTGAAATTTTATTTATCATCAAATTCATAAAATTCGTCGTCTTCGTTATCAAAACTCTGATACTCATTTTCAATACTATTATCATCGTCGTTAAATAATGCGTCATCTTCCGTTCCATTGAGAGCATTGCTAATGCCACACTTTTAAAAAGGTTTCACAACAATTTTGATTTAATATTATCCCAAACTTGCTTCACCCATTCGCAGACTTGTGCAATGCTGGGTCTTGTTATTCTTCCTGTAAGTGTAAGATCGTGATCAGGCATTGCCATCCACGTGTTCCATTGCTCCTTCATGTTTTGCTTGAATGGTCTATTCAAAGACACATCCAGAGGTTGCAACTAACTCATTAGTCCACCAGGAATAACCGCTATTTCTGTTTTCAATTGTGCCATTTTCTTTTTAACTGATTCAGTCCTATGCGCTCGGAACTGATCCCAAAACCAGAAGAGAAGGCTTTCGTAATAGTCCACCAGGATGTCTTTCCCATATAACTCGTAGCCATATCTGTAGACTAGCTTCGTCCATCCAGCCTTTTGGATGAACATGAACACCTTTTGATATTTTACCTTTTGGTCTAGTTTTTCTCTTAAAAATCAGAAAAGGAGACAGTTCCTTAATACTCACAGTTTTATTTGATGAAACATCAATCTGTCCTAGTTCAAAAGGAGTTCTTTTTTCGAGCATGTATAACAAATTATGAAACTTTACTATTTTGTCATCATATTTAGCTGGAATTCTCTGCGCAATTGATGTTTTTGTACGCATTGACAAACCTTCCCGCTTCATTAAACAATAACACCATCCTTCTGTTCCTATAAAGTTTTGAATCTTCTTTTTGTTCGCTAATCTTCTAGCCACGTTCCTTATCATTTCCGTAGTAACGATTTTGCTTGTACACCTCTCATCTACAACCCACGTTTTAATTTTCTCTTCAATTTCAGACCAGTGTAGTGATATCTCCTTCTATTATTAAATTGTAATTGCAGATTTCTTAGTTTTGTTCCTGTTAACATCTTTGAAGAGGGAAAAAGGTCAGTGTGTCGCCTTCAGAATTATTCCACACTTTATCTGTTGAGCCTAGGGGAAACAGTGCTGTTTAAAGCTGAAAAATGGAGCTAACTTTCGTGGTGTTTGAATGGTATTTTCTCATGTAGCCTTGAAGAAAATGAGCGGTGTTTTGCTTGTTTCAAACTTGTAAGACAATTTTTTTGTGATGTCTGTTGGTGAATGGAGAAATCAGCCATAATGGCCCAAGAGAAAGAAAGGGCACATTAAGAGGCAGTAGAGATAAGATGCGTGTTGTTTGCCTGCTGACTGTGTTATCATAGTAGTAATTGCAATGGCGATTAGAGATTTTTGGTAGGTCACACATGTTGTAATATATATATATATATATATATATATATATATGTGTGTGTGTGTGTGTGTGTGTGTGTGTGTGTGCAAAAATATATAGAAAATAGGAAAGAACTTGTTAGGTACTAGACGATGTGATCTTCCGCTTTAAATTTAGACACCCCAACCTTACCCTGACTTGACGCCTTTGAATGTAACTGAGATATTGATACAAATTATTAACCCTTACGCCCCTTTTCTTTAAATAATTGCTCTAGCCGTTACTATAGTAATTTTAATTTCAATAATGAATATGCTTATAAATCGCGTAAATTTATGGAATTAGTTATTCAAAAAAAAAAATTTCGCTTGAAGATGGAACAGAGCTTGGTACTTTAATTCAGTTTAATTCAAATAATTATATTGAAGTTTTCGGCTCTTGTTTTGAAACATGAGAACACTTATGTAGCGTTAGAATAATATTTTTAAATAAATAATTATATATATATATATATATATATATATATATATATATATATATATATATGCCGACTTTGAGAACGTCTTATCCAGATACTTATGTCGTGTAGATGCGTTTTAGAGTTTTGAAATTTTCGATTTTGCTCTTTACATTGGAACTAATCACACATTTTTAACTGTAAGTTATTTTTATTGACAGTTTTTCGTGTCTGCGTACATGGTAGGTAGAAGTTGGTCGGTTTTTCTTCACTGGTTCTCAGTTTTTAAAATAATCTGTCTAAACGATGCATCGTTGAGATTGTTTATACAGTTTTGTGTTTTTATCCAGGAGAAAAATATGACGTCGGTGTCACGAATCTATTGCGGGTGACAAAGACAATGCTGAGCGAAAGAAGAAAACATTTAAACTTGTAACTTGTATGTGACTAATAGAAAAGAGAGGATGACAGAGAATATCACTGCCTATTTACAGGCCTAGAGAGCGTCCCATAGTGACGTTTTTTAGGAAAGTAAGTGGGGTAACTCCACAATATTTAATTTCTATTAAATTAACATAATAAACAAACCAGAAAGATATGAAGTAAATGATTCTAATGAGGGTTTTGCTATCGTTTAGACGAGCCCGTTAAGGAGAAGGAATAACGAATTATTGCCAGCTTATGTATTTTTAATAAAATAATCCAATTAAATTTCGAATCTTTTTTGTTAATTCACCCCAAAATATTAATTCACTCCAAAATAAAAAGAATTTATGTTTACTAAAATTCAAACCATATACTCCCAGAGCGAGGCCATTCCCTTGCACTCTGGTTGGGTTGACCTTTGCGATCGTCTCAAATGTGAGTTCGCTTTTTCTAAGTTTGGGGTCTACGTTAGCGCTCATCCCGATAAACAAGACAAAGACAGACTTTTTCTTCTTTTTTTGAAATTGTAAAAAAATCCTCGTAAGTACCTGGAATATCATCCGCACTTACGAAATGTAAATAAATTCCTGATTTCTGGTAAATTCTCATTCTGACGGTTGGAGTTGTTGCGAGAGAAGCTAAACAAATTTTGATTTAAAATCTATAATTTCAAAAGAATGCGAAAATTTTAATAAAAACAACAAAAAAAAACTTTGATTTAAAATTAAAATTTATAATTTCTTGTGATAAATTAATTGCGATAAGTAAATTTACATTATTTAAAGTGAATTAAGAGAAAAGATCCTAAATTTCCTATGGCAGAGTTAGGGTAAATGGTTTTATGAATAATCAAGAGTGGTCTCCCCTTGTTTTGTTACTCTCCTCTTTGAGAGAGCTATTTCACTTTAATGGGACTATAAAAGAACATTATACGCAAACTTTGTCTTCTCAGTTGAATAAAGCTTTCTTACACCTGCGTACTTTTGTCATTACAAGGGGTTTTATTCAAACCTGATATTTTGTTATTGTTCTGTATGAAATTTGATACCTTTATTTTAGGTTAAAAAAAATAAAATAAATTATATTTGCACTGTTTTACTAAGATATTAAAAAGCGGACGATACATCGCTACCACTTTACGTGAGCGGGCCCGGTAAACAGCAGTCGTTCTTTAGTGAGATATTTAAGTAGATTTAACGGTCTGGTGCATAAATAATTCAAAATGCACTTTCCTTAGCCAATCAGTTATGTGCCATGCGTGATACACGCGTAGGCGATCATGTATCTTTCGATACATGACTGACGCGGCAGATTCCCGAAGTAGGTTGCCATTACATTATGCGGCAGACCAGTTGCCATCCAAGGCTATAGAACCCGGTAAGTCCTGCTATTTACCCATAGCTGGGGGAAGAAGAAGAAGAGGATTCATACCTTTCCCAAGGGTCAGTCAGTCATTTAAGTGCCATGCGTGATACACACTTAGGCGATCATGTATCTTTCGATACATGACTGACAAGACAGATTTTTCCCCGCAGTAGGTTGCCATTTCTTTCTGCGGTAGACCAGCTGCCATCCAAGGCTATAGAACCCAGTCTGTCTTGCTATTTAGCCATAGCTGGCGGGGAGAAGAGGATTCATGCCTTTCCCAGGTGTATTAGCACGTAATTAAATTTCAGACAGTTATGAGCCATGCATGATACAGGCTTAGGCGATCATGTATCTTTCGATACATGACTGACGAGGCATATTTTTCCCTGCTGTAGGTTGCCATTTCTTTCAGGCGGTAGACCAGTTGCCATCTAAGGGTATAGAACCGGATATGTCCTGCTATTTACCTATAGCTGGGGTTGGGGGAGAATTAGCTTGTATGTGAATGTAATGGATTCGTCTCTTAGTTGCTATTATAATTTAACAAGAAAAATTCATTTTTCAATGTAAGGGAAGTAACTTATGAAAAACTATGCGTTGTACTTTCATTTTGTATTAAAATGGCGTCAAGCGACAAGGAATTAATTTTTAAGCAAAAAGAAGCTGTCGGCATACTTTGTAAAAATGGTGTAGATGCGTATCAAAATTTTTTGGCTAAAAATGATCTAATAGATTTTCTGAACGAGGAAGAAAAAGCATTCTTTAAAACTTTGAAAGGGGTTCCGATTGTATATTCTGAAGATGTTGTAACCCAAGACGAAGGGTGTTGTTATGAGGCGTACGACCAGTATCGTGATACTGAAGTATGTAACTCACTTGAAGTTGATGGGCCACCATTAAATGTTAGTGCCACCGAAACCATTCAAACAAAAATAGTCTTTACTGGGATATGCAAAGAAATCTTTAATAATATCAAAAAGAGTTTTAGTTCGATTAAAATTGCAGTGTTCATGTTTACAGAACCGAGCATTTTTAGAGAAATCTGCAAAAAAAAGTGTTCTTGCCCTGATATCAATGTTCACATTTTAGTGGATGAATCTCAGGTAAGGAATTTACTCCATTAATTCTATGCATGTCTTTGTTTATATCACACTTTTTAATAAGCTTACCAAACTCTTCTTAAGCTTCAAATTGGGACAGTTTTCGATTTTTTATTATCAATTTCGTTCAATTTCCTGGTATGACGTGTGACAATATGCAACAAGTATATTACAAATAAATAAAAAAACAAACTGTTTTGTAACTTCAGTTTATCGACCAATTTTTGAATGCAGCTCATTCCAATGTAACTCAAAAAAATCTACTGAGATTTATAGACTGAAATGAGAACAAGTGAAGAAACAAAAAACAACAAAAAAAAAAAAAACTTAGTTTTCCTGACATGTCACGTTTTCATGATATAACACTCCATAAAAACTTTCAATATTCACACAAACATTTAATACTGGTAGCAATTGATATTACCTGGACACAGGGCCGGATTATGACCTTTTGGGGACCCTGGGCTAATGAAATTATGAGGCCCCCACCTCAGACGGAGCCGCCCTTCAATTCGACTGCATCCATCTTGAATAAATTTTTTACTCGTAAATTAGCGACATTTACATAGCTTGACGTAATCTTATTACAATTTCTTTTTAAAAATAAACTAGAATAGCTATCTTTTGTTTGCCAATAAAAATATTCTTTAAGAAATACCACTATTTTACTATTTATTACAAACTAAATTACCACAGATTTCAAGCATAGTATAAAAAAAAACGGATTTTTATTAACCAGCATTAAAACAATCAAGTTTATAATGTTGATATCATTTCAGTTTAAGAAACTATTTAGAAGTTAACATCTAGAAAATTAAAATCACTACTTTGTACTAGTTTGAGGGGTTGTAGTCTTCATTATAATCCGGCCCTGAGCCCTAGTCTGCAGTTTATACCAGCTAGCCTAAAGGATAATCTGGCCTTAGATCACTAAATCCAACATGTATGTTAAATTTACTGATTAATAATTTTTTTTTCAGGCTGTGCTACTATTATAGGAAATATATAAAGGGTCTAGTTTTTATTTGAGTGGGATCCTGAATATTATGGTAGCAACAAATATAAAAGAAAACACAGTAGGAAAATATTTTCAGTTTTTTTCTGAAAACTATTGTCCTTATCTTTGTCACCATATTTATTACAACGTTTCGGCCTTTCAGTATCTGTCTATATTTCTGAGATGAGGTATTATGTACACTATTTACATTATTCGGACTATTGTCCTCATCTTTGTCACCATATTTATTACAACGTTTCGGCCTTTCAGTATCTGTCTATATTTCTGAGATGAGGTATTATGTACACTATTTTCATTATTCGGACTATTGTCCTCATCTTTGTCGCCATATTTATCACAACGTTTCGGCCCTTCAGTATCTGTTCATATTTCTGTGATGAGGTATTATGTACACTATTTACATTATTTGAACTATTGTCCTCATCTTTGTCGCCATATTTATCAAAACGTTTCAGCCATTATATGCTCCTGCCTTCTTCAGGTGGTTGGAATGTTGAACTGAACCTTTTATTTCACTTACTGGGGTAGACTGTTCTAGTTCCATGTGCCATGTCTAATGGATGTCAGTTAGCAGTTATCTCCTGTTAATGCACCTCTCCAAGGACACATGGCACAGTGGATAAAGGCATTGGTTAGATCCAGTGACAGGACCCAAAAGAGTGTGAGTTCAATACCTGGTTAAGGTGTTGGAGAACTTAGAGAGGGGAATTAACAGGAGATAACTGATAACTGACATCTATCAGACATGGCATGTGGAACTAGAACAGTGTACCCCAGTGAGTGAAATAAAGGGTTCAGTTCGATATTCTAACCACCTGAAGAAGGCTGGAGTATACAACGGCTGAAATGTTGTGATATGGCAACAAAGATGAGGACAATAGTCCGAATAATGCAAAGAAGAATGAGTCAAATGAAACTTCTACTTAGATTTTTTTTATTACACAAGGATCGGATATCGTGTGATAGTAATGGAAATATCAGTTCCTCCTTATGTAACCTATCCTCTCAATTTCCTGTCTTTATAGCTCTTAATAAAGTATCAAATTATTT
This sequence comes from Acanthosepion lycidas, assembly GCA_963932145.1. Lineage (NCBI taxonomy): Eukaryota > Metazoa > Mollusca > Cephalopoda > Sepiida > Sepiidae > Acanthosepion > Acanthosepion lycidas. Next base: position 11,403,979 of record OZ010604.1, on the reverse strand, counting down.
ACAAATTATCTGTAATTGAAGGCATTAAAAATAATAAATATTTAGACTTCAGCAATAAATAATCTATGGATGTTGATATATTGCTAAACAAAATCAACCAAATGGCTTCTACACAGGGTTGGGATTTTTGCTCATTTCTCAAGCATAAAATAGAGGAGGTCAGCTTATATTCAGATTGGCTTATATACTAATATATACAGTAATTGTTAATTACTGTACATTGGCTTATACACATATATATTATTTATTAAAAGGTATTGTTGGTTATTTTACTATAAAAATGTATTGGTAATATATTTTTTTTATAAAAATGTATTGCTGGTATTTTTACTATAAAAAAACCTTTTGATTTTTGTTTTGTGGTGTGACTATTTGGTCATAGCTGGGAGTGTATAAGCTAAGGAGGCAAAGTTTTATAAATTCTCACAAGTGGCGAATATTTTTATGAAGTTTTAATATTTTGATGCCTAAACTATTTTTCATTTCCATTTAGTGTAATAGAGTAATAGTACCAAGTAGTAGCTTTATTAAACTTAATTCAGCTTTTAGCATTGAAAATGTTATATTTATTGCAATGGAGAGTTACAAGTGAGAAGGGAGATGGATATACTTATTTTATTATCACAAATAGGCTCAAAAATAAAAAAAAAAAAATGTTTCTCTTTCTCTCTTAATCTGAATGGAAAACACTGAAATTATTCTGTAATGAAAGAGGATAAAAAGAAAATTATGCAAAAATACTTTCAAACATTTCAAACTGTTTCTATTTAAAAGAAAGAGAATAATTATGTATGCCATTAAAGTACTTAAGCTTTTTAAAAAGTATATAAATGTATTTGGAAGGTTATATTGTATACACTTCAGATATCTGCCTACCAAAGAAAGCAACTTGCCCAATATTTTCCTTATCAATTACGTCATTATTTTTGCACCAACCTAATATAAAGTGAGAATATGGATATCTTTATATGATAACATTTTTTTTAAAAAAAAGTCTGTTACTTTATTTCTCTATTATAAAATGGGCACGAGTGGTTAGACATTCACATTCTGATCATGAGACCCGGGTTCGAATCTCACTATAGTAGATTTGTCAGGAAGGAGACTTCTTGATGTTATCAGACTGGAGGGGTTCGATCCCAGCATGCAGCACCTTTGGAAAGAGCCTGAAAACCATAGCATGGATTGACCCAAGCCTTGTGAGGTTTAGGCAGAACTCTTGGACCCCTTTGATAGCTGTGCTAGCATGAAGTCACAAGTCTTCATGGCCGAGGACTTGAGCATGCTGGCCTTGTTCAAATTGTTGATCATGCTAGATAACACGCTCTTTCCCAGAAACTGTAACTAAGGTCTGCTTAGCATAGTGGGCTCTGTGGGTGTTGAATAAACACAAATGTGCCTGAGCAAGCGTCTGCAACAGGGATTGGCTAGGTGCTCTAGTAGATGGGTATCCTCAAATACGAGTGGCCAGCTATACTATTATAAAAAAGAGAGAAAAAAGTAACAGATACTTTTCAACAAAATTTCCACAGTTTAAATTAATAACATCCAGAAATATTATGAGAGACAATGACTTCACTGTTTTATTTTGGCTGCTTCCATGTTCACAATGAAAATTGATAGCTGGTCTAGAGTTTGCAATGAAAATTGTTGGCAAGTACCAATTTGAAAATGAAAAATGGTTATCAGAAAGAATTAGAACCTTTGTGTGTTATATGGACTGCCCAGAAAGACTGTTTTGGAAGCAACATTGGGGCAAGTGCAAGAGGTCTTAAAGTTAGTTTTTTGAAGGGAATTAAGGTACTATCATTTTAGGTAAGCTACCTTTTGTCAGCATTAAATAGTTGGATCATATCTGTGGAAACATTGTATATCTCATGCTATTAATAGATATTTTATTAATTAAAATATGTACACACACATGCACATCAACAAGAAGAGGTTCAAAATTGTACATAGAAGCAATTTTCAAATAAAAAGATTATCACTGCCACTGAGATATTAATTTGTTATTTTCTGAACAGAACAAAGTGATTTTCCTTTTTTCTATCAAGGACTTTAATTTCTTCATAGACACATTGGCATGATCAGGTCAATAAATTAAATATGGCCGATTCTACTCAGAGATTATCTGTTGACTAATTTTTCCCTAACACAAAAACAAGTATATAATTCCAATAATTCCTTTATAAATACAGAAAGAATTAGAACCTGCATGTATTACATGGACCAATGTCAGCACAACTGACATTTGTAAGGGCTGTGGACAATTTATGTTGGTCCAGGTGTACACGCTCAGGTCCCCACCTTAAAGAAAGACCTTGTGTCACAATTTGTCTTTGTGGGGAAACAGATTAAATACCTAGTGGCTATTAACTTTCACTAGTTAATATAGTGGCTATTATTGGAATGGTGTACCATTTTGGTGTACTTTGTATACTTTTGGCGTGTGAGACATTTCGTATATATAAATAGATGATATTAGGTGTTCCTAAATTGTTTCTATTAATTTTGTAAAAGCAAATTAACTCTGTGATCTGAAATGTTTTACTTTTTGTTTTACTAATATTCATTTACATAATTTTTTTTTTTTTTTTTTAGTTTAAAGAATTTATGGACATGGCCAAGAAGTTAATCAAGAAAGAATTTAACAATGAAAAGATTGGAATCAATGTCAAAGCGATAACCAAATCTGGAAAACAGGCACAAGGAAAAAGATCAGGAAAGGCACATGAAAAGTTTATGATTATTGATGAATCCCATGCTATAACTGGATCTTTTAATTTCACTTGGGCTTCAGAACATATTAACTATGAAAATGTGATAATATCTAATGATAAAAAAAACATTGTTGCTCCACTTTTAAGTCACTTCAAAAAACTGACAAAAATGGTTGATTTTGAACAGTTGTAGGACAATTCAATTTATGAATATGTTAATTCCTTCTAAATTGAAAGTTGCAGTTCAATAAATTACTTTGACCCTGATTCTTGAAATCAAGAACTGCTTTTAATTCTGTTAACTTCTCATGTGAAATTGTTTTTAGACAAATTTTTCTATTAATCCGACTAGTTCTACGTGTTCTTTGCTCAAAGACAAGTTTTTAGACTTTTAAACTATTTCTGGGATATTTATCAAAATGTAACATTTATCATGTCACAATTTAATCAAAATATAAGCAAAATTCTGTGCAAAATACAAGCCTGAAAGAAAGCAAACGTCATTCCTATCAAATATCTGTTTCTTTTTACTTTATTTGACTGTGCCTCTAATGTGTTTAAAAATAAAAATAATTCAAACTATTTTCTGTCTGTATTAAGAAATTATTATTTTACTCTGATTTATTGAAATCATCTTGGTTGTTTATTAGTGACAAATGTCTGGTGTCTATCATAAGTCTCTCAGACCTTAAAACCAGACGCTTCGACAATCCGTGGGGAGGCAGATTGTTCCCAGGGGAGATAACTCGTACTTGTTAAGTCTGTTATTTTATTCTTGCTCCACTGTTTGAACTCACAATCAACAGGTGAATTACAACACATCACTAACACTTCTCTCCACCAGACATTGAAAATTTTAAAAGAATATTTCCTACCCCCCACACCAAGCACACACCCACACACACACACACACACACACACACACACACATATATTATCACTTAAATGTTCTTTTTATTTGATACTCATATTTGAATAGACACTCTGTTTATTCATTAAACGGTATATTTATTTATTTTCGTCCACTGGCATGATATTGAGGAAATCTTATTAGAGAAAAATATGTCTCTGGTAAGATTTGAACCTGCATCCCTCTAGGGAAAATTATTATTAGCTCCGATATGCTTCAGACCTCCCGGCCACAAAGTGTGTCAGGGGTCAAGTGAAGTTGAATAGTGCCTTTTATATATATATATATATATATATATATATATATATATATATATAATTTTTTTTAATTTGATTTAATTTTTGTTTTTTTTAATTTAATTATAATCTAGGATCTACTTGTGTATTGAGCACTGTTTTTTAAAAATAAAAACAAGAATATTAAAGAACTTCGGATCATCAATCTAACGGTTCTTTCCTATTTTATCAAAATATTTACACCCCCCCACACACACATATATATATATATATATATGAGTGGACACTAAGGTCAACACCCAGGGAGAAATTCTATTTCATGCATGAATGCATAAAACAGACTGTTATTGCTTGGTGATGACTTCAGTACCCACTCAAAACCTACTCTCTGACAAACAATATAGCTTCTGTCTCACCATGTCTACTGCTAATGTGCTAACAACTAACACTGAATATTTATATCAAGCTCTTGATAATAATAGCTAAGCTCAAGCTATAGCTCTAGATATCTCGAAGGTGTTTGACAGGGTTTGCTATGCTGGTCTTCTATGTGAACTCCAAGGCTATGGTATTACAGGATGATTGTTTGATTTAATCCAATTGTTCCTATCAAATCGTGAAATGAAGGCTGATTTGAAAGGGATTGCTTCCAGATCTTTTCATATGAACGTAGGTGTCCCCCAAGGCTCTATCCTGGGTCCTCCACTTCACTTCTGATATTCAACAATGATCTTCCTGATGTCATCAGCTCACAAGTAGACATTAATGCAGATGACACTACCATTTACTCCTGTCTCAATAGCAAATCCATCAGAGCTGACAAAGTAAACCTGGCCACTGCTATTGAAAAGGACCTTCAACCATTGTTTAACTGGGGTAGGAAATGGCTTGTAAATTTTAATGCCTCAAACAAAACAAAAAACAAAACTGCTCTCTATTTACATTATTCAGACTATTGTCCTCATCTTTGTCACCATATTTATTACAACATTACAGTCTTCTTCAGGTGATTGGAATGTCAAACTGAACCCTTTATTTCACTCACTAGTTTAGACTCTTCTAGTTCCACGTGCCATGTTTAATGGATGTCAGTTATCTCCTGCTAATTTCCCTCTGAAAGTTCTCCACTGCCTTAACCGGGTATTGAACTCACACTCTTTGGGTCCTGTCACAGGATCTGACCAACGCCTTTATCCACTGTGCCATGCTGTGTATGAATTTCTGGATATTATAAACCTAATGTCTCGGCAATCATTTTTTACCAATGCTCATATTGTAATTTTATAATTCATACACAGATATCCTCAAGGTCACATGGCACAGTGTGTAAAGGCATTGGATCTAGCCAATGCCTTTATCCACTGTGCCATGTGTCCTTGGAGAGGTGAGTTAACAGGAGATAACCAATAACTGACATCTATTAGACATGGCATGTGGAACTAGAACAGTCTACCCCTGTGAGCGAAATAAAGAGTTCAGTTCAACATTTCAACTACCTGAAGAAGGCCGGAGCATACAACGGCCGAAACGTTGTGATAAACATGGCGACAAAGATGAGGACATGAGTTGAAGAGGTTTCAGTGAGAGAAATATGAATGTTGTCAGATGTCTAATACATTAAAGATTTCAACTCACCACTCTAAAACTTCTCTCTGTTAAGGTTTAATCTCCCACCTTCTCTCGTCTGTTACCCCTCTCTTTAGCTCTAACATTCGTCCCACACTCTCATACTTACACTCTCTCTAAATTCTATTTTTATTTCCGGAGTTGCTTTTTCAGTTTTCCTTTTGAATTTGTAGGTCTGATGAATTGGATCGTGTTTATGATTCCAATGGAATAAATTATGACCATGGAATATTAGTGTTTAAGCCTTTTTATTATATTTATTATATATATATATATATATATATATATATATATATATATATATAGTTAAGTAATTGTGTATTTAGGCAGCAATCCCTCTTTTATGCATGTTTTGTTAAAGGGAACTCTAATGTGTAAAAACTGTCCATTGTTCACCTTCTGCTGTCTATGTTTAGGGATATCTCACGTTTTCTTTTTCTTTTTTTAGTTCTGTTCAGTTATTGCTAGATCTGTTTCCACTGTACTTGAGATTGAACTCACAATTACATTACCATTAAAATCATAAACCAACGCTTTAATCCACGAGGACAAAGTTAGCAAATAATAATTCTCAACTCTTCAACAATTCAGAAATAATTTATTTCAAATATACAAACAAATCCATTGTCATTAATGTTTTATGAAAAAACAATGAAATTTCAACTTTTTCTATTGAAATATACGGATTCGAACCAGTTTACTAAACTGGAGCTCTAACCAAATGAGCTATGGAGCCAAACATTCAGTTTCTTTATGTTCTATTAAAAATTATCTTTTTGCTATTTTGTAAACCACAAAAACTAAAAATATATTTAATGTTGAAATTATTTGCAATAAATTACGAGTTCGATTATAAAGACAACAAAAGTTATAACAATGATAACAGACTTTGATTGCTTCCAACCTTATCGATTCTAATAAATAAGTGAAATAATAATAATAATAATAATAATCATGTATATTAAATAAGCTAAATAAAATTAAGAAATAATCAAATTATTTGTAATCCAAGGGACGTAACTTTGGATAAAAAATCAAAAATTCGATTTATACTTAAAAATAAACAAAAAAGAAGAAAAAGAAAAGATTATATTAAATATTATTTATTATTATCGTTTACTGTGTTTATTGTATTATTCAATGTAATTGTATTAAGGCTCTCTATGTTTTAATGAATTTCCGTTCAGCCATATTAACAGTGTTCATGAGTTACACATAAGAAGTAAAATAGAAACTCATCCTTTTCCGCAATAAATAAATAAAAAAATTGAGACTTTACATATCGTTCTGACCATGACACCAAGATTCAAATCTCACCATGGTCAATTAGTCAAGGATATGATTTCTTGATATTAATTTTCCTGGAAGATGATTATTACAACATTCAGCACTGTAGCGAACCATATCACGGATTGACATAAGTTTTGTAAGTGATGTTCATTTGATGAAACTGTTCAGAAGCTGTTGACAGGTGTGCTAGTGACATTGTTTATTGTTAGTAATTAAACATATATTGTTGTTAATGTTAATAGTGTGCAATTCAAGGAATAATCTTTCTTTATGAACATTCCAAGATGCAAACACTAAGAAGAAAAGAGAAAGGAATGTATATCAAAACAGTCAATAAATTGTTTCCACTAAAATTATTGAATTAAGAAGTAGAATTTAAAAATTATGAATTCAAAGAGTGATAATTTAATTAAAAATATAAATGAGGACATGGATCCACATTGGAAATGAAATAAATAAGACATTTTTTTTATGCTAGGAAATTTTTTAAGAAAATTGTTAAGTTAAAATAAAAGGAAAAAAAATGATTATTCTTCAAATATAATAAAAAAGCAAAAAGGTTTTCTCTTTGACAAGTCAAACTCTGAACTGATAACATGATTCTGAAAAGTATATTGGTAAGTTTTAAGTTTTACAACTAAAAGTAATAATAAATGAAAAATAACTTCAGAGCTTTAGGGCTAAAATATCTATTTTTATTTTATTTTGACACAAGTAATATTAGTCGTAAGATCATTCTCCAATGGAAATAGGTGGGTGAGTGCTTCACCCACCATCTTTTTACTAAAATTCAGAACTAAGCAGAACTTGGACAATGTTATTATTGAGTTGGTTGGTTGGTTGGTTGGTTGGTTCTTTCTTTCTTTCTTTGAAGATTGCATGATAGAGTGTAGCCTTTCAGTATTGACCTCAGTCTGTCATCTATATATCAAGAACAATACTGAGGAAAAATGTATGGTAAACTGGAAAAAGTTTTCTTGTAATGCATTTTGTCCTTTAGATATACACAAATGATTGTCTACAATTTAGCCCCACATTAGCTGGATAATGGTTTAACCATACAATGACAAAATAAATGATTCTCAGTAATTGGGACAGCATAAGATGTTAGCAACAAAATGGAGACATCAACATCAAGCAAATATAGAAATTTAATTATCTAGAAATAGAATAGACAATAGAAAATGGGAAGAATGATAGCAGACAATAGAAAATGGGAAGAATGATAATAGACAATGGAAAATGGGAAGAATGATAGCAGACAATAGAAAATGGGAAGAATGATAATAGACAATAGAAAATGGGAAGGATGATAGCAGACAATAGAAAATGGGAAGAATGATAATAGACAATAGAAAATGGGAAGGATGATAGCAGACAATAGAAAATGGGAAGAATGATAATAGACAATGGAAAATATAATGTGAAGGTGCATTGTAATAGTGAAAGAGAAATTTCAAAAACTAAAAAAAAAGTTTTAAGATACAAGAAATCTTTGTATGAAACAAAACGAACATTGCTGAACTGCTACGTAATATGTAACAGATGTTAAACTCTTTTGCCAGATATGTATGCATGAAAAACCTTATCCTTGGCAGCTTCTGGGTCTGTGTAAAATGAAAAATTCTAGGAGCTTCATGCTGAAAACCTGAAGAGGCTAGTTCTCTTTCATCGCAGGATGACATCGGAATGTTTTGTGCTCTGTGTGATGGATGCACATAGCACAGACAGTACATCTCACTTAATTGGTAATTCACCAGCCAAGTAAGTTCAACTTTTCATTAATTCTTTACAGAGACTCTGAAGAACTTTCTTTGAAATTTTCTCGACACAAAAAATGTTCCCAATAGAATAAATATTTCTACCTTATTTTGTTTCACTCTTTTCTTTGTCTATTTTCTCAATTTTTCTTTTAGTTTTTGTTCAACACACAACCCCTGATCTAGTAACAACAGTTTGGTGACCATAAGGTTAGCTGTGGATTTCTTTAGTTTGTATTAACTTTACAAATATCAATCCTCCTATATGGCAGTAAATACTGGACAATTTCTCACAGATGAACAAGAGACTTGAAGTAACAGGGATGTAGTTCTACAGATGAAAGTTTAGCATACCATAGATGGAACATGTGAGCAAGAAGGAAGTTTTAAATAGAACGCTAATGAAAAGAACATTTATGCTTAGGATTAGAAAAAGTCAGTTGAAATTTCTGTAACACATAATGAAGAAAGGGAGATTGGAGAATTTAACACTCATAAGGCATATAGGCTAGAGGAGGTAGGGGTAGACCTACTTGTCTAAATGGTTGGCTGAATAGGAATTGAGAGAGATGATAAGGGACAAACATTATTTTGATCTACAAGTTATAGAAAGTTGTGGAGTGCCGTGATCACCCATCACATAGAAGAAGACAGAGGAATATGGGATCATATGTTTAAGCAATAAAATATTTATCTCAGTCAATAAATGTGTCATACAATTACATTAACTATATATGAGCCAGGAGGCATGGTGGAGTAATGGATAGCGGCTTGGATTGAGGAACTGAGTTCAAATTCCGTTCGAATCCATTACATTCAGTTTTGTGCTAATACCCTTGGGAAAGGAATGAATTCTCTTTTTCTCTATGGGTATATAGTAGGACAGACTGGGTTCTATAGCCTT